>JAGSMZ010000052.1:0-600000 GCA_029286645.1 Papilio protenor | reverse complement strand
CGACAGCTAGTCTATACTTCTATACTATTATAATAAAGCGTAAACACACACTTCTTTGTTGCCTAAGATGTCAGCAATTACAGCATATTTTTGAATAATTCTTTTTTTAATAAAAAGCCCTACACTTACGTCACGCTTTAGGCTATATATATTCACGACATTAAACTTAGGGGTAAATATTTTGAATAAAAACCCTAATGTGGAAAAGAGACCATAAGTTGCTGCCAACATCAAGGAAACAAGGTTGCCATGGTTTGACATCATGTCATGTCATTTTGACATTTGCAATTGATAATTTGACAAATATAAACAATAAAATAAAGTTTTTATAATTTCACACGGATGAATCCGCACGCGAACAGCTAGTTATAAATAAATGTTCTAAAAGGTTAAAGTTCGTTTGATCCAAACATAAGATCAACACTCTATATGTACTAACACAACAGATATCGGTAAGTTTTATCAACACTTTTTGCATAAATCCTTTAAGCTGCTTCACGAAGATATCCAAACAATACAATAACCCTTTCACAATATAAATCGATCTATTTTTCACGTCAACCATTTCAAAGACCTCACACATCATAGGCCTTTGGAAAAGACCAGGAGAATTTTTCACTATAATGTCTACCTTTTGATATTTTACAAGAAATATATCATTTTACTATCAGACTCACAAAAAGGGTAATGCTTTTCGTGGATATGTATATTTATTTTTATTTATGCGGATTTTTATATATTATGTAAACTAAATACATTTAAGAATTATAGTGATAGTGAATTAAATATTTTCACCGGTAGTTTCTCCTATTAGCAATTTATTTAAATACAATTTACTATATTGACATGTGGTTTTAAGGCTATCAACAGAGAAAAATGCCCCAAGTGAAGAGAAGTCAAGTATGCCTCCTCTGCATATTTTTTGAATCTCTTTGATCATCATCATCATCTCCCCTGCCTTATCCTACTCCCGTAGGGTCGGCGCGCCAGGTTTTCGTCCTCCAAATAACTCTATCATCCGTCATCTCAGTCATCACTCCCTTTTTGACCATGTCACCCTTCATGCAATCCATCCATCTCTTTGTAGATCTACCTCTACCGGTGTACCCCTCCATATTCATAACTAACGTCCTTCTTGTTACATGCGATTCATCCCTTATTCTGACATTAATTTCATATTACATATAATAATTTATTAGAATAGAGTATTAAAGAAAACAAACAAGCAAGCACTATCTCAATCTATTTATAAAATATTTTATTTTATTAAAAGTTAGCTCCATACAGCTTTTTATTAATATTCTTGTCGATAACAGAGTGCCGGTTAAACTTTTTAATTTGTTCTTGAGAGCATTTTCAAAGATCAACTTTAATAAGTTTTGCTGCCTTTGTGCATAGTTTCTCATTAAAATCTGACGTTTAGTATAAATGGCAATAAAATGGCAATACTCGTATATGATAGACTAGCTTGCGCCCGCGACTCTATACGCTTGGAATTAAAAAACAAAAGTAAGTAGCCTATTTGTTCTTCCAGTCTATCCTCTACATTATTCAAAACTTCATCGAGATCCGTTCAACAGTTTAAGCTACAAACTCTCACAAAATCCGTCCATCTATGTCGCATTTATAATATTAGTAAGAAGTAAGATGTATGCAATGTAATAAAATTTGCACACTAGTTACCACAAGATCCCGCTCCGAACTTTACACTCTATTCAGAAAGTTCCTTTTGAAAGTCGTACCGCAGAATTAATTCGAGTTAGGGAACTGCATCTTGATTGGACTTTAGCCTGCGAAGTAAATCGGCCTGTTGCCAACTTACAACTCAAGTTACAGCCACTCAAGTCAAGTCTAACTTAAACAAGGTCACATGTAAATCGAACCCAATAGAAATGAGTAATTTTACCAAATCATTTTACTTTACAAGGATTTAATCGCAGATTTATTAAAAACAGACATGTTTGTATTATCAATGAGCTGTCGCCCGCAAACTTCGTTAGCGTGGAAATAAAAAAATGGCAACCTATAACATTCGCGCTTGCATCAGCTACCTTCCAGGCGAAGTCCCATAAAATCGGCTCAGCCGTTTCCTAGGCCTGGAACAAATGAGGTTCGTGGACAGATAGACAAAAAAAAACTAAATGCTATTATATTTTCGTTATCAGCAATGCAAATACATCATCTTCGCGAAATTTTTCTTTCGATACTAGCTTTCGCCTGCGACTTCGTCCTCATAGTTGCCTTTGGGTTTTTCCATACTATCCTCTACGTCTATGACAAATCTCATCAAGATCCATTCAGCAGTTTAGGCTACAAACTTTAACAAACATTCATCCATCTAAACTTTCGCATTTATAATATTAGGAAGATTAGTAAGATGTTTAAATTAACTCTGTTTTACCACAAAGATATAGTAAGCGTTTATAGGTTTACCAGGGAAATTCTATTTCCCCAACATAATCATACTAATATTATAAATGCGAAAGTTTAGATGGATGGATGGATGGATGTTTGTTAGAGTTTGTAGCCTAAACGACTGAACGGATTTCGATGAAATTTCGTATGGATGCAGAGGATAGTCTGGAAGAACACGTAGGCTACTCACTTTTGCTTTTTTTTTAATTCCACGCGAAAGGAGTCGCGGGCGAAAGCTAGCATATTTATAAAGTTTAATCTTGTCGTTATAATATAAAAATAAAAGACACGAGTAAAATGCACTAATAATCATGACTTGTATTTTAAAAATATTTGAAATATCTATACCGGATTTCCGTAAATTGTTTGTAAAATGACCGCAAGTTCCTTAGCGTATTTTTTTTAATTAAAATTATGCAAACGAACAAGCCTCTGGTCAACATTTTATGTAGCGGGCTTATCTGAAACGTAAAGATTTTGTCATTCGAAGACACACAAGCTTTTTTACCTTTTACCTTTGCAAAAGTTATAACCTTATTTGTTTTATCGGCAGTCTTTATCAATGGTGATTTTGTTGTTTTGAAAACTTAAACTTCTTTATGATAACGGTGTCACCGTTTGATTACAATCGTGAATTGTAAAATTATATTTTTTGCTGAACATCCATGTTTACAAACATAAAACGGAATGAGGCAAATCCATTTATTTTTTAATTATATAATGACTAATATACTCGTAGTTCACGCTTCGTTGTCGGTTATTGAAGTTGCAATGAAAATAGAGTGATCCCATTTACTTGTGCAAATTTTTTAAATTGTTAATGTCACGTCTGAGTGCTTATGGCCGTATCCTGTGTCCCTACAAATATGACTCGGGCTCCCAATTCACTCACATTTATTATGTTCATGTTTTTATAACTCGGTATCCATCGCCGTTACTTCCATTTTTATTAAATTTGTTCTTAAAATTCCCAGTATTATACTTTGGCGCCTGTAGAAAAAAAATAGCAAAGACAAGCTTCGAAATATTGGAGAATACAATCCTAAGTTAAAATTGCATCTAATATTTTACGACATTCAAATGATTAAGTTACAATAATTTCAACTTGAAATAAGGCAGATTTTAATATTTTCCACAGCTCGTCTGTTGGGGAATCAAACTTTTAGCTATACGTGTTATTTTGATTAATCTATTTTTCCAGCTAATTTTAAACTAGAAGACAAGACAGAAACTAGCTTCTGTTGAGAATTGTCTAATACAATAATGGAAGGCGATCCATCTAAACTTTCGCATTTGTAACTTTTACTCCATTACTTCCTCATTCTTATTGACAATTTGTTGTGCAACATTGGCAATTATAAATACATTTATAAATTACTAGCTGTTCGCGTGCGGATTCATCCGCGTGAAATTGTAAAAACTTTATTTTATTGTTTACATTTGTCAAATTATCAATAGCAAATGTCAAAATACATGACATGACAAACCTTATCAATCTTTCTTTCTTGATGTTGGCAGCAACGTATGGTCTCTTTCCCACATTAGGGGTTTTATCCAAAATATTTACACCCTAAGTTTAATGGCGTGAAAATATATAGCCTAAAGCATGACGTAAGTGTAGGGCTTTTTATTAAAAAAGAATTATTCAAAAATATGCTGTAATTGCTGACATCTTAGGCAACAAAGAAGTGTGTGTTTACGCTTTATTATAATAGTATAGATTATAAATGTAGACCAAATTTATCATAATATTTAAATGATATTTATACAGATAACAATAAATCGGATTGCACTTGTAAATTTCAATCTAATTGAGATATTTTTAAAGGCGTGTACTACGTATATTGACCGTATCTAATATTTGCCGAGCTCTTCGAACGTCAATTCTTTCTCCACATTGTTTGTATGTTTACGCCCCGTTGATAAGAGACACTGGACGAATCGCTGATTGGCTAATATAGATTTAGGATCTCATAACATTTATACTTCCCTCGAATTGTGACTTATCTTTAGTGACAAAATTAAAAGATTTGCCAATTCTAATCATTTCTTTAGCCAACATTATCTTTCACATACAACGATAGAAAACTAACATTCTTTTACATATGTACTAACTAATATTATAAATGCGAAAGTTTAGATGGATGGATGGATGTTTGTTCAGAGTTTGTAGCCTAAACGGCTGAACGGATTTCGGTGAAATTTTGTAAAGATGTAGAGGATAGTCTGGAAGAAGACATATGCTACTCACTTTTGTCTTTTTTTTTAAATCCACGCGAACGAAGTCGCGACGAAGCTAGTTTTATATAAAATTTCCTTGTAAAAAGATTGAAAAAGGGTTAGAAAAAAATTTGGTAACTCCAAATGGGAGTGCAAGCCCCTAAATACATACATATCTTGTTCAGCTTGTGCTTTAGATAGTAACTATCCGAAGCAACTGATCTTTAGACGAAAAAGTTTCACAAAAACCGAGTAGATTATAATTATAAATATAAAACAAAGAGTTGATTTTTAATATTATTATTGACTGGCTTTCGCTCGCGACTCTGTTAGCGCGGAATTTAAAATAAGTGAAATATATTTATACACGCAACACGCATACGCATGCAATTTCAGGTTCATCCGTTTTCGAAACTTTTCCTAAAAAGGGTTTTAAAGATTTCGCTTCATAACATCTTACATAACAAACGATCCGCTGCTCGTTTGCCCGCTTTTCCTATAAAAAAAAAAGAAAAAAAAAATTAAGATTCAACTTTTGCTAAATTAATAGCTAGTTGAGGCGTTAGTAATTAAACATCTTCCTGCTTTTCAAACTTCACCGATGCAACCAGACGGATCGGAACACAATCCCTTCTTCGTCTCAGTCAGGGAAGTCAGGTCAGATATCACATAATCTGTGAACAGGTAAATTTTTGTTCCTTTGAAAAATTGTGTAATTCAAAATACAAGTTTTCTGTACATTAAACGCCTAAAATTATTTTAATACTAGCTGTTCCCATGGGACTTCATCCGCATGAAATTATAAAAATTTCATTTTATTGTTTACATTTGTCAAATTATCAATTGCAAATGTCAAAATGACATGACATGATGTCAAACCATGGCAACCTTGCTTCCTTGATATTGGCAGCAACTTATGGTCTCTTTCCCACATTAGGATTTTTATCCAAAATATTTACCCCTAAGTTTAATGGCGTGAAAATATCCTAATATAATAGCCTAAAGCGTGACGTAAGTGTAGGGCTTTTTATTAAAAAAAGAGTTATTCAAAAATATGCTGTAATTCCTGACATCTAAGGCAACAAAGAAATGTGTGTTTACGCTTTATTATATTAGTATAGATATAGATTAAATATAGCTGTTTATAATTTAGCCTAAAATGGTAAATTATATTTCTTTTCGAATTGAAATTATTGAAAAAACGTTTTGAATATTTACATCTGAAAATAATTCCGTCATAATTATTATCTATGTTTAAGAATTGCGCAACAATAAGTTTGTCTATAGAGATATGTTACGCGATGATATAATACAAATTATCAATAAATTTCTATATAAATACAGTATAAAATAAGCGTTTACAAAATTTTTAAATCATTTACTAACGTGTGTTTAAACTGACATCAACATGTACGTTTTTCTTATTCCGGCAACTTTGATTGCACTTTTATACCTTTATTTTACAAGAAATTTCAACTTCTGGAAAAATAAAAATGTTGCTGGCCCTAAACCTGTACCGTTCTTCGGTAATATCATGGAATCTGTTATAAGACGAAAACATTTAATATTGGTTTATAGAGATATTTATGAAAAATATCCTGATGAAAAGGTGGTTGGTATGTACAGAATGATCACACCGTGTCTCATGCTGAGAGACTTGGATATTATAAAGGACGTGCTTGTGAAAGATTTCGAAATGTTCGTCGACAGAGGAGTCGAATTCAGTGAAGAAGGTCTCGGTGCAAACATCTTCCACGCAGACAGCGATCGGTGGAGAATTCTCAGACAACGATTCACTCCTCTCTTCACGTCAGGGAAACTGAAGAACATGTTGCATTTGATTACCAACCGCGGTAACAAGTTTGTTAAGCACATTGAGAAGATTACCGACGTCCAAACAGAGCAGCCCATGAATTCTCTTCTTGAAAAGTTTACTATGGCTTCTATCGGTTCTTGTATATTTGGTATAGAATTAGACGAAGAAATGTTCCATACGTTGGAAAAAATTAATGGAATATTCACCGTTTCACGGTACAGTGCCGAATTAGATATGATGTATCCTGGAATATTGAAAAAGTTTGGCGGTTCACTGTTCTCTAGCGTTTTAGGCAAATTTTTCCTAAATCTAGTGAAAAGTGTTATAGCACAAAGGAATGGAATGCCAACGAATAGGAAGGACTTTATAGATTTAATTTTGGAATTAAGACAACAGAAAGTAATCGGAGCTGCGCGAAGAAATGAAAACGAAGATGTGAAATCACTTGAACTGACTGACAATATTATCGCGGCTCAGGCTTTTACATTTTACGGAGCTGGCTACGAAAGCAGCGCCTTGACTTTGACGCATATGTTCTACGAATTGGCAAAGAATCCAGACATACAAGATAAACTTGTTAAGGAAATCGACGAGGTTCTTGAACGTTACAATGGTGAATTGACTTATGATGCTCTGCATGAGATGACGTATCTTAGTCAAGTATTTGACGAAACTTTAAGAAAGTACCCAGTTGCGGATCTTTTGCATCGCAATGCTCAAAGTGATTATAAAATCGCTGGCACTAATATCACACTTCACAAAGGAGAAACTGTAATCATTTCCGCATGGGGGATTCATTGGGACCCTAAACACTACCCGAACCCTGAGAAATTTGATCCTGAACGTTTTACTCCTGAAAATGTAGGAAAAAGACATGCATGTGCTTATTTACCATTTGGAGCTGGTCCTAGAAATTGCTTAGGTATGTAAAATTATTTTTTAATATTTAGGATGTTGCCATTAATGGTACGAATTCACACAAAGCCTATTAAGGCAGTATTTTGTAATATGTAAATTCTCCTAATATCGAAACTAAAAATTGCATTTTTTTATTGCTTATTCCTTTTAATTTATACTTCAAAATAAGTTTATGTTTTTCCCAATCACAAATCAATAATAATATTTTTGAATAATCCATTCTATAAGAAAAAGCCCTACGCTTACGACACGCTATATATTTTCACGCTATTAAACTTAGAGGGTAAAAAAATTGGAAAAAAAACTTCATGTGGGAAAGGGACCATAAACTACACGTTGCCAACATTAAGGAAGCAAGGTTCTTATGGTAACTTTTATTTTGACGTTTGCGATTGAAAATTTGACAAATGTATACAATAAAATAAATTCTTTTTAATTCCGCGCAAACGATGTAGCTGGCAAAGTTAGTTAATAATAATTTAAATTTCAGGTCTGCGGTTCGCTAAATGGCAGTCTCAAGTGTGCACTGTGATGTTTTTCTCAAAATTCCGCGTGGAGTTTTCGAAAAACACACCGCTGGAGTTGGAATACGATCCTAATTTCATATTCACTGTCCCCGCTGGAGGCTTACCTTTAAACATTGTACGGAGATGAACATAATAGTTATATTTTATGCTTTATTGTCGCTAAAGCATACTAGTCTAAATGATACTTAAATTGTCTATGAAACTAGTAATTCTTTTGACTTATAAAATCTATAAACATTTCTTAATTTCAGACGCGTGCATTTAAAATGGTGATAAGTTCATTATCTTTCATGTTCATAGGGTATTTGTAGATTAGGCCATAATTGATTCATTTTCGTATTTTATTATCATGTGAAATTGATTTGATTTAATTAAAGGCAATTTGAAAATGTAAGTTTGAGTTTTTTTTGTTTATGGCGTGGAAAAAACTTCCTTGACAAGTTGAAACCTTTTCCCTGCATAAAAAAGCGCTGCAAAAATTATTCGATTGCGGGTAGTTTAAAAAAAAATCACAATTAATGTGATTTGCATAAGTGAGTCACTACATATAAAATAGTTTTATTTTTCAATATATTTGTTGTCGGCCTCAATTCCGGTGTACTCATATTACAGAAATACAAATGGATACGGTTGCTGTTTTGACTTTGTATATAAAAGTAGACGTTGATATGACTCTTTTATATTTCTAACAAGTTTAATGGCAACACCTGCCTTGCATATTATATTGTGTTTTATTTTAATTACTAATATTATTAACAATACTTGTTACATAATCAACGTCTCGTGGGTCTAAATTCCACATTAAGTTTGAAATTGCACGAAAATGGTTACTGTTGTGTAATATTTTTCCCTTATCTCAGTCCAATGAGATAATTAAAATAATTATTATTTACATCGACATCAGTAATGAAATTAGTAATGCTAAAAAAAATAATTAAAAAGGTTATATCTGGATTCGCCGAAATAGTAAAAGGTGGCTGCCTTGCCAAACGCAGGAGGAGACGTGCATAAAGCGATCCCGTGACGCACCACATAATGGCCAGGAGGGAACGGAGGGGTTTAGTGCGTATGCCCTATTATGGGGAGAGTCCCACATAACTCTCGTGCCTGCCCCGAGGCACGGAGTATGCGTAAGGCATTCCCCTTCGGCAAAAAAAAAGAGGAGACGTGCATAAAAGGGGACATTTTTCCTTCATAAACATCCCCTTCTCTACCAAATCTACTTTACCTTTTTCTTTAAGCTTTTGTCGTTAGATTTCCCTAAAATAAGGCAACGACTTGCACATTTAGTTTCACAAAAAACGCTTATTGTTGTGAAATAATTGTTTTTCTTATCTCTTTTGATAAATAAATATCAAAATCATCACTACACAAAGTAAAACAATGACCATAGCTTTTGATATTCTAAATTTAAAATAGCATATCGTTACTTTTATACGACCACCAGAATCCGCCAAAATGGCGAAGCGACCGCTGCTCAAAGACATCCGCAATAGCGGATGCGTTACCTACCCTTGATGGAGGAGGAGACGCACATAAAGAGGATATTTCCCCTTTCTATGCGTCTTCTGCAGCGTCAATTCCACGATCCCTTCCCATCCTTTTCATATAAGAAAAAGGGACTAAAGTTGGGCCTCCGACACCACACTCATCAGTCGAAACGCGGAATTGCTTCCACTTCACGCCTGTCTTCTGTGTGGTCGTGGTATTGCACCGGGCGAACCGACCCATTCGTGCGAAGATGTTAAAGCGTACTCTACCACTGTTTAAAGAGGCAAACACATCGGAAATTGAACAAAAAATAAATTTGAACCAAAAGTAATTGTTGAACTTGTTTATTATCATACTAATATTGTATTATAAATGCGAAAGTTTAGATGGATGGATGGATGGATGTTTGTTAGAGTTTGTAGCCAAACCGGCTTAACGGATTTCGATTAAATTTGGTATAGATGTAGAGGATAGTCTGGAAGAACACGGGCTACTAGCTTTTTTTTTCATTCCATGCGGACGGCGTCGCGGGCGAAAGCTAGTCTTATATAAAAGGTATATTTCATTAGAAGAGCTCAAAATCATTTCTACGTATAATGGTTTAATGGCGAAAATGTCTTTGAAGTATCTTAATTCTATGGAGTTTAATGCTCAATGGTCCACTTTACAAATTCGTTATAAAAACTTTTGTCATGTTTCCTTACTAATGGACTCCGGAAACATTATAACAGCCTTTTAAGTGCTCTTCTGTGGTTTTTATGTGTTTAAGGTTATTGTTGATAACTTTCTCATTTATCATAATTACAGAGTTTATTTGAATGTGCTTGAGGAGTAAGTAAAAGGAGGGGAGAGCGTCGGTGGCTCAGTAGTTTAGGCACTTGACTTGTAATGTACAGGTCTTGGATTCGAATCCCGCCATGTACCAAGGTGATTTTCGATTTTTCGAATTTTCATATGTACATAATTTACCCGACGTTCTTACGGTAAAGGAAAACATCGTGATGCAACCTACACATATCGGCGAAGAAATTCAAAGATATGTGTGAAGTCAACCAACCCGCACTGGGCCAACGTGGTTGACTATGGCCTAGTCACCCCTTATTAGGGTAGGCTCCGAGCCCCTCGGTGGGGTCGTATAGTGAGCTGGTGATGAGGAGTAATTTTAGTCCTCTTCCCATACTATTGTAAGGAAGGGGGTGGGAATAGATGGATTTAGCAGAGGTGGGGACGTCGAAATGTCCTGTTTCTGTCAACGTATCTGTAAATGTGTATATTAAGGTAGAGGTCAATTCGCTATTATGGCGAATTCAACTGACAATGCTATGTTTAAAACTGTAGGCTTTCTACTCATTTAAAAACATAATTTTTTAGAGGATAGCCATTGAAATACTTGTAACTTTAAATTTAATCTTTTGCATTTTAAAATTAAATAAATAGATAAAATAATTATATTTTTAATTATATTTCATACAGTGAATATATTTAACTAAAAAAAAAATAAGTTAACAATGGGCTGCATGTGTGTACCACATGGCCAATGCCACGCGGAGCTGATTTTCAGCCTGTCCCTGTGGGCCGCGTTGCGCCTCTTCAGAGGTGCCCAACACTTGGTATGCAACCATAATATATTATACAGAGAAAAAAGAACAATCATATTAAAATTACGATTTCAGTTGTCTATTTAATTCGTATTTATATGGCAATTAGTTAAGAAGAAGGTTTAAAAATTTATTTTGGTATATTTGTTTATATCATAAAATGTCAAAATAAAATGGCCACCTGAATTTGCCTAATTAATGAAGGGATCGCTTCTCAGATATTCGTAATATCAGATACTTTGCCTATAGTTATTTTTTCAGAAAAGATTTTTAGTGCTAAAATAAATTGAAATATTCCTTATTTAATTACGTAGACAAGATTTTAGAGTGAAAAGACGTAAGTAAGCAAATAAAAAAAACATTAAAAGTTTTTACCACAATGTGAAGAAGTTAAGAACTATTTGATTAAACTTACCGATAAGTTTAAGCTCCAAATACTAAGTTTATAACTTGGATGGAGATAAAAACTTGGGTGATCGAACTAAAACGAAATTCAGCGTATTATTTTAACAACTTAAGCGATAGATGGCGTTAAAACATTCCACATTAAGTATGTTATTTCTCTTCCCTGTTTATCCACTCCCCTGTGTACGTCTAGAAAGTTCTGATAAAACGAAGAAAGTACTTGATAACAGTTTCGTTTTATTGCTGTCTGAGGATTCAATAATTACTAATAGATAAAAACGCATTTATAATATTAGTAAGATGTCTCAGCTAAGTCAAGGCCCATTATTTTACTCTAAATACATACAGACAAAATAATTATTATATAATCTAAAGAATTATATTTTTTAACCTTAAAAAAGTACAAAAATTTCATTTAAGTTTATAAGATAATAAATTACACTAAATTCTATCTCAGACCTGATATTGAAGAAAAAAAAACTAATTTATAAGAACACGGCGATCCAATATATCACTGGCCACCTTCAATTGAATTTCAAAGTGCGACCTGTGGGCAAGCTGTTACGTAGCCAATATGGCCGCAAGACAAGTTTGACAGTAAAAGTCAACAGACAGTTTTTTAGATATATACAAAACTAGTTTTAGCCCACGACTCCGTCCGCGTGGAATTAAGAAACATAAAGTAGCCTATGTGTTCTTCCAGACTATCCTTTACATCATAAGACCAGGAAGTGTGCCTAGACTAGATAGGGGTGGTTAAATTCACGATAATATATGTAAAGAAATTAACATTTTCTTTATTCTAATACTGTTTCTAAACGATTGTCTATGGGTGGAGGAAAGGTTGTCGATGTTTTTGGGAAGCCATTTTAGAGGAAGGGCGTCTTTTAAAAAGATGATAAAATAGATACATAAATGTCGTTTCTTTGTTTTCAGGTTAGTAGTGTAATTTATCATTACTGTATTAGTATTGTAATTTAGTCGATAAGGTATTTTGATAATAAAAAAATAAAAAACTTTGTTTTCAGAGCAACACGTTTAATCATTTAAACCTAATAATAAGAAATAAAGATCTTATAAAACGACATTTTTGCTTATAAGATCTACATACATCATTAAACATGGAGAAACTCCGTTTCGAATTTGCATTATTGCCATCAAGCGACAAAAAATCAAACACCATGTGTATAACCTCAATCGTTACAAGTGATGAAAAGTTTACGTTATCCCAGAAGAGGTACAATATGTTGGTTGTCACACTGAACTTATTAAAACCCCCGCCTATACGAAGGTAAGACATAGTCTGAAGAAAAGACACCAGACACGGAAAATATGGATCACAATGACTAAGGAACTTAGGGAAACTTATTTAGATGAAGATGGTAACTTGCAATTTGATAACCAATACTTAGAGGAAGTAGATCAAAAACAGATAATTGTGCAAAATAATGAAGCAAGTGCATTGGAAAGAATATATGAGAAGATGTTAGAAAATGTACAAGAGACCAAGGAACAGAATTTGAAACATATTGCAGATAAATTTGTGATTGAAAAGTTTACTAGCAAAAATAGCAATGCAAAACAATGGATAGACATATTTGAAAAAGAATGCCTACGCTTCAATATATCAAATGAGGTGAAAAAAATTGAAATTCTCAGATTGTTTATGGATAAAAGTTGTATAGACTGGTATAGTTCTATGATGATAAAATTGACCATGGATTCAGAGTGGAAAATATGGAAAGAAAAATTCTGTGCATCATTTACAAATAAAGGTTGGAGCCAAATTACATTTGCACTATCATTTAAATACAAAGATGGATTATTAGTAGATTATGCTATTAAAAAAGAAAAATTATTACTTGATATGAGAAATTCAATGGATACAGGGACGATGATAGATCTTATTGCTGCTGGTCTTCCAGAATTTATACTAACTAAGATTGATAGAGAAATATTAAAAGATACAACTGATTTGTTCAACGAAGTAAGAAAATATGAACATATGATAATAAAAAAGAAAATTCCATTTACCAGAAAGTATGGAAATCCGATAAGTTTCAACAAAACTGAAGATAAAACCCATGTAAAATCTGTGAGAAATTAAATAAAGGAGCACGCTACCACCCCGAATCCACATGTTGGTTCAAAAACAAAAGAAGAGGAAAAAATGAAAGGAAACAATATCAAACATGTTAATAACTCGGTAATTGAAGCAGAATTAAATGACACTTACCAAAAAAAACTACTAGTGACACCATAAATAAAAGTCAAACTGCTGTTAAATGACATACTACAAATATATGGAATATATGATTCAGGATCAAATGTTTCTTTGATTAATTCTAAACTATTAAAATTAAAAGGAAAAAGAAACAGTATGAATGAAGCTAACTTAGTTACAATTAATGGTGTCCAGAAAACTAGTGGTTTGATAAATGTAAAGATTAAAATATTTGAAATGGAAAAAAATGTAGATGTGTATGTTATTGAAGAAAAAAACTTCAAGTATGATTTCCTGATTGGATTAGACTTGATAAAGATTTTTAAACTAACACAAAATGATGACTTGGAAATAATTCAGAAACAATGTCCAAAAAAAATTATTACAAAATTCAATACTGGAGTAGAAGAAAAAGATGCAAAAAATAATGAATACAAAATTAACTTTAATGAACATGTAAAAGAAGAAGAATTTGAAATGAAGATAGATCATCTAAATGAACATGAGAAATTAGAAATAAATAAATTAATTGATGAATATAGTACTGTATTCGCAAAAAATAAATATGATGTTGGGTCTGTCACTGGATATGAAGCTAGAATAGATTTATTAATAGATAAGTACTGTGGGAAAAGGCCCTACCGATGTACGATAGAAGATAAGAAGGAAATAGAGCACCAAATAGCGAACTTATTGGACAACAAACTTATAGAAGAGTCCTATAGCCCATTTGCTGCACCAGTCACCCTGGCATTTAAGAAAGAAGATAATAAGAAATCCAGATTATGTATTGATTTTAGAGAGTTAAATAAAATAGTAGTACCAGAGGCCCAGCCATTTCCTTTAATAGAAGACTTAATGACAAAAACAAGAAACTGTAATTATTTCACTAGTTTGGATGTAAATTCCGCATTTTGGTCTATACCTTTGAGAATAGAGGACAGAAAAAAGACAGGCTTTATCACCCAAGAAGGCCATTTTCAGTGGACATGTCTTCCGTTCGGATTGAAAACGGCGCCTGCTATATTCCAGAGGATATTAAGCAACATACTCAGAAAATACAAACTTACAGATTTTGCAGTAAATTATATAGATGACATTCTGATATTCTCAAAATCTTTTGAACAACATATCAATCATCTAAAACAACTGTTAGAAGCTATTAAGAAAGAAGGTTTTAAACTGAAATTTCAGAAATGCACATTTGCATCAGATTCTGTAAAATACCTGGGACATATAATACAAAACAATTCTGTAAAACCATTGAAAGATAACCTAATATCAATAAAAAATTTTCCCATTCCAAAAACGCAGAAAAATGTCAGACAGTTTCTTGGTAAAATTAATTATTATCATGAGTATATCCCTAAGAGTGCAATAATATTAGATCCATTGCATAATTTACTAAGAAAAAATCAAAAATTCATTTGGACTGAGAAGTGCCAAGAAGCTTATGAGAAAGTAAAAACATATTAAGCTCTCAACCTCTGCTAGAAATTTATGATAAGGATTTACCGATTAATATTTATACAGATGCTTCTATTGAAGGGGTTGGAGCCATATTGAAGCAGATACAGCATGATGGGAAAGAGAAGCCAGTCGCTTACTTTTCAAAGAAGTTAAATTCTGCTCAAAAGAAAAAAAAAGCCATCTATTTAGAATGTTTAGCCATTAAAGAAGCTGTGCGATACTGGCAATATTGGTTAATAGGAAAACAATTTACAGTTTACTCTGATCATAAACCTCTAGAAAATATGAACTTAAAATCAAGGACAGATGAGGAACTAGGGGACTTGATGTATTATTTGTCACAGTATGACTTTAACATTAAATATTCTCCAGGAAAAGATAATCTAGAAGCAGATTGCCTTAGCAGAAACCCTGTACTAGAGTCAAATGAAAATGAGGATGAACAATTGAAGATAGTTAACTTAATTAACCTGGAAGATATTTTAAGAGATCAGAATAATAATGAAGAAATACAGAAGAATACAGATAAAATATTGAAAAAACATAATATTTATTATAAAAAGTTAGAACCAAAGAGAAAATTATACTGTCAGAACAATTCAGCATAGAAATAATAAAAAGGTACACAAGAATCTTTGTCACATTGGAATTCAACAAATGCAAAAGACACTTAGTCCATTATACATAGCTAAGAACATGATAAAGAATATCAAAGAAATATGTAAAAACTGTGCAATTTGTAAAAAAAATAAGTCAAGAGGACAAGACAGAATTGGATTTATGTCACACCTAGGTCCGGCAACAAATCCATATGATATAATATCCATAGACACAATAGGAGGCTTTGGAGGATCAAGATCTACAAAGAAATACCTACATTTATTAGTGGATCACTTTACAAGATATGCATTCATTCTAACGTCAAAAACACAGAATGCAAATGATTTCATAAGATTAATTACAAATACATCTGAAATAGAAAATATAAAAATGCTTCTCACTGATCAATATCCAAGTTTAAATTCAAAAGAATTTAAGAAATTCTTAGAAGAAAAACAAATATCCATTGTATTCACTGCAGTAAATGCACCATTCTCTAATGGTCTAAATGAACGACTAACCAAACATTGGTAAATAAAATACGATGTAAAATGAATGAAGATGGAAATAACAGAGCCTGGACAACAATAGCTCATGAATGTGTAGATCAATATAATAAAACTATTCACTCAGTAACTGGTTTCTCCCCGAGTTATCTTCTGAATGGCATGAATTTTGAAATTTTACCGGAAGAATTGAAAGAAGAAAGAACTCAAAATTCCTGGATAAAAGATAGAAGAACAGCATTAGAAAATACACTTAAATCACATAACTACAACAAACTTCAATTTGACAAGACAAGGAAAAATTATGAATTTAATGTTGGTGACATAGTATATGTGGAAAATGGGAACAAATTAAACAGGAAAAAGTTGGATGAGCTAAGGATTGGACCTTTTCAAATTATGGAAAAAGTTTCCAATTGCATTTATAGAATCAATACCGGGCATGGAAAAACAGAATCAAATCTTTTTCACATTACTAAACTCATTCCAGCACATATAGAAGAATAGGAAGGCAAATGTTCGGCTATGGTTTTATATTTTAATTTTATTGCATTTTTTTCCGTGGGGGGGAGATGTAAAGAAATTAACATTTTCTTTATTCTAATACTGTTTCTAAACGATTGTCTATGGGTGGAGGAAAGGTTGTCGATGTTTTTGGGAAGCCATTTTAGAGGAAGGGCGTCTTTTAAAAAGATGATAAAATAGATACATAAATGTCGTTTCTTTGTTTTCAGGTTAGTAGTGTAATTTATCATTACTGTATTAGTATTGTAATTTAGTCGATAAGGTATTTTGATAATAAAAAAATAAAAACTTTGTTTTCAGAGCAACACGTTTAATCATTTAAAACCTAATAATAAGAAATAAAGATCTTATATATATATATAAAAAAATCCTAAAAAAGAAATAAAAAGTGTACAATAATGACATTGTTCTACATATATTGTAAAAAACATTTGTGTATGGAAATAAATAAAGGTAAATAAATAAATTAAATAAATATATCCTAGGCCTTAAAGTAAGTGTACAAATCCCAGACAGCATCTTGAGCTAAAACACACCGCTCATCTATATTCTGATCACGTACATCTAGGAAGTTCAAACCAAAGGAATATGCAGGATTTGAACATCACCGTAATACAAATATCCACGTAGAGTTTATTGTTTATTTTATACTAGCTGTCGCCCGCGACTCCGTCCGCGTGGAATTAAAAAAAACAAAAGTGAATAGCCTATGTGTTCTTCCAGACTATTCTCTACATCTATACCAAATTTCATCGAAATCCGTTCAGCCGTTTAGGCTACAAACTCTAACAAACATCCATCCATCCATCTAAACTTTCGCATTTATGATATTAGTATTAGTATGAAAACCTTTGTAATATAGATTTTGATGTAATAACGTCTTATAAGTCGACTAGCTGTTCCCGTGCGGCTTCATCCACGTGAAATTATAAAAACTTTATTTTATTGTTTACATTTGTCAAATTATGAATAGCAAATGTCAAAATGATATGACAAACCTTAGCAATCTTTCTTTCTTGATGTTGGCAGCAACTTATGGTCCCTTTCCCACATTATTTATCCAGGGTAAAATAGGGTTTTTATCCAAAATATTTACACCCTAAGTTTAATGGCGTGAAAATATATAGCCTTAAGCATGACGTAAGTTTAGGGCTTTTTATTAAAAAAAAGACTTCTTCAAAAATATGCTGTAATTGCTGACATCTTAGGCAACAAAGAAGTGTGTGTTTACGCTTTATTATAATATAGTATAGTATAGTATAGATGAACGCCGGCTGCACGCACGAAAAATAATTGTCACGTTCCGTCTGAGCCGTGTGCGAGCGAGAGAGCTGAACAAGCGATAGAGAGGCACTATCCATGTAAACGTTCGGACTGTGACGTAATCACGTAAAATTATCTTCCGTAAAAGCGTGCACAGTTTTGTCTAAACTATCAGACTATCGCACAACTGTTTAGTCGCGCTTTGATTCCCATGAGCTTATATGGAGGTGCGCACACTAACAGTTGAAGGCTGTGAAACAATCGACAATCGCACAACAGCTGAGAACAGTTAAAGACAAAGGTGTGCGCCTGCTCTAAACCAACTTCACAATTTTGATGTTATAAATATGCTCGAATTTTCTTGGACCATTCGAAGCACAGATAATAAACAATCATGTTTTTTTCTATAGATGCAATTGAGTTAAAAGCAATGACTATGTGTGATCCATCAGACAATCCCCTAGAGCTGAGGGCGCGTCCGTCGAATGCATATTGATAGAAATTACATATGCATGTGTTTGCGTTTGAAATGATGACGAAATCATAGAACGCAATTACTCATCACGTTCCATTCAACTATATCTATATATTTTACGCGTATTTACAAACTTTATAACAAACTAGCTGTTGCTCGCGACTTCGCCCGCTTGTAATTAAAATATATAGCCTATGTTACTCACGGATAAATAACCTTTTTAACGGTGAAAAAATTTTTAAAATCGGCCCAGTAGTTTTTGAGTTATTTCAATACATACAAAAATACAAATGTTTCATCTTTATAATATAGTATAGTATAGATGAACGCCGGCTGCACGCACGAAAAATAATTGTCACGTTCCGTCTGAGCCGTGTGCGAGCGAGAGAGCTGAACAAGCGATAGAGAGGCACTATCCATGTAAACGTTCGGACTGTGACGTAATCACGTAAAATTATCTTCCGTAAAAGCGTGCACACTTTTGTCTAAACTATCAGACTATCGCACAACTGTTTAGTCGCGCTTTGATTCCCATGAGCTTATATGGAGGTGCGGACACTACTCGATTTTTAGTTGTGCAACTAAACAGTTGAAGGCTGTGAAATAATCGACAATCGCACAACAGTTGTGAATAATTTAAGACAAAGGTGTGCGCCTGCTCTAAACCAACTTCACAATTTTGATGTTATAAATATGCTCGAATTTTCTTGGACCATTCGAAGCACAGATAATAAACAATCATGTTTTTTTCTATAGATGCAATTGAGTTAAAAGCAATGACTATGTGTGATCCATCAGACAATCCCCTAGAGCTGAGGGCGCGTCCGTCGAATGCATATTGATAGAAATTACATATGCATGTGTTTGCGTTTGAAATGATGACGAAATCATAGAACGCAATTACTCATCACGTTCCATTCAACTATATCTATGTATTTTACGCGTATTTACAAACTTTATAACAAACAAGCTGTTGCTCGCGACTTCGCCCGCTTGTAATTAAAATATATAGCCTATGTTACTCACGGATAAATAACCTTTTTAACGGTGAAAAAATTTTTAAAATCGGCCCAGTAGTTTTTGAGTTATTTCAATACATACAAAAATACAAATGTTTCCTCTTTATAATATTAGTACAGAAAACTAAAGACATTTAAGAAATAGACCAGACATAATGACCAAAAAATTTTCACTGGTAATTTCTCTGAAAGGTACTATATCAGTTGTCAAGTTTAGTGCCACCTCGTGTCCTTGTATTGACATGTAACAAAAGATTGTACAAAATTATCATAAGCTCCATCTTTTGTTGTAAAGTAATCTAAATCCGAGGGATGGAAAAAGGAGTCGGGGACGGCAGCAAACAAGATGGGAGGACGACTTGAGGTTGACTGCCGGTCCACATTGGAGAAGAGATAGAAAACAATGGAAGAGTCTGGAGGAGGCCTATGCCAAGAGGCACGCTGAAATTAGGGACATACTATAAGAGACTATATATTTAATCCAATTTCAGAATAAAAGGCTATATTATTATATTATAAGAGACTATATATTTAATCCAATTTCAGAATAAAAGGCTATATTATTATATTATTATTATTATTATTAATCTAAATGTCACAAAATAAAATATAAATATTTAATTATTATCTAACGACTATCATACTAATATTATAAATGGGAAAGTTTAGATGGATAGATAGATGGATGGATGTTTGTTAGAGTTTGTAGCCTAAACGGCTGAACGGATTTCGATGAAATTTGGTGTAGATGTAGAGTATATTCTGGAAGAACACATAGGCTACTCTCTTTTGTTTTTTTTTATTTCCATGCGGACGGAGTCGCGGGCGAAAGCTAGTTGGCAATAAATTCAAATACAATCAATCTCTTAACAGATAGGGTTAGTGAGGTAGCGTGTCAACTATGCCTGCTCTATATATTTTTTAGATCTCTTTGCATAAAACTCTTAATATATAGAAAATGAACGCCGACGTCCAGATACACGCTGTTTATTAATAGTTCCTAAACATTAGTAATAATAAAATATAGTATGTTACTCACAGATAAATTACTTTTCTGATGGTGAAAGAATTTTTAAAATCGGCCAAGTAGTTTTTGCGTGAATCAAATACATACAAAAATACAAATCTTTCCTCTTTATAATACTAAGTATAGATAAGCAATATTTAATTTAGAAATGAAACAAAAATGTCAATGGGCTCATTACTATAATACTTCAATTATTACAATAAAGGAAACCTAAACATTCGAGTATTTTAGCTACTTACTAGTTACCTGTCAAAAAATGCATAGCAATATTTTCAATCAGTTATAAATAATTTAATTGAAATCTAAACGTTACTTAATTATAACCTTTTCGGAACATCTATAGATATCCATAAAGTGATCAAGAGGCACGTTTGAATGACGAAAGAATATTAATAACTAGCTATAGCCCGCGACTCCATCCGCGTAGAATTTAAAAAAAAAACAAATGTAAGTAACCTATGTGTTCTCTCAGACTATCCTTTACATCTATACTAAATTTCATCAAAATCCGTTCAGCCGTTTAGGCTACAAAGTCTAACAAACATCCATCTATCCCTCTAAACTTTCGCATTTATAAGATTAGTAAGATAAATGAGTAATATAGACAGACCACCAGTTACCATCCACACCAACACACTGGCATTCCTCAACCTATCTCATAACTGTTTACTCTAGCTTTGATTCCGATCAGCGTTGGAGGTGCGCAATACTCGATTTTTAGTTGTGCAACTAAACAGTTGAATTGGCAGCGAAACAATCGACGATCGCACAACAGTTGTGCGATCGTTTAGATTAAGGTGTGCGTTTCCACTTAGGTTACTTCAAGCGAGCGTCATACCTTCCAAAGCCACCAACGCATTAGTACTACAGATGTCCATGTACGTCGTTGTTCCCGTCGTTTGCCATCACATATGTAATTACAGCAACTTATCATTGAACGTCTTACAACGTGTAATATCTTAATCTTGATTAACATGTAACAAAAGTGACTTTGCTCCGTAAATAATTAGTCGGGACACGGGTGAGGCGTCCCCGGTAGGAAATAGGGCAGCGACATTGATTGATGGCTCGCCGTCTTAACGAGGGCAAGCCTTGATTCTGTCTTACGGACCTTGCTAATGTCAAGAAAAACGGATTGAATTTATGCGTTGGAAATCGAAGGTAAGAAGATATGTCATCATCACCACTATAAATCCCCACTGGGCACGGAGCCTTCCCTAGGTTAGGGGCGACTAGGCCATAGTCAACAACGCTGTTCCAGTGTAGGTTTTTTTTTAATATTAGTAGATTTTTGTTAATTTACTAATATTTCCTTTAACCATTCAGACTAAGCTCGAGACTTGTGCTAGGATATGGTTCACGGCAATAGTCGAATGGCGGGATTCGAACCCTCGACCTCAAGATCGGTAGTCCGTACCCCAAACCATTAGGCTATTGGCGTTTGAATTGGCTTTACTTCAAACATATCTTTGAAATTCGCAGTTGACAGTTGCATCTTGATGTTTCCTCTGATTAAAAAAAATTAAACGGTCAATAACAAATGCATTTACCATATGAAGCTGTGTACGTAATCTGTCAGATTTCCTTTTATTGGTCCAGGGATGGACTGATTGGAAGGTGACGTGGAAATTATGAAAGATAGATCAACATGGTGGATAAAACCTTATGCGTCAACCCCAAAAGAGTGAAATGAGAATAAGGAAATAAGTGAAACGAGTTTTATAAATAAACTAGTTTTCGCCCGCGACTCCGTCCGCGTGGAATTATAATATTGTAAAAAAACAAAAGTGAGTGGCCTATGTGTTCTTCCAAATTATCCTCTACGTCTATGTATTTCATCGAGATCAGTTCGGCAGTTTAGGCTACAAACTAACAAACATCCATCTAAACTTTCGCATTTATAATCTATCTATATCTATACTCTATACTATTATAATAAAGCGTAAACACACACTTCTTTGTTGCCTACGATGTCAGCAATTACAGCATATTTTTGAATAATTATTTTTGTAATAAAAAGCCCTACACTTACGTCATCCTTTAGGCTATATATTTTTACGCTATTAAACTTAGGGGGTTAATATTTTGGATAAAAACCCTAATGTGGGAAAGAGACCATAAGTTGCTACCAACATCAAGGAAGCAAGGTTGTCGTCATGTCATGTCATTTTGACACTTGTAATTGATAATTTGACAAATGTAAACAATAAATTAAAATTTTCATAATTTCATGCGGATGAAGTCGCACGGGAACAGCTAGTATTAGTATAATTACGAGTAGTATGATGGTAAAAAAAATTAGGAGCATTTGGGCGCCAGTCTTGCTATCGTTTGAGCTGATGTAGGGTAACATTATCATAATATGTCTCGCCTGATAAAGACAAACCAAAGCATACCCTGTTTGATAACTCGGTCACGTTCGAAGGAATTATGAGGGTGTCTTTCCAATCCCTTGCCGTCACTGGGTTAAAAGACTTATTTTACATATCAGCATATATCACAAGGAATTGTTAGGCTTTGCTCTATATTTCATTCTGTTAACGATAGTATAATAAATTTTATATTAATCAATCATTTCACATAATTTTAAAAGCGTGCGCTCAAGTTTGATTCTCGCACAAATGTTTAGTCTCGCTTTGATTCCTATGAGCTTATATAGAGGTGCGCACTACTCGATTTTAGTTGTGCAACTAAACAGTTGAATTTGCTGCGAAAACATCGACAATCGCACAACAGTTGCGCGATAGTTTATTCAAAGATGTGCCCGCTCTAAAACTACAATTGTATTATATTGAATTATTGGCATAGAATATTGCTTAACAAAGAACAATTCATAAATGTGCCAGAAACATATATCTTGAATTACGGAATAGCATAAATTTTGTGTCGCTGCAGCGTCCCAGTTTCTTTGCAATAAATCAGAGACTAAGAACTTGAATACATCTGAAATCTGACCAAGCTTGGCTTCCTTTCGACGAATTGACGACGCAATTTTTTAAAATATAATCTTATAAAAGGGGGTTCCAAATGCCCAGTTTAAGCAAATATCAAGTTGATCTTAAATAATTTAAACAGTAAATATATTTAAACATTTAAAAAAATATCTTTCTAGTATAAAAAATCTCCAACGTCTAAGATATCATGGAATTTTTAATATAACTTGAGTAGAAAATACTCTGAGTAAGTATTCAAATAAAATTCCTATTGTAATAGCATCCTCAAGACATGCGGACGAAACATTCGCTGAGGCTTTTAGGCGCAATAAAACGAATGCATTTGAATACGGCCCTGTTTTATGTCGTGTCATAAATAAGTTCCGCCTCCAGTTACTTAACATGTTTAAGTAATAGAAACGCAGATGGAAACATTTATTATCTATACTATCTATCTATACTATTATAATAAAGCGTAAACACACACTTCTTTGTTGCGTAAGATGTCAGCAATTATAGCATATTTTGAATAATTCTTTTTGTAATAAAAAGCCCAACACTTACGTCATGCTTTAGGCTATATTATTTCACGCCATTAAACTTAGGGGGTAAATATTTTGGATAAAAACCCTAATATGGGAAAGAGACCATAAGTTGATGCCAACATCAAGAAAGAAAGATTGCTAAGGTTTGTCATGTCATGTCATGTCATTTTGACATTTGCTATTGATAATTTGACAAATGTAAACAATAAAATAAAGTTTTTATAATTCCACGCGGATGAATCCGCACGCGAACAGCTATTGGAAATAAATCTCTTATTTTACTCTTACTTACGTTCTCTTATTAATGACGAATTGTACTCGTATGATTAGAAAATCTTTACTTTTTAAATGCAACCAATAGATGGCGCTATCTCATTAGAGTATGAGGTCAAGGTTATATATTTCTTTTACTAAACTATAGCACAACTGATTGTCGATTGTTTCGCAGCCAATTGTTTAGTAGCACAACTAAAAATCGAGTAGTGTCCGCACCTCCATATAAGCTCATAGGAATCAAAGCGAGACAACAGTTGTGCGATAGTTTAGTCAAAGGTGTTCGCTCTAAGACATTATCTCTTTCTCACCTCTCTCACCTTTCTCACCTCTCTCACCTTTCTCACCTCTCTCACCTTTCTCACCTCGTTCTCACCCGAGAAAGTAAACATATCATTAATGAGTAAAATATTTATTGGTGCACTTTACACCCGCTAGGGGCGCTGCACAAATCTTGTTCTTTGTCAAAATTTTTACGGACTTTTTTTGCAAATGTGTTAACCCTTGGTAGTACTTAGATGAATAGAAAACCAAATTACTCATCAATTCCATTTTAAATTGCCTCATTCGAATTTCTGTCAAAAACAAATTAACAAACGTATGTAAATGCGTCATCATCTCCCTTGCCTTATTCTACTCCCGTAGGGTCGGCGCACCGGGTTTTCGTCCTCCAAATAACTCTATCATCCGTCATCTCAGTCATCACTCCCTTTTTGATCATGTCACCTTGTATATGCGTCAGGAAAGGAATTATTAACATACTAGCTTTCGCCCGCGACTCCGACCGTGTGGAATTCAAAAAAACGAAAATAAGTAGCCTATGTGTTCTTTCAGATTATGGTCTATATCTACGCCAAATTTCATTCAAATCCGTTCAGCCGTTTAGGCTACAAACTCTAACAAACATCCATCCATTTAAACTTTCGCATTTATAATATTAGTAAGATAATCAGTACATTTGTTTGAGTTTTTTTAATTCTTTGTTTTAAAAATAAAAGATTTCGTTACACTAAGGTAGCTTTTCGTTTCGTTAATTATAGCTGTCCTGTCGTTAACGGATGAAGGGATTTTTTTAATCAAGAATCTCCCTTTTGTGGAAATAATAAATTGCGCGAATGCGACTGATGTCGCGAAGTTTTCTAATTTTTCAAATCCTCCGCTCTTTTTTTTCCGCCCCAGGCATAACGCTTCTGCCTAAAAATTTTTATTGCCCCGGAATAATTTATTATAGTGTTTAATATCTTATTTACTTTAAAAAGTGAGGTTATTTATTTGGGATTGTAATATAGGAATTAGTTAATTTATTAACTGCCAAAATTATATGTTTCTTTTTACAGAATACTTCGATTGTAGTGTGTATATCATACTAATATTATAAATGCGAAAGTTTAGATGGATGGATGTTTGTTAGAGTTTGTAGCCTAAACTGCTGAACAGATTTCAATGAAATTTGGCATAGATGTAGAGGACAGTCTGGAAGAACACATAAGCTACTCACCATTTTTTTAATTCCACGCGGACGGAGTCGCGGGCGAAAGCTAGTTTAAAAATATGTTAAAAAGCAAAGAAAAAAAAATCAACTTCTATGCATTATTAACTTCATTTTCTTACTAATTATTATAAATGCGTAAGATTAGGTTTATGAATGGATGGATGTTTGTGACTCCATATCTCTAAAACTTACAGGACCTTGACTAAAAGCATAGATGAAAAACATAGTCAGAATAGACACAGCGGCTATTTACTAAGTTTACTACTTACAGACGAAGTCGCGGGTATAACTAGTATTATAATTCTAGTGTTTTCTTTGTCATCTATCAATAGAAAAGTATTATAACAAAACTAAACTTTTGTATTTCCGACAATATAAATGTAAATGTACAAGAGTTGCCTCATAAAATGTTAGAAGGAACTGATTAACATTTATTTGTTTTATTACTTACTTTTATGATATCATAAAACTTCATATAGACTTCTGTACTGCATTTTATTAAAGTCTTGCGCTCTACTTTACTTCAAATTACTTTTATTATTATTTTTTTTATAACATAAGGTGGCAAACGAGCAAGCGGCCACCTGAATCCACCGAAATGAAAAGCGACCGCTGCCCATAGACATCCGCAATTGCAGATGCGTTGCCTACCCTTCATTGACGGAGTAGAAGACGCACATAAAGAGGAAATTTCCCCTTCCTATGCGTCTCCTCCACCCTCAAATCCACTTTTCCTTCCTATCCTTTCCTCTTAAGAAAAGGGTGGAAAGGGAAAGGGACCAAAATTAGGCCTCCGACACCACACTCATTAGACGAAACGCAGAATTGCTTCCACTTGACGCCTGTTTTCTGTGTGGTCGTGGTATTACAACACAAAAACAATAAACGACCGGGCGAGCCGACCCATTCGTGCGAAGATGTTAAAGCTGGCTCTACCACTGTTGGTTACTTTAGCTTAGAAATAAACTAATAGATTTAATTAATATGAGAAAAATATAATTAAAACCGTAAAAAGAGGTAAAGCGTTTGTACCTTTTTTCTTTAGTTGTTATCAAAATAAAATCTACAAGTTAAAGAAATAGATTTAGGCATACTGTACAAATAAATAAAACAGCATTTCCCGTCAAAGCATTTAAATACATAAAAAGCCTTACAAAACAAGTACAAAATTAATTATTACAAACACTGGAAATTCTTTCACATATTCATTTTTAAACAACTCATTAAAATCTACAACATTGATTTTCTATTCTATTAAAAAAGTACACGAAAATGAATATCACATCCAAAGGTAAGATTTCAACTTAACTCTATTTCAAACTAAAACTACGTCGTTAGTATTAAGTACTGAAATCAACACAAAATTAGACGTATCATTTAAAAGTAAGTGAAACATGTTTTAAAAATAAGAAGTAATATTTAAAATTAAAACATTATGTGGACTAAAATACTTTTAAAATAACCAGTTTTATTCTTAATAACTACATTAAATTAACACAGCCTTTTTTCTAATGGGCTTTTATATATTTTTGACCGACTTCCCAAAAGAAGGAGGTACTCAATCCGTCTGTATGTTTTTTTTTTAATTTTATTTACATCTATACTAAAACTAAATTTAAATTCAAAATTAATCACAGATTAACTACAATAGTTGATTAAATTCGTAAAAAAATACACAAAGGTGTTAAAAAAATCAAATATCACAATGAATACTTACGAGACTTAATTATATAATAAAGTCGAATTCAATGAAAATGAGAAATAATATCAAATCTAAAAAATGCCTTTATAAAGCTACTAGCTTTCGCCCGCAACTCCGTCCGCGTGGAATTAAAAAAAACAAAAGTGAGCCTATGTGTTCTTCCAGACTATCCTCTACATCTATACCAAATTTCATCGAGATCCGTTCAGCCGTTTAGGCTACAAAGTCTTATAATCCATCCATCCATCTAAACTTTCGCATGTATAATATTAGTAAGATGACATAGATTTTTTAAAAACAATCATATTTGTATCAATTTCATCGAAAAAAATCAGCTAGTTATAATTTCTTATTCCTATTGACATTTACCATACACATCAAAATGGAAGACTATCATCATCACCAGCTCACTATGCGTCCCCACCGAGGGGCTCGGAGCCTACCCTAAGTAGGGGTGACTAGGCCATAGTCAACCACGCTGCACTGCGGGTTGGTTGACTTCACACATGTCTTTGAATTTCTTCGCCGATATGTGCAGGCATCACGATGTTTTCCTTCACCGTAAGAACGTCGGGTAAATTATGTACATATGAAAATTCGAAAAATCTAAAATCACATTGGTACATGGCGGGATTCGAACCCAGGACCTGTAGATTACAAGTCCAGTGCTTAAACCAATGAGCCACCGACGCTCAAGACAATATTAACCTTAAAATAAGAAGCAATTAGATTTATTAGAAAATAAAATTAGAAAACAAATTAAAATTACATCTAATTCAAGTACAAATCATTTGATTTACAACGAAATTCACTTAAAAATATATCGATAACTAGGTTTCAAAGAATAAGATAAAAGAAAATTAGTTTTTATGTCATTAAAACTACTGGTTATGCGTAAGAAAAAGCTCTATAAGTATAATTAAGAAACTTTTAGTAAGACTATCTTAAACTAGCTTGTATCTTTTTGTTTTGATGAACTTTGTTCATATACATTGTCCGTTGCATTCGCTTTTTCCGCTAACCTCCTTCTATATTCTTGCAGAGTAATCTTTTTTGGTTTTACAGTTATCTGCTCCGTTTTATCAAAATCCGTACCAGTAACCTCCTTATTTGTTAATTCATCACTCAAGCTTTCTTCAGACACGTTTATAACTTCTTCATATGTATTTTGTGTGTTTAGATCCACGCTTTTTTCTCTTTTATCCAAATCCATTTCATTTAAATCAGATGCGAAAATGTTCGATTCAATACCTTCCACAGAGTAGTCATTGTCAGACTCACATGTACAATCAAGATATTTACTTATATTGCGTGAACCGATATCAGTATCTAATGTTTGGAATGGCATGTTTGCTAGATTTTTTCCAATATCATCCATAGATAGAATCAAAGTTTCAGAATCATGGAATCCAAATATTTCTCTATCACGGTTTCTATCTGAGAATTGGTTAGCATTTGTCATGCACGTAGTAAAAGAATTATTATTTGGATCTCCACAAAGATCTCGTCTCCAATTCCGATTGCGAGCATTTCTTCGTTTCTTCTTCTGACGTTTTGAATTCACAACAAGTTTTGTTTTATTTTGTATTTTATCGTCTATAAACTCTCTCCATTCACTCGTATCATCAAACACATCACCCATCGTATAATCATCATCGATTGTGATATAATCTTCATTTACTGTAGAATTTTCATTAGTTTGAGTTGATGTATCTCTTTGAGAAGTTTGACGCTCCATTTCAAATACATTTTCCGTATCTAGTAACACTTTCCAAGTGGTATAACTGTAACCATTCTCGCTTTGACTAACTGACATTAAAATATAACATTCATTAGAAGTTTGAGTACATTTATCTTTTGTACCACCAGTCGTGTCTGCGCTTGCTTGCTCTATGTTAAAATCTCCGTTTTTTACATTCCTATCGCGCAGTTTTGCCATTATGTTTTCTACTATTTGTGTAATTTCCTCCATTTTAAATTTAAAGATACATGAGTTTGTCCAAATCGTTTGACGATTAGTAAACTTTTGTTAGAATTTTTTTTGACTCGACATTAAAACGGCGTTTCGATAAATTCTTGAATATGATAACACAGTCTGAAAATAAAAAAATATTTTCAAAACTAGACTGGATCTAAACTGAAATAATATGAATATACTTAACTACGAAAATAAACCGGGATCAGGAAAAAATATGCGTGGTTACGTTGTGATAAATTCGCATTGTTTTTAGCTTTAATTTTGTTAAAATTTTAATAATTAAGCGATAACAATTTTATTAATTCAAAGTGAAGACAAATTTTACAAAAAAAACCTGATTTTTTTTCTTTTTTTGTGGAAAAACGAAACTAAAATACTTTTATCTCTAAATATCGCGATAATATTTCTAGTCGAACCAAAACTTAAAGTAATAAATACATTCAATACTATATCTGTTCTATTATTCCTTTAAGCGCCAATAGCCTAATGGTTTGGGGTACGGACTACCGATCGTGAGGTCGAGGGTTCGAATCCCGCCATTCGACTATTGTCGTGAACCATATCCTAGCACAAGCCTAGAGCTTAGTTGGAATGGTTAAAGAAAATATTAGTAGATTAACAAAAATCTACTAATATTTTTATAAAAAAAAATCCCTTATTAATAGAAATAAATTTCATTTCAGAATAAAATATTCAAAACAAATAAAACTAATGATAGAACTAAACTAATAAAATTAATAACTAAAATAATTAAGACTTACCAAAGATTCCTAGAAGAGACAACTTGCAAATGTACTCCCGAACACAAATAAATATTATTACAGCCGGCTCTTTCTTTATATACTTTGTCAAAGTACTAGGATAGTCAAACTTTTTCACCCTTATTTTTTTTAATTAACAATAGACACTAAATCTGTATCTATATCTATATCTATACTAATTATAAAGAGGAAAGAAATGTATTTTTTATTTTTGTACATATTGAAATAACTCAAAAACTACTTGTCCGATTTCAAAAATTCTTTCAACATTAAAAAGCTACGTTATCGCTGAGTAACATAGGCTATATTTTTTAACTTAGTTTTTAATTTCGCGTGGACGAAGTCACGAGCAATCTCAAATAAAACATTAGTTTGTTGCCTGTAGTCATTATTAGACTGCGGTTGTGTTTCTGAGATTAGATTATCACTCTATATATTTCTGAACATTATTTTGCTATTCGATTTTCGCAGGTAATTTTATATTAATTTCAGTCACTAAAATAGGATTAAATCAAAGAAAGATTAGAGGAAATAATTACGATCAGTTATCCTTTACATATTACAATATAAGTTAACTTTGGGAACCACTGTCAAATAAATCTGGGAATCGTCATATAATGCAATTAAAAGCTGCATATGCACTTTGTACCTAGCGTATTGAGTTACAATGTACATTGTATACCTTGTTGCCTTTATAGAAAACAATTCTTTAATATCAACGACATTACGAAAGTTTTAAAGTATTGTATAACATAAAATATCAGCTGAAAAACTGAATTTCAATTAGACGTCCTTAAAACAGTATACTAAATATTGTACTGAAAAACTGAACTGAATTTTTTTTATTTGAAGGGATAAAAGGTTTTTGTGTCTAATTTTGATTAATTTCTGCTTTATTTAACGGTTATAAGGATGTTGAAGGGATTGATAAAGAAGTGGTGGTTGGTTTCTGACAGTAGCAACTGCGTTAAAACGTCTATTACCGGGTCAAATAAGCTTGTCGCACTATAGTTGACTAGATCGTAAGTATAGAGCAGGGGTGGCGAACTACTGGCACGCGTGCCATAAATGGCACACGACTTAATATTTTGGCTGATAATCATTAAATCTCTAGGAAAAAATTATGAAGTAGATGCACTATGGAATTGACGTAATAATCGCTGTCAAAATTATTCGATGGCACGTCTAAGATCGCATTAAAAATTTGTTTTAAAATATGGCACTGATGCATAAATGATTGCCACCACTGGTATATAGGCAGTGTTCCTCAGATTATCATAGCAAGCTACTTACTACCTAGTAGTTATTATAGTTTACCGGCAAATTATGAAATGATCAGTTTTTTTTATATTATAAGGTGGCAAACGAGCAAGCGGCCACCTGAAACCGCCAAAATGTCGAAGTGACCACTGCCCATAGAAATCCGCAATCGCAGATGCGTTGCCTACCCTTAATCGACGGAGGAGGAGACGCACATAAAGAGGATATTTCCCCTTCCTATGCGTCTCCTCCACCGTCATATCCGCTTTTCCTTCTCATCCTTACCTTTTAAGAAAAGGGTGGAAATGGAAAGGGACTAATATTAGGCTAATACAAAATAGGTGAATAAAACAATCTTATCAAATTACATATTTATTTAATAAATTTCTTTACACACATTACCTTAATTCATTCGCACATGGTTACTGCAACATGAGTTTTATTTAAAAACAGAATTTAATCGAAATTACAATATAAAATGTTTTACACATGTTTGTCCAATCACATGATGCATTAATGCTTTTTCCGTCAACAATAATAACAATGCTTTATGAATGTACTAGCTACCGCACGCGACTTCTTCCGTTCAGTAATTTAGGCTACAAACTCTAACAAACATCCATCTATCTATCTAAACATTCGCATTTATAATATTAGTATGATTGATTGAACTCGACAAAAAACACGGACCGCCACGGACGTCACCTAGCGGTAATTAAGACTAGATGTAGAGAGTGTTACCAGTTACAGTTACCTTCAACATGGTCTTAACCCTACACCCGTGTGGAATACTTAACAACTGCTGTTTGTCCTCTCTTGTCATAACAGGGTAAGTCTCACTCGAGAGTCTAGAGGGTGCAACGTGAGGGGAGATCGTGGGTCAGCCTCGAAGGGTTCAATCCTTTCTGTGCTCTTTCCCCGAGATACTGGAGTGATTCTTACGTGTTGGAGCACTTTAACAAGGCAGCACTTCATCTGAATCATAGCGAAGCGTTTACCTGAAATTAACGATATTATTATTAAAATTGATTTGACGTTTTTACTATTAGCCGAGGGAATGTACGGTCGCGGAACTCCGCAGTTTTCTACTTTAGGAATGTTGCCTTGTTCATTACAACAAGACACTCCGCCTCTTCCTACAAATAAGTAATTAGATAGCAGTGAGTGCAAACGAAGGAATGATAAAAAGAAACTAGCCGTGTGTCACTAACCGACTTTTTTTGTACGGGCACATCTTTCTTACTTCTTACTAATGTTATAAATGCGAAAGTTTAGATGGATGGATGGAAGGATGGATGGATGTTTGTTAGAGTTTGTAGCCTAAACGGCTGAAGGGATCTCGATGAAATTTGGCATAGATGTAGAGGATAGTCTGGAAGAACACATAGGCTATCTGCTTTTGTTTTTTTTTATTCCGCGCGGAAGAGTCGCGGGCGAAAGCTAGTTTATAAATAAATAAATAAAAAGACTTTTATTGTTGTCACAAAAACAGTTTCTTATGAGCTAAAATTCTTCTTCAAAATGTTCAAACGACTGTAGATTTTAAGATGGAACGACGCCAGTTTCCCCGACTGTAGGTACATTACTGGTCCGAAAATGTAGGATCAGAAACTAGTCGGTACACACGGACTACGCATAAACTTAGTCGCTATTTAATGAAATAATATAGACAGTAACTGCATGTATTTACATATATGAATCGTCTTATTACATTGTATTTAAGTACTGTGTATTGATAAAACTAAAACAACACTCGTTTCGCATTTCTCTAAGTAAGCTTTCTGCGACAAGCGTTACGAACACATATACAATGTCAAGAAAAGGTTTGTTCTATAATGTACTTAAAGACTTCGCCCGCGTGAAATAAAAAAAACAAAAGTAAGTAACCTATGGTGTCCTTTTTAGAATATTTTCTATGTCAATGCCGAAATTTAAAGAGATTATCGTATTTGCGGACAAAATAAAAAATCTTTTTCTTGTGTACAATTTTTACTGAAGAATTTCAATTTTTCTTGAATAGTTTCCTGTTCAGTTAAAACTGTATACGTTTGTAGGCAAAATTTCAGCTGTCGTTACTGAGCGTCTGTAGCAGGCTTTATAAAAACCTACTTGTAAAAAAATGAAGAATTGCTTTCATTACATTTAGTACAAAAAGAATACTGTAATAGAGATTCTTTTGTTTTTAGTCGTATGTGGAACAAACCAATCTATACTAATATAATAAAGCGTAAACACACACTTCTTTGTTGCCTAAGATGTCAGCAATCACAGCATATTTTTGAATAATTCCTTTTTTAATAAAAAGCAGTACACTTACGTCACGCTTTAGGCTATATATTTTTACGCCATTAAACTTAGGGGGTAAATATTTTGGATAAAAACCCTAATATGGGAAAGAGACCATAATTTGCTGCCAACATCAAGAAAGAAAGATTGCTAAGGTTTGTCATATGATGTCATTTTGACATTTGCTATTGATAATTTGACAAATGTAAACACTAAAATGAATATTATTTTATGCGGGTGAAGTCGCATGTGGAACAAACCAATTCGTTATAAAGTTGCAATGCTGACACGTGGAATGCGATATACAAAAACATTGTGATGTTACATTGAACACATTAGTTATATACTACGTAGGCATGTTCCCAGGTACTGTTGAATGAAAACGTATTACGTAATTGCTTTGGTATTTAATTTGATACGAACTGTAACACGCAAAAATAGTTTTTTTTTAATTATTATTTTTTTATATCTATGTATCCGTTGCTGGGACATTCATCATCATCATCTCCTTATCCTACTCCCGTAGGGTCGGCGCAACAGGTTTTTGTCCTCCACATAACTCTATCATACGTCATCTCAGTCATCACTCCCTTCTTGATCCTGTCACCTTTTACACAATCCATCCATCTCTTTCTAGGTCTACCTCTACCGATGTACCCTTCCACACTCATAACTAACGTTCTCTTTGTAACATGCGATTCATCCCTCCTCATAACATGCCCATACCATGCTAACCTTTTACTCCTTACCTTCTCTACTACGGGGGCTACTCTCAAACTTCCTCTAATATACTTATTTAAGTCACTACTGGTACATTCATGTAAGTAAAATAAAATAAAATAGAGTTAGCGGAATTTTTAATTAATGGTCAAAATCAGCCAATCGTTTCGGATATTACCTAGAGAAACGCCGCTTGCGGATAGACAGACTATTTTTTAAACCAATTTTCGTAATCAGCAAAGCAAAATCATTTACGGGAAATCAGGATTTTTTCTTTCGATATTATAGACACTCCAATTTTATCATATGTGTAGATATTAGACGAAATCTGTATAAAACCAGTGGTAGAAAAACTAAAAGGTAACCATGGTATGGTCATGTGAAGAGAAAGAAACGTATGTAACATGAACTTTAGTTAGGAAAAGGTACATTGTTAGAGGTAGACCTAGTAGTAGTAGTAGTAGGAGCTATGGTTTCCACAACTCCACGGCTAGCGCGTTTTTTGCGTGAGAACAGGACATGGATTACTCCAGCCAACCCAGCTCTCCGAAGAACCCCAGCAAACCCTTTGTGTTCCTGGTGATATCCGGGAGCGATCTCAGCGAACCGAGATACCTAACCGTGTATTCAGTCACTGCTGGGCAGTGGTAGACCTAGTAAGAGATGGATAGATTGCGTGAAAGGTGACATCAAGAAGGCAATGACAAAGATGACGGATGATACTGTTATTTGGAAGACGAAACCATAGTGCACATACCGGTATATCGATAAAAATAATATGATGTAAACATACCAATGCAATACCGAGGTCCGTCTCCGAAAGGCATGTAGACTCCCGGCGGCGGCGGCGGCCTGCCCTCCGCCCAGCGCTCCGGCACGAAACATGACGCGTTCTCGAAGTACTGCTCGACATTTATGATTATAAAATATACAGTAAAGATAAATAATTGATTAATAAGGCAAAGTAATATAATTAGTTTGTTCAAAAAGCTTTCAATAAGATTTAAAGCTTATTTTTGCAAAGTACACTTCTTTGCTGAAAAGTCATAGCCTTTAGTACGTATTCTCAGAACGCGCGCACACCTTTGACTAAACTATCGCATAACTGTTAAATCTCGCTATAATTCCTATGAGCTTATGTGATTTTGTAAAATGTTTTGTTACATGTCAATACAAGGACACCAGGTGGCGTACTAAACATGATAACTGATATAGTACCTATCAGAGAAAGTACCGGTGAAAATTTTTTATTCACTATCTCGTCTATACATTATTTAAATATCTTTACCATAGAACAAATAGATATAAAAATCATCAAAGGCATGCGTTACCAATTACACGACAAACAAACAAAAAGAACCTGGTCGTCTCTTTGTATTCCAAGCGTCGGGAAGAGCACTATTGTGCCCTTTTCAACGACAATATCTGTTCCCCGTATTGTGTAGTCCTTTGTACACATCCGTTGGATGCTGGGGAACGGCGGGTACAGGCGCAGCGTCTCTGCAACACAAATCATGTCGCACGAATGAACTACATTTCTGTATTAATTGAAATATATTCATGCAGTTGTAAGCTTAATGTTTTGAGTAGAGTAGTAAAACAGCGAGGGCGATATGATATTTATCATACTACACCCGATAGGGGCAGTCTAATGCAAATTTTCGATGACGTTATGAATACTTTCTCGCAAATTTTCGTGCTACAACCTCTGGTAAAACAAAAGGACTAATTTATAGTTATGGAAATAAATTCGCTACCCACTTATGTTGCTATGACAAGTTTTCCATATAATGAAATTGTAGGCGTTTGATAAAATTTTATCGATATTAGTACATTATATACAATAACTATTATGTCTAGATCATTAGTAATTATTAAATCATACATAAACATACTTTAATAAAAAAACAACTAACCTTGAATAACCATTTCCATATATGTCAATTCCTGCAGCACCTCGTACGCCATATTGCCGTTATGCCGCGACATCACTTCTCTAACTTCTCTCCTCATCTTCTCCTGCACTCTCTGGTCTGCTGCGAGCTCAAGGAAGAGAAATGCCAGGGTAGAGGATGTCGTCTCGAAGCCCCCGAGGAATATTATAAATGCATTCGCAGCGATTACCATGTCAGCTGGAATGAATAATTAAAATGAATGTAACTTAGATGTGACACAGATTAATTATTTTCGTCAAACACAATCCTGACTAATATCTCGATTCTACTACGTTTGTGTCATAAGAGCGCGCACACCTTTGACCAAACTATCGGACAACTATAATCTCGCTTTGATTTCTATGAGCTTATATGGAGGTTACACTTCTCGATTTTTAGTTGTGCAAATAAACAGTTTTTTTTTTTTATATAATACAAGGTGGCAAACGAGCAAGCGGCCACCTGAATCCACCGAAATGGAAAGCGACCGCTGCCCATAAACATCCGCAATTGCAGCTGCATTGCCTACCCTTCATTGACGGAGGAGGAGACGCATATAAAGAGGACATTTCCCCTTCCCATGCGTCTCCTCCACCGTCAAATCCACTTTTCCTTCCCATCCTTTCCTCCCAAGAGAAGGGTGGAAAGGGAAAGGGACTAAAATTAGGCCTCCGGCACCACACTCATCAGACGAAACGCGGAATTGCTTCCACTTCACGCCTGTTTTCTGTGTGGTCGTGGTATTAAACCGGGCGAGCCGGCCCATTCGTGCGAAGATGTTAAAGCGGGCTCTACCACAGTTGAATTTGCTGCAAAACAATCGACAATCGCACAACGAAGTACCGTTGAAACTTAGTTTAATCTAACACTAATTAATCACTAGGTGATGATACAATAGATGGGAACTTCAGCAGCCCATTAAACGCGTAAACCAGTGGTTAATTTAACAAGTTCACTGCCTAACAGGCCGATATCGACCTGATGCGGTACATAAGCTGCTGCGGACGAAGAAAACTATGTCCCTCTCGCTAGTGCGAAACGATTATCTCACTTGTATACATTACATTACATAAAATGTATAATGTTTCCTCAAAGTTATAGCAATTAATCTATCTTAGTCCTGGTGGGTCTAGAAAGACCTGCCACGCACTGGCGGAAATATCATTGGGGGCGCATTTTGGCCCGCCGCTGCACCAGATGATTTTACTTGCCGCAGTAGAAGTGTTAACATATTTTTCTATTCATAAAATATGTTAAAAGAGACTCTCAAATAAAAAAGACGTATAAACTACAGCTAAATTTAACAAAGAGTAGAAATGTGAATTTCAGACTCGCAACACCTTTTCAAACGCCTACACTGAATATTAAACTGAACATCTGCCAATTTGAAATATGTATGCCGAAAATATCATACAATATGGGAAGGCCAGTTTTATGCAATGGTAATAAAGGCCTAATTCCGATGGCAAGGAATTAGAGATACAGACCGCGCCAGATTACACAGGGATTAAAGAGAACGCGAAAATTGCATTACTGCGTTGAAAATAGGGCTGGCAATATTCTATATTATAAAATAATATTCTTGTTATTTAACGTTTACAACCAAACATTATCTTCGTTAATCTGATGGTTTTTGAAACTAAAAACTGCAATTGAAACGAATCTGAAACATCATGCTAACAATCTGACAGGCGTCAAAATATTAATTATTTTAGAGTTTAACCCTTAATTCGACGGAGTTTTGTAGCAAAAAACCTGATTTTTTACACAACTCAAATTTTTGGATATGAAATAAACTAATTCAGTTTTTAAATAAGTTTTTCTTCACACTGGACACTATCGACAAAGACTGTTACATATTTATGTCACTTATTTTTGTCTGAATACTACAAATTTTGGACAGCCCTAATAATATTTTGCAGAATATGAAACCATTTTTGTTAATATAGAATTACTAATCTCGGATATTATATTAAAATTGCTGTACTTACTATGGTTTATTTATATATGAAATTTTAATCTATACTATAAATATTTATTATTGTTATATATTTAAACTGAATTTAAAACCACGAGGCAGTTTAAAAGCTAAAACTCTGTCGTCCGTGATACTCAAGAATTATTACGAATACAATTTCGTACCGACTTTGCTCACATCTCTCGCTTATTGCTCGTTGCTCGCGACTTTGTCCGCGTGGAATTAAATAATAGTAAAAAACATGTCACTGACTCGGCCTATTAATTTTTGAGTTATTACAAAACGTAAAAAAATACAAATCTTTATAATAGTATAGATATAGATAAATTTAGTCGTTCATGCTTATTGCTTTTAATACTTTAAGGGCCTGTCCCACCAAATTGTAAATTGTCTGATAATAATCCATCTAAAATTTGTAATGGAATTATCAGATTTTGTTCCCTTATTTGAGTGACGTCATTTTTAAGCTATCTGAGCCTCTATCAGCCAGTGGTGGGATAGGCTTTAAATGTCGCTTTTCTTGAGTATTAATCCGAAGCCATTTTGGAACATATATAAAGAGAAACTAGGTTTTACTTGCAACTTCTGCAAAACAGCAAATTAAATTGAAATTTAATGATTATTTTTGTTTTAAATATCCATCTAGAATTAATTTCAATAGTTGGATGACATAAATCAGGTCATATATCAAGCTAACCTTAATTCCTTAGCATATAAGAAATTAAATTAAAATTAATAATTATTTTTGTTAACATAACATTACTAATCTCGGATATTATATTATATTAAAATTGCAGTACTTACTATGGTTTAATTATATATGAAATTTTAATCTATACTATAAATATTTATTATTGTTATATTTAAACTGAATTTAAAATCACGAGGCAGTTTAAAAGCTAAAACTCTGTCGTCCGTGATACTCAAGAATTATTACGAATACAATTTCGTACCGACTTTGCTCACATCTCTCGCTTATTGCTCGTTGCTCGCGACTTTGTCCGCGTGGAATTAAATAATAGTAAAAAACATGTTGCTGACTCGACCTAGTAGTATTTGAGTTCAATACTTAAGAAAATACAAATCTTTCCTCTTTATAATAGTATAGATATAGATAAATTTAGTCGTTCATGCTTATTGCTTTTAATACTTTAAGGGCCTGTCCCACCAAATTGTAAATTGTCTGATAATAATCCATCTAAAATATGTAATGGAATTATCGGATTTTGTTCCCTTATCTGACAGTGACGTCATTTTTAAGCTATCTGAGCCTCTATCAGCCAGTGGTGGGATAGGCTTTAAATGTCGCTTTTCTTCAGTATTAATCCGAAGCCATTTTGGAACATATATAAAGAGAAACTAGGTTTTACTTGCAACTTCTGCAAAACAGCAAATTAAATTGAAATGTAATAATTATTTTTGTTTTAAATATCCATCTAGAATTCATTTCAATAGTTGGATGACATAAATCAGGTCATATATCAAGCTAACCTTAATTCCTTAGCATATAAGAAATTAAATTAAAGATTTCGTTTAGCGATAAACCGCCATGTTGGTTATAAGTTGGGGAGTTTAATTTTTGCTTTTATCTCAAGACAATAATTTAGCTGTAGGCTGGAAGGCGGTAAGAAAGTCAACGGGCCAGTTCTTTCGGGACCACTTTACAAAATTACCTCAATCATGATCCCGATTATACCCGGCTGCGAGCGCCCTCTGCAGTATTTTGATGTGACAAGCGTTACATCGCAAATTCGGTCCGGACAAAACGCTCTTAGCGACGTTGACATCTATACTCTATACTAATATAATAAAGCGTAAACACACACTTTTTTGTTGCCTAAGATGTCAGCTATTACAGCCTATTTTTGAATAATTCCTTTTTTAATAAAAAGCCCTACACTTACATCACGCTTTAGGCTATATTTTCACGCCATTAAACTTTTGGGTAAATATTTTGGATAAAAACTCTAATGTGGGAAAGAGACCATAAGTTGCTGCCAACATCAAGAAAGAAAGATTGCTAAGGTTTGTCATGTCATTTTGACATTTGCTATTGATAATTTGACAAATGTAAACAATAAAATAAAGTTTTTATAATTACACGCGGATGAATCCGCACGCGAACAGCTAGTTTTTTATTATAAAAAATATAAGGGTCTGTTCGCTTTGAGTGAAATTTGTGATTTCATTCTGTGAGAACGTGAAGCGTATAATGTCAATTACATCAACCCGGCTGTGATTTGAGTAAATTTGCCAATTTCTATGCCGCGTGTGTTCGATACTCTTGTGGAAGTAACATGAATCATTTCACTGATACGAATTGTACCTATTCTCTTTGAGAGATTTTTGTCATATTTGAAAGACCATTGGTCACACAAAATGGATGTAAATTGTCAGTTTTCATAGCAATAATGCGTAGAGTTTGGCTAGACTTATCACATAATTCTAGAAGTAGGTATTACTTAAGACCGAACTCATACGACATTTAAATATGTAACATCGAAAGTTTTAAGGCGAATCTTAAACTCCAAAATCATTTACAGCGTGCGCACACCTTTGTCTAAACTATACAACTGTTGTGCGATTGTCGATTGTTTCGCAGCCAATTCAACTGTTTATTTCCACAAATAAAAATCGAGTAGCGCGCTCCATATAATCTCATAGGAATTAAAGCGCGACTAAACAGTAGTGAGATAGTTTAGTCAAAGGTGAAGGTGTGCACACGCTCTTAAAATATTGACATCATTCAGATTATAAGCGGCCCTTTAGTAGCGAAGTGTTCAACATTGTTTATTCTGCCGTTAGTTTATTAGCTACTCACTTATTTCTACGTCATTTTCGAACTCTGATTTGGGTGCGTTATTGTTTTTGTCATCACTTCGTAGAGTCATCATCATGTCAATAAAATCGCCGCGTTTCTCTTGAACACCTGGAATTTAACAATTTTCAGAGTATTATATCTTACTAATATAAATGTGAATACATAGATTTTATTAGGTATTTTAATGTTTAAAGACCTTTATTCCCAAAAAGACATATACAGTCACTTACATGAGAATTTATATTTACAATATATTGTTTTTGTCATCACTTCGTAGAGTCATCATCATGTCAATAAAATCGCCGCGTTTCTCTTGAACACCTGGAATTTAACAATTTTCACAGTATTATATCTTACTAATATAAATGTGAATACATAGATTTTATTAGGTATTTTAATGTTTAAAGACCTTTATTCCCAAAAAGACATATACAGTCACTTACATGAGAATTTATATTTACAATATATTGTTTTTGTCATCACTTCGTAGAGTCATCATCATGTCAATAAAATCGCCGCGTTTCTCTTGAACACCTGGAATTTAACAATTTTCACAGTATTATATCTTTCTAATATAAATGTGAATATATAGATTTTATTAGGTATTTAACATCGAAATCTCGATTAAATTAGAAATAGATAAGACAAGTTACCGATCCCGGGAATATTTGATTCTCATATTTACATGATAACTCCTCAATGGTTCAAAAAATCGCCGCGTTTCTCTTGAACACCTGGAATTTAACAATTTTCACAGTATTATATCTTAGTAATATTATACATGCGAAAGTTTGGATGAATGTTTGTAGTCTTTAGACTACATCCTGCCGTTTACGGCTGGACGGATCTTGATGAAATTTGGCACAGATGTACAACACATAGGCTACCTTATTTTCTTATTTTTAATTCCACGCGGACAGAGTCGCGTGTGTAAGCTAGCAATTTAATAAAAACACAAATCATTACATTAAATAGGAATTTAAATCAATAAGCTTAAATTATATCCGTCTATAATATCTCGGATTTTACTTTCTCAAGACTTTCGTCTTCTAAAAATACGTCTTTTATAGAGTAGAAAATTCTGAATTTACTTACTTTTCGAATATATTAAACAAACTCATTTCGTAAAAAGCTTGCAATGCAACCGCAAACGGATCATTAGGGTTGTCCATAACTGTACTCTTTAGTCCAAAAGCACACGGTACTATTGCATCAGCCGTATAACCACCGACCAGTTTCTCTGAATCCACCAGTGCTGCATTATCTGTATCAACTTCTTCGCTATTCGTTCCTGTACCACTGTCGTTCAGGGGTCTACAATTTTTGGTATTCGGATTTGATATCAATTCTTTGATACGTATTGTAAATTCTTTAGCTGTGTTCTCTATTATTGGGAACATTCCTCTTAATTTATTTGGCCTGAAATTGGACATAGAAAAATAATTAAATCAACTATTTAGCACTCAAGATATTAATATAGTAGTCCTAGTATAACCTAACCAACAAAAAAAAACTTCTAGCCGCTGGCCTTTCAATCCACTTTTATTTGACACTAGCTGTTCGCGTGCGGATTCATCCGCGTGGAATTATAAAAACTTTATTTTATTGTTTACATTTGTCAAATTATCAATAGCAAATGTCAAAATGACATGACAACCCTTAGCAATCTTTCTTTCTTGATGTTGGTAGCAACTTATGGTCTCTTTCCCACATTATGGCTTTTATTCAAAATATTTACCCCCTAAGTTTAATGGCGTGAAAATATATAGCCTAAAGCCTGATGTAGGTTTTGGGGTTTTTATTAAAAAAAGAATTATTCAAAAATATGCTGTAATTGCTGTCATCTTAGGCAATAAAGAAGTGTGTGTTTAGGCTTTATTATAATAGTATAGAAGTATAGATTCATATTTTTCGTATATGGTGAGGGTATTTATATGTCTGGTCAGGATATACAAGTGTAGATTTAAAACACTTAGGGCCTGTCCCACCACTGGCTGATAGAGTCTCAGATAGCTCAAAAATGACGTCACTGTCAGTTAAGGGAACAAAATCCGATATTTCCATCACATATTTTACACGTTGGATTGTTATCAGACAATTTACAATTTGGTAGGACAGCCCTATAGTGTAAAAAACATAAGACGAAAGAAACAAACTGAATAGTTCGAAAAGAGCTCATCTTTCCTTCAAACTTTGGTATTTTAGACTAATAAAGGTGTTAGAAAGAACTTTATGAAATTGTTTTCGTAAATTCGTTTTCTAGAAGTTTATTATGATAGAAAGGAATAGCTTTGTATATTACAGATTTCAGTGAATCGCTGCAAATTCACTGCAAATGCAATCAACTAGTCCATTCTTACACTATCGATAGTCTGTGGATCCTAACGGAGTTTAATTTAATCAAACAATGAAGTAATTGCATTTAGAAAATGATCTAGTACTTTTTGAACAATTCCCCAAATCACAACTTTTTTTTAATTAATAAGAGATAAGGCATTTTTAAATTAATTCATTATATATTAAAGAATCAATAAAGGTAAATGTTTGGTTAAGTGTTGCTATTTTACTTTAAATTACATAGATGGCGCTATTCGAAATTTGAAAATCTTGAATGAACGTATGAATGAAATACGTACGTACGTATGAAGCGAAATCGTGGTTCCTCTAACATTTCAGAGGAAAACTTTATTCATTTAGCTCTTGAATTTCACTAATCCAATTTATATGAAACCGATCCGATTATCGGCAGTCATCGACTTGTCTGAATCCATTATTTTAGTTGTTAAAGCGAACAGTACGCTTGTGATGACTATATAATCTAGTTAATTGAATTTTGAGATAGTTATGATGAAATTGTTAACAAATAGAAAGGGAGAAATTGTCATTATTTATATATCTTACGAATGCTGAAACAATTAAATATGCAACAGCGTCTTAAATAATAACGTTTAACGAAATTCAATTAAATCTTTAACGAAGCGATTTGTATCATTATTCGGCCGTAAGCGATACAATAATTGCAAGTTTATGCATGAAAACTACTAAATAGATCCGATATCATAACAGACAAAATTAGATCACACGTTATCACTTACGAGAATATCGGCGATATCTTCGCTCTTAGTGTCTTCCATTCATTCCCTCTGAGGAAGAGAACGGAGCCGGCGAGCGGGTCCACTTCCTCGTTGAAGAAGAAACCTCTATCAGTGAAGTGATGGAAGTCGTTCACGCAGATCTTCTTTATCAGCTCCGGGTCACGCACAACCAGCGTGCGTTGAAAGAACTGATGGCAACCTGGAGCAAATATTAACTTCAGTTAATTTCAAAACTAACCTGACATTATTTAAAAACGAAACAAAAAACGAAATATTTATGACTAGATGAAATAGCGCCATCTATTGGTTGCGTTTTAAAACTAATGTTTAATTATGCTTTTGTGCCGATATCTAATGTAACGAATCGAATGACACACGGCAAAGGCGGTATAAACTCTAGGCAGTCATAATAGAATTTACATACATACAAGCCCACATACATAAAAACAAACTTACACACCTCTTTGTCAGTCGGAAAATAGCATGGTTAAATAAAAGTGTTTCACAATAACTTTAGTGTGTTATTTGACACATTTATTATTTTATTATTTCGAGCTATACAACACACACGCATCAGCTAACTAGCTGCTAGTGTGTCACCCAAAATAATAATAATAATAATAACATTATGAAAAAAGCCCTGATTTCACAGGACGACGAAACCAAAAAAAATCCTAGCCTTCAATCGTCTTCTTTGCATAATTTTAGTATGCAAAGAAGTTTTTTTGGTTTTCATTTTCCTAATAAAACTATAAAACTTATAAAAATCAAACAATCAAATCTTAGAAGTTAAAAATCTTATTCTAAAACAGTTAAATGTTTTTTAATTATGTTGTATTAAGTAAAGTTTATAACTAACACTGAAAGGTTCAAATATTATCTCGGTTAAGTAATGTAAAATATTCCTCGTCACGAATTCATTATACGACCTGGAGAGTTGACGAAAGAAATCACTTCTCAAAGAAATGTTGAATTAGTCAAATGAACGTTAACGAGCGAAGAACAAACATTGACACCGTTGAGAGATGAACGAATTTAAAAATAAAATACATATATTATCTGTACTCTATTAGTGGATTAATTGACCACTAAGTGTTCCTTAGCTTACATTTAGTTTGGTAAGTTGCGAGTCACCTCACCACGTGTAGTGAAGATCGCGTATACGCGTGAACTCTTCGGCCACCAATAATACAATGTATATTTAAAATGTATCTTTAAATAATAAAATGTATAAAGTGTATCTTTATATAATATAATGTATACTTAAAATGTGTCTTTAAATAATATAACGTATATTTGTAAAGATACATTTTAAGAATTATTGTTAAGCAGCTCAACGATTCAAGGCTATATCTGATCTGTTGAGATTCAAAGCTGATTTACACACGTCTTACAACACTTTATTACTGTAGAATTGCCGTATTTCACAATGAGAGTTATTACATGCTTTACAAGTATTGCATATCGCACACTCATAAATATTTGCTAACAAAAATTAACCAGACAACTAAATCTCGTTTTTATTGTGAAATTGTCCTACTTTCGATATACGTTTTAAAATCTCCCAAAATAAAACCATTTTGTTGATTTCTCGCCGGTAAACAGGTAACCGATTACATAAATAGCGTGTCTGTTACTTCATATACTAAATATTTCGTATTGTTTATTCTGTTATGCTTTGACACACTTTTAACTAACCTGTACTACGGTGAAATTTTCCAGATTTTTAATTAAAAATTAAAACTTGGTTGCATTCATAGGTAACAGTGTATTAAATATTATTCATTACCTATTTTCTTTTGTTATTTGTATTTTGTTTTATTAAAAGAATATTCATTTAATGTATTGTGATTTTAAAAAATAACCTATAAAACACTAGCTTTCGCCCGCAGGTCCGTCCGCGTGGAATGAAAAAGAAACAAAAGTGAGTAGCCTATGTGTTCTTCCAGAGTATCTTCTACGTCTATGCCAAATTTCATCCAGATCCGTTCAGCTGTTTAGGCTACAAACTCTAACAAACATTCATCCATCTATCTAAACTTTCGCATTTATAATATTAAAGTAAGATCTAATGTTTTTACAGCCTTTTATAGATAGAAATGTAACTTATTTGTTTCAAACTTGGTTTATTCAAGTCGATGTTGTTTCTGTGAGTTCATTCAGTAAACAGTCGATGAGTAAACATTCTTTAAGTTAATTGTTTCGGTTTGTATTTAACTTAAGATATTTGTTTGTTGTTAATTTGTTATCAAGTTAAAACCTTTATCATACTTCATACTAGATTGTGAGCTATAGTTTGGATGTATGGATCTTTGTAACTACGTGCTAAAACGGTTTAGCTGACCTCTATGATATTTGGCATATATGTAAAATACATTTTAGAAGAACACAGTCTTCTTACCAAGTTTTTTAATTCCAGGAAAAAGAAAACGAGGTAGTTAGTAATTTTTCAAGATTTTTTAAATTTTCACTTACCTAAGATTTTTTCATTTTTATACGTATCGTAGATCCTCTTGAAGCACATACCGCCTTGTTCCTTGAAGGCCACAACTGTCCAGATGTGACCCACCAGCGGCCAGGCAGGGGGAGAGAATATTCCCTTACCCTTCCAGTAGTCATAATCATAAGTAAGCAAAGCCAGTGCACACACAACACATAGAGAACTAGCTAAAATATACCATAAAACAACACTACCGAAGGTGCAGAATTGAACAGCGGATAACAAGAGTAGAATAATTTTCACGAAAGTACGTTTGAATCCAAACATCTTGATAACATTTTATCCACTGAAATCCATTGATTTTTCACTATGACATAATTATTCTTTTAATTTATTATTGATTTAATTTTTAAATTAAAACATTATGATGGGAATTTAAAAACAAAATCGAGTTCACACAGGAGCGTACTCAGACATTTCTTATAATGTAATAATCCAAGTTTGGCGGTGCGACGCCCCGCGCTGTGCACGCGCAAGCTATGCTGTAACAGAGAAAGTCACACCAGGGCCGCAATCCGCACGTTTTTATATCATTCGTAATGTAGTAAAAAGTTTAACTTTATACCGCGTTTATTTGTAAGGCTGTTAGCATTGTGTATTTTGTTTTTATTATCAGTAAAAAATAGTTTTCGACCTAATTGATATTAAGAAAAGATGCACTATATAACAGCGAAAGTTAAATTGCATGATAGAATATTCAAAATCAATACTAATATTATAAAGAGGAAAAATTTTTATTTTTGTATGTATTGAAATAACTCGAAAACTACTATCCCGATTTCGGTTTTCAAAAAATATTTTCACCATTAAAAAGCTACGTTACCAATGAGTAACATAGGCTACATATTTTTTTATTCTCTTTTAATTTTCACGCAGACGAAGTCGCAAGCATCAACTAGTTTTAAATAAGCATATTGTACCAATACGTCCCTGTGTTGCCATACATTTACAGTATTTCTCTGCAAGATCCGGTGGCAGATTTAGCCTAGATTTACGTTGTCTTCATTTAAATACATAATTTTCTCAAATCATCTAGTTCATTCGCTATTCAATACACATTTGTAACTCGGAGAGTTCATTTTGCCCGAACCTCTATTTCAGCTCGTTCGCAATGTTTGCACACCCCCTCTCCCCCATCTACCCTCGTTATATCGTTTATTTAAACATTCTCTAATGACTTTAAATTCTTAAACCAAATGTTGAAATCGTCTTGAAGTGGATTTGATCATTTGAATTATTCAACACACGATTATTGTCTAAGCTTATCTGAGCTTAGATTTTCAGAAGTCAATTATTAAACTAACTGAAATTACGCCTGTATGTTTGGAACTATCTGTAGCTATTGAGATTGTGATTATGTTTTCTAGTTCAGCTCTCATTTTCTTTAAAAACAACAAATTCTGCCAATCACTAAACCGTAATCGACTATGAAATAGTTGTATTTACAAGTATTATGTGGCACTTAACTATAAAAGTAAACAAGTACGCAACAAGACAGCGGCCAGTCGCCAATTGCGCCGTCAGACTTAAATACTGACGACATCCAACACATTGCAAAAACATGACAAAAACCATTACTTTCAATTCATCTACTTTGAATACTCGTATGCCGTATCAAAAATTGTCGCTCAATTCACTCTGTTTGACTAAGCTTTATTAATAAAATAATAAATAGATAAGAAAAAGCTATCCTAAAACACAGTTGTAAAAAGTTCAGGAGTCAGAGATCTACTGATTTTGTTTTAAAAAAATATTTTTGCCAACCTATACTAATATTATAAAGAGGAAAGATTTGTATTTTCGTATTTTTCAATTTTATTTAAAAAGCTAGGTTATCAGTGAGCTGGCTATTTTTTTTTTAATTCACGCGGGCGTAGTCAAGTAACAACTAGTAAATTATATATTTAAAGAATTGTCCATTCAGATTCAACTAAAAACGTTAAAACTTTTGCATTTAACATTAGTAAGGCTTCATTCATAGTTCGCTATAGACCTGTCTATTGCGTTCTGACGTAATATATTACTTAAGCTGTCACGAGCGGACTTGGAGAACCAGAAAGATGTTGGCACAGTGACCGCTTTTCTACAGACAGCTGGACGAACCAATAACTTAGCACCATTCACATTAATCTATATCTATACTTCTATACTTTCTACACTATTATAATAAAGCGTAAACACACACTTCTTTGTTGCCTAAGATATCAGCAATTACAACATATTTTTGAAAAAATCTTTTTAATAAAAAATCCCTACACTTACGTCACGCTTTAGGCTATATATTTTCACGCCATTAAACTTAGTGGGTTAATATTTTAAATAAAAACCCTAACGTGGGAAAGAGACCATAAGTTGCTGCCAACATCAAGGATGCAAGATTGCCAAGGTTTGTAATGTTGTGTCATTTTGACATTTGCTATTGATAATTTGACAAATGTAAACAAGAAAATATTTTTTTTATAATTTCATGCGGATGAAGTCGCACTGGAGCAGCTAGTAATTCATAAATTCTTTAAGCAACGACAATAAATAACCTCAAATTTTTCACATCCCGTATTTAGAGAAAATCATTTTAGAATTCAGTATTGTTCAAAAAAACAAAGAATTTAAAATACTATTTATATCCCAGAAAGTTTTGGTTGTTTGGTAATCTATCGGCTAATTACTGAAACGACATTTAAATATGCAACGGCGTTGTGTTAAGGCTAGGCCAATTCCAAAATTACATAAAAATTTTGACATCAGATTGTTTTCGTACGAAAGAAGTTTTAACATTCGTATTAGTATCCCGAATGTACGATGAGGGAAAAATCGCTGTTTTATGCTTGTTATATTTAAAAGCAATATATCTATCATTTTTTGTAAATTTTACCTTATTTGAATCAAGCAATGTCTGCAATTCCATTTAAATATGAGAGCTTATTAATAATTTATACGTCAGTCTCGTTACCTCATATTGGCGCTAAATATAATCCGTGGCGTTAAGTTTTATATCGAGTGGCTTCAATACGAGCCATCCATTAATTTAATGGCTCATTCAAACGCGGCTTGCGTAAATTTGCCGAGCTCTCCTCGAGTCGCGTGTTACCGCTTTTATGACGTTACATAAAATGAACGATGTTATAACGTTTCATTGATCGCGACGCTGACTTTTGACATCATTAAATACAACTTCTAGCTGATTAAAAAAATCCTACATGTACACAAAAGTTAAGTTTTAAATAGGTATAATAGAGTTTTCTAGTTAACATAAATGTACTCTCACGCTAAGGTTTGTAGTTTAGGATTATAAATTAAAAGTTGCAAATCAGTGTGTAAAGCTCTGCATAAATCAACTCTCATAGCCTTTAACCATTAATTTGGGGTTCTCAACTTAATTAGCCCACCGACAACGCGATGTACAATCAAGGAATCTGTTGGTGGTCCACCTTAAAAGCTACAGTCGTTTTAACGTACAGTAACCAATAGGATGCAACATTTAAATATGTTTGAAAATAATCAGTTCTCGGGACACGGTTAATTCTCTCCTTTATGATCATCCCGTCGTTTATACAACTCTCCACTAGCTAATTGGTTATTCGTAAGTGTCAGAGTTTGTCTCGTTGCAGGAAACAAGCTATTTTTCTGTAAGTGAAACATTGTGAATTTCCGGGAGCGTACTATAACTATAAGATTCGACGAGCCGCGAACTGTGTGGCCGGTACAGTTGGTCTGACTGTACTGGCCAAGTATGAACCGGGCATAAACTTACCCAAATCTTACCTCTATGCAGGAACAGATTAAGTTGATCAGCGAGCCGATACACTGTTCTGCTTCATACATCCAGACTGTAAGCTGAAGTAGCCATCAATATTGAGTTGCCATGTCTATTTACTACTTTCTTAGAGCTTTTAATCTAGATCTTGGAATTTCTAATTAAAACTGTTCTATTCTAAATAGAGTTCAAGTTGCTTGTGTTTGTTATTTAGGAGTGCAACAATTCAAATTAGAGCTCAGAAGATTCACAGACAGAGAATAACTTCAAATTGTATCTTATAAGGGTCAGAGCGACGAATCGCAATAAAGTGCCATTTTTGACCGACTTCCCAAAAGAAGGAGGTACTCAATTCGTCCATATATTTTTTTTTTTTTTTTATTTTTTTTTTTTATGTGTGTTACGGCATAACTCCGCCCCTGTTAGACCGATTTTGAAAATTCTTTTTTTATCCGATAGGTAGTGCTTGCAGGTGGGTCCCATTTTTTTGTTTGATTTTTGGAGTCAAAGACTACGGCGTAGTTAAATAGTTTAGCTCAAAATTGCGTGACGAAATTTGGTGTCTTTTTTGCTTTCTATGCTTACGTAGCCTAAACTATAAGACTTACACAAAAATTATGTATGGAAGAATTGTAGCCCTTTAAATTTGCTAAATAAAAGTCAGCGATAGCATATATCTATCTATTAAGGTTGTCGCACAATAACCACTTTTTTCATTAAAATTTCGATCAAAATCTATACCCCACTTTCAACGCTATTACTCGTGTTCGATATGAATCCTTATCAAAATAAATGTGTCCATCATCAAGAGAATTTAATGTAGATTATAAATACCCTTGGAACTGTGTAATTCCGATAAATAGTTTAGGAGATATCATAAATAGCAAATTACGAGTCGCAGAAAAAATACCAACTTGTAACAAAGTTTGCTTTCTTGGCTTACGTAGCCTAAACTATAAGACCTACATAAAAATGATGTATGAAAGAATTGTAGGTCATTCAATTAGCTGAATTAAAGTCTGCGATAGCATATATCTATCTCTTAAGGTTGTCGCACAATAACCGTTTGTTTCGAGAAAACCGTCAAATAAGTGCAATCGACTTTATTTAAAACGCTTTTATTCTTATTTGGTATGAATCCTTATCCAAATAAATATGTTTTCACGATAGAGTATTATATGTAGATCGTAATTGCCTTTTACAGTATGTAATTCTGTGCAAGATTCTAGAAGTTATCAAAATATTAAAACTCACGGGCAACAACGGCGCGCGGCCGCACCGATTAATGAGTGAATGATCGCAACGATGTATTAGTTTTTTACTTAATTTCTTAGATAATCGATTTAGATAACTCATTATTTGTTTGAAAGCTAGTGATTATCATACTGCGATGTCTAGATTCACTAAAAATCGAGAAATAAATAAACTTTTTAATAAAAAACAAAACCGACTTCCAAACAAAATACACTAAAAACAAAATATACTAAAAACAAATCTTCTCAAAAAAACAGTACACTAAAAAGTAACGAAATAATTTCTTGAAAATAGTAAACCTCCCTTATTGTAGCTGTTATGTCTATATTGTACAATTATTATTACTTTGAAGTCGGTGTCAGTCATTACTAAAAACGTTACTATACTTTCAATTGTCAATTGTTATGGTAAAAATGTAGAAAACCTTACGTAGAAATATCACTGCATATACCTCGGCTGACACCGACATCAAAGTGATAATAATTGTACAATATAGACATAACAGCTACAATAAGGGAGGTTTACTATTTTCAAGAAATTATTTCGTTACTTTTTAGTGTACTGTTTTTTTGAGAAGATTTTGTTTTTAGTATATTTTGTTTGGAAGTCGGTTTTGTTTTACTTTCACGTCTCTTAGATAAAATGAATGTATGTGTTACAATCATCACAACAAATTTATAAATATATAAGAATGTTTCTTTAATAATATGCTATGGTACAGACGAAGTTGATAATTTTACATGGCAGAGAAATTAAAGGAGGAAAATAAAATAATATTTAACAATATGAAAGTTTAATAAAATCACATATAAAGTGAATATTTATTAGCATTGATGGTATTGTGCAACAAGACAATATTTCAATTTAATGCTTCATTTCTTTTAGAAGGGGAATCCAGTCTCGAAGTCGATCCAGATTTTGTACGCGCCAACACTCGCGAACACTGTCGAGTAAAAATATTTATTAAATACTAGCTTTTGCCCGCGACCCTGCCCACATGGAATATAAAAAAAGGGTAATAGCTTATGTGGTCTTCCAGACTATCCTCTACATCTATGCCAAGTTTCATCGAGATCCTTTCAGCCGTTTAGACTACAAACTCTAACAAATATCCATTCATCCATACATCCATCTAAACTTTCGCATTTATAATATTAGTAAGATGTAAGATAGTTTTTATTCGCGATTTCGTCTGTGTAGAAAAAACTCAATAAGTAACCTTTATCTTTCAGACTATGTTCATCTGTGAAACGACAAAAAAAAACAAAAAGACCATTTGTACATCTCATCTGATCTCTTTGCTATATATCACATAATCTATATGGTTTAGAAAGTAGACCGTAGTAGACCAATTAATTATCAATCATATCGTATATCAAGGTAGAAGTTTCCTGTATAGAGACATGCAAAGCTTGTATTTGAAGAAACCTAGGTCTTTTCAATCATCATCTCTCTGTAATTATCCTACTCTGCTAGTCTCATCAGCTTTTTGTTCTGCAGGTTAATCTATCTTCAGTCATCTCAGTCTTCAATCCCTTCTTGATGTCACCTTTCACGCAATCTATCTCTTTCTAGGTCTACCGGTGTACCTCCATATTTATATTGTTCTTGTTAATTGATTCATCCCTCAAAACAAACCCAGATCTTTTCAATGTAAATAGAATTGCTTATACTTACATGCAGCGGAACCGTTCTCAGCAGGACGGACGAGGACTCCGATCTGCTTACCGTTGCTCACCAGGGGAGCGCCGATATCAAACTGTGTTAGAAAAGTCAATTAAACTAGAGATAAAATAGACAAAGAAATGATTTTCATACTACCACTTATTTGCAAAAAATGGATACATTCAGATTTCAGAAGTTGCACAAATTCTACAAGTACGCCGTATTCGTAATATTTTAAGGTTTTATTACTAGATCAGAAACTCACTTCAGTGGTCTGTCCGTCGCTGGTGCCCTCGAACACGTCGTTCTGTTTACCTGACAGCGTGAACTCGAAGCAGTTAAGAATCTCGCCGGGGGCTGTAATGCAACACAATTTACCATACATTCCATGACACTATGGGATAGGGCAGCATATCTCTACTTAGAGAATTGGAAAATGTAAAACAGATATTAAAACTACTAAAAATATGGTTATATTTATGGTAGATTCTCCCTCCTCCTTTAGACCTTGCCTAAATCTAATGTTTCACATGAAGTCGGCCGAGTCGATGACTCAGATTATGAGGAAACTTTATTTTAAATTTTACATACAAAAAATTTAAACAATGAATACCAATGCAATTTAAACTAGTGGTTTTCAGAACAACATTCGATAACAGATTACTAAAAAATAACGAAAAACTATAATAGTTTAGCGAAGTTGCAAGTATACTTACAGCCATCTTCCTGAGAGCCGTAGCCGCAGAGCGTGCCGGTCTCCGGCAGCTCGTCACTGGCAGCCGCCAGCTCCACGGAGCTGATTGTTGCTGAAAATTATACATCAAAATTAATATACAATGAATAAACTCAAAAACTACTAGACGGATTTCAATATTTCTATCACTATTAGAAAGCTACATTATCTCTGAGTAACATAGGCGAAATTTATTAGTAGTCCTAGTGACTGATTTACTCAACTTTTGCATTCCAAAGATACCACGATACTTGTTATTTCGCCTCGTATGTTTAGATACTTACGTGTGAACTCGATGAGGCGGTTGATGGCGATCAGGCCGACCCTGTTGTTGAAGCGGGAGGAGGAGGTCTCTGTCACCAGCTCGGGGTTGACCACGTTAGCGGCGCCATACCGGATCCAAGCGAAGCGAAGACTAAACAACAATGACGAATCAAATATCACAAATTAGATAATTGAGTACTCTTTTGAATTCAAAATGTTCTATCATCACGCATCACTATTTTGGCAAAATCTGGAAATATGTATTCCAACCATAGATAATAAGTGTGTTTCCCTGTTCATGCAACCATTGACAATGCACAAAACCGGGAAATTGCCTTGTTCCGTACAACGTGCCAAACTCGTGAGAGTGAACAAAGTGAGTTGCATCATCGGAATAATATAAAGCAATTAGCCGTGTACTGGCAGGCGTTACTTTTGTACACACAAATAAAAACATTTTTATGGTTATTCCGGGTCATCATCTCAATGTGTACAAAACTCTTTAATGACTCCTTTTAAGATGTAACACCGCCAAATACCCCGATTGTATATATCCCGTGTTAAAGTGCTTTACACTTACTTTTGTACGCAGGTGCCGGAGGTGAGCACCCAGCGCTGGTTGATGAGTGAACCGACGCAGCTGTTAAGCAGACCAGCGCCGAAGGTGGTGGCAATGCGGAGGTGGACCACCCATGGGTTCTCCGCCGTTGAAACAGCGGTGATGGGAGCTAAAAGGTTTGAAGTAAAAATGTATATGCCATTTGGACTGAAAATGTCTCTGTCTATATTTGGCTCGAACAAAGTATATTGATTTTTTTAAATAGAAATTAAGATAATGAAATAAGATATTTTAAAGTATAAGAAGGGGTTAAAGTAACTTTAGAAAGTGATAAACGGGTTTGAAACGATTTAATAGGAACCAACTTAGTCATATTTGCTTATTAAATTTTAATAGGATTTTTACTAGAGATCGGAAAATAGTTAGCACCATAAATAAAATCAAGAAAACTGAAGTTTGTCATAAATTTAAGTTAAGTTAAGTTAGAGCGTAAGTAAATAAGTGCTTATTACACTTACCGTCCAAGCTGGTGCTGCGGCCCTGGAAAATTAAACATAAAACACTTTCATTTAACTTTGTACTTCTACTTAGAATTGTAAATTTTGTTATACACGGTATCCTATCCTATTGTAGATTTTCATTTAAACTTAAACCTGCAACATCTCCGGGTAATTAAAGAAATGACTAATAAAATTTTTGTAATCGGCCAGTTGTTGATTTTATCCGTTACATAGAAAAATATAAGTTTCCTCTTCGTATTAGTACAGATTATAATTAATTAAAAATGTGATTAGATAAATGTAGTGACTACAAACTACATTACATGTAGTATGATAATTCTGATGATAACGCCTTATTTTTTGACACGATTCATTACCGACTAAAAATAATGATTAGAAAATGTTCAATATTGATTATATAAGTATTTATATAAGGGAAAAAGATTTTTTATTCACGCTATGAAACTCTACTTTAGTATTAATTATATTTAATTCCTACAACTTAGGTCCTATTATTTGCACCAATAAGCACTAAATGTAAGCGAGTAGGCGACTAGTACTAGTCTAAGCTCTTTGCTTTTAAGTAGCTTGTAAAAGCTTAACCTATAGTTTTGTTAAGCCTGCTTACACTCAGTTCTGATAGTTTTATCTGAACAGTTCAGTTAAAACTGTGCGTGTATACGCAAAACTACAACTGTCAGGTGAACTGTTCAGTTATCCTTTTGCTTATTCTGAATTACTGAAGTTTCCAATTATTTCATCATTACCTAGTAATTCATTAGTGTTAGGTTAAACTAAATTTCAAAGGAGTAAACTCAAGTTACGTATTCGGAAACGCATATCAAGAATTTATCGAATGGAATACTAACAAATGGTTAAACGTATCTATGAAACATTACCTGTTCAGATAAAAAATGCCAAAATTGAATGTACGTAACAAAAATGTTTTAGGTCTTTTTGCGTCTAACACTAGCATCAATTCAAGCGTCTAAACAGATCGTATGTTTTTTTATATCATAAGGTGGCAAACGAGCAAGCGGCCACCTGAATCCACCGAAATGGCGAAGCGACCGCTGCCCATAGACATTCGCAATAACGGATGCGTTGCCTACCCTTAATCGACGAAAGAGGAGACGCACATAAACAGGATATTTCCTCTTCCTATGCGTCTCCTCCACCGTCAAATCCACGTTCCCTTCCCATCCTTTTCGTATAAGAAATAGAGTGGGAAGGAAGAGGGACTAAGTTGGGCCTATGTTTAAATTCTGTCATCTTTGTTACAAACGTACGATAACTTACAAAAGTGCCATTGTTAAGTTGCATTTGGCGTCATAATCCTGAATCCCGTAGAATTAGTTTGTGCTATATATTACGGAGCTGTATAAGATTACCGTATTAACAATGTTATCTTTTAATTCTAAAGATAATTTTATAAATCTCTTGTCTGCAAATACATTATGTAATCTTTAATTTACGTTTTTAGGTAAATAGCTGAATTTGTAAAGAGGAAAGATAAGTTTGGTATGTAAGGAAAAAACTCGAAAGTAATAAATCGATTTTAAAATTTCCTTTACCAGAAAGCTATATGTACTTTTGTTAGTGGAAACCCACGGTTATATTACTTCCTTTTCAATTCTTTTACTTATGACTTATAGCGTTATTTCATGTTATAGTTTTAATATAAATTATCATACTTTCCATATATCTATTGTTAGTCGAAACGAAGAGTTTTTACTATTCATAACGATTTATTAACACTTTAAATGCTCGTCTTGCGATTTCACATTCGTCAAAATCATAGCATCACGTTAACAAACGGCGTCTAATTATAACCCTCGCTCACTTCACCATGTATCTATACTAATATTGTAAACTCAAAAACTACTGGGCCGATTTAGAAAATTCTTTCACCGTAAGAAAGGTAATTTATCTGTGAGTAATCTATACTAATATTATAAGGAGGAAAGATTTATATTTTTGTATGTATTGAAATAACTCAAAAACTACTGGACCGATTTCAAAAGTTTTTACACCATTAAAAAGCTGTGTTATCACAAAGTAACATAGGCTGTATTTTTACTATTTTAATTTCACGTGGATGAAGTCGCTAGCAACAGCTAGTATCCTATAAAGGTATATTATATGCTTAAATATAAGACTGTATAGTGTTTCTTACCTGAACAGCGACAACGAGGGCGAGTAAAGCAAATGCGAACTTCATGTTGGAACAACGTACAAGCCAGGAGTATGGTAAATTAATGATAATACAATATTGACAACATTTGTCTATATATCTTTAGTTTATCAAGGCACAGGAAACTAATATGATAAAATAATTTAACATAACTTTTTGATCAAAAGATAAAGTAATTAAATACATTTATCGCCACGTTGTACTTCTTATCTGAACCGATTTCTAAAACTGATTTCGTATAATTGGGTTTTTATAACGATTAATTATAATAAAGCCATTAAAATATATAAAACTGAAATACGGTTTCTCTCGCCTCTAGATTTGTTGTTTTGTTTTTGCTATAAATCTTTCATTTTTTTTATACAATAAGGTGGCAAACCAGCAAGCGGCGACCTAAATCCGCCAAAATGACGAAGCGACCGCTGCCCATAGACATGCAATTGCAGACGTTGCCTACCCTAAATCGACGGAGACGCACTTAAAAAGGATATTTCCCCTTCCTATGCGTCTCCTTCACCGTCAAATAAACTTTCCCATCCAAACTTTTCCTTATAAGAAAAGGGTGGAACGGAAAAGGGCCTAAAATTGGGCCTCCGGCACCACTCATCAGACGAAACGCGGAATTGCTTCCGCTTCACGCCTGTTTTCTGTGTGGTCGTGGTATTGCACCGAGCGAGCCGCCCCATTCGTGCGAAGATGTTAAAGCGGGCTCTACCACTGTTAAACTAATTAAATAAACAAGAATCCCTTACATACCGAATCATTTCTCATTGAGGAAAGTCTCTTGTCTAACAAACATGTATTTTGTATTGTGAATATGAAAATAAGGCTACCAAAATTTCTAAACCTGCAGATTTTAGTTACAAAGCGACCTACGCAATACCGTAGAGCAATGTTTCCCATCGTTTTTGGGTCATAAAGTGGGTCTTTACCATTTGTAAAAATTATATGCCTTCCATACATAATTTTTAACATGGAAAGTCTACAGTAACTTTTTTTTTTTTTTTTTTATATCATTAGGGGGCAAACGAGCGGCGAGAACACCAAGGTGGTCAACGACGCCCAATGGACATCCGCAACACCAGAGGAACTGCAGATGCGTCGCCGGCCTTTGAGAAAATGATATGCTCGCTTCTTGAAGGACCCTAAGTCGTATTGGTTTGGAAATACCGCCGAGGACAGACCGTTCCACAACGCGGCTGTGCGGGGCAGAAAGTTCCGCGAAAACCGCACGGTTGTGGAATGCCAGCCATCGAGATGGTGAGGATGGTACCTGGCGGTCTGTCGTGTCGTCCGATGACGGAAATCGGCGGCAGAATCGTTCCAACAACTCCTCGGAAACACTCCCCGTGGTAAATTGCGGTTGTTAAAAAAAAATGCAGAGGGAACTGACGTCCCTCCGCAAGGCCAGTGGATCTAGCCGATCGGTAAGAGCTCGGTCGTTGACGATTTAGAGCCCGAATCGTTGTAGGGACTCAAGTGGAAGAAGCTGGTATTGCGGTTGCTCCCGCCCAGAGGTGCGAGCAGTACTCCATGTGGGGCCGAACTTGCGCCTTATAGAGTTGAAGGCGGTGGCCCGACTGGAAAATACTGCTTCGCCCTACTGAGCACAACCAGCTTTTTGGAAGCCAGCTTAGCCTTGTCTTCCAATGACCGCGAAACTGAACGTCACTCGATATGTCAACGCCGAGAATACCGAACTGGCTGAGGCAACCAGGGGAGTGTTCTGAAACCGGAGATTGACGACGAAGGGATCTTTTTAGCGGTAATGGCGCATACTTGTGTCTTTTTAGGATTGAAATCGACAAGATTTTGTCGACCCCAATCCGAGACTTCACCCAAGAGGATCTCCAGCTCAGACACAAGTTTGTTCCGGTTCTCATCGGCAGTGGCCCGAGACACATTAGCGCGGGCCGTGTAAGTGCCATCACCGGTTGATTTGCTTGATGTTCTGCATAACAATGGATGGCGTATCGCAGCATGTCATTGATATGCAGAAGAAACAGGTGGGCGACAGTACACAGCCCTGTGGGACTCCAGCGTTGATTGGTTTCGGGTCAGAGCATGCACCGTCGACAACGACCTTGATGCTCCGACCCTCCAAAAAGCTGGAAATCCAGGCGCAAAGTTTCTCGGGCAGCCCGTAGGAAGGCAACTTCGAAAGAAGTGCGTTGTGCCACACCCGATCAAAGGCTTTGGCCACGTCCAAACTGGGGGGGAGGGGGAAACCCTTGCAGGGCCTCCCCTTGCCTTCGATGCCTCCGACCATCGATGCGTGAGGTACGCAAGGAGGTCACCAGCTGAGCGACGCTGACGGAAACCGTACTGGCGGTCGCTGATCAGCTGGTGCTCTTCCAGGTACCTCATTAGTTGGCAGTTGATGGTGGTTTCCATGACTTTCGAAAACAAGGGGGTAATGGCAATCGGCCTGTAGTTGGACGGATCCGAGCTGTCGCCTTTCTTAGGGATCGGGTTGTATAACGGCAATCTTCCAAGACTTCGGGACGGTGCCGATGGAGTACAGGAACCGGAACAGGCGCGTTAAAACCGGTGCCAACTCAGGAGCGCAAGACCTAAGCACAATGGGAGGAATCCCTTCAGGCACACAGACTTATTGACGTCGAGAGATTGCAGCGATATTCGCACTGATCTCTGACGAAACTGGATTTCCGGCATAAAGGTGTCGCCGCACGGGATTTTCGGCGGCGAGGCACCTTTGTCCTCCAGAGTCGAGTTGGACGCGAAAAGAGAGCCCAAGAGATCGGCTTTTCTCTTTTGCGGTATGGGCCAACGAGTTATCCCCCTGCGCAAAGATGGTAAAGACGGCTTACAGAAATTCCCCTGGACAGCCTTGGCGAGAGACCAGAACGCACGAGTCCCAGAGGGAAGGCGCACTAGTCTCTCACCAATGCTGGCCACGTGTTCTGACTTTGCCTTGGCAATCACTCTTTTGAAGGACCTGGAGGCAGAGTTGTACTTCTTTTTGAGAAGGCTGGTGTTTACCATCCCTAGCCGCTGACGCCTTAGCCCAGGTCCGGTAGCAATCCTGCTTGTAGCGCGCAGCTAATTTGCAGGATCGACCAAACCAGGGCCGAGAACTGCCCCCGATGGGCACAACAGATGACGGAATAAAGAGTTCCATCCCCTGAAAGCACCACATCGGTGACAGAATTGGCAACGGCATCGGGATATCCAGCTTGAAGCAAACTTGCCCCCATGGGTAGGATGCAAAGAAAGACCGCATCCTATCCCAGTCTGCTGACCTGTAAGTGCCATACTCGGCGATGGCCATTCGGTTTGAACCGTGGGCGGCGCGAGAGAGGCACTGTGGTCCGGATCAGGCAGTGGTCCGACGAAGCCCAGGGGGGGCGTCGACGGAAACCAAATAGCTGTCCGGATGTGACGGGTCAGCAGAAGGTCCAACAGGGAAGGTGTATGATCTTCCACATCTGGGATTCGCGTTGGCGAGGTAACCAGTTGCGTCAGATCATAGGACAAGGCAAAGTTGTGCACAGATCTCCCCGCGTAGTCGGTGGTTCTAGAGCCGAGCCATTCGCTATGGTGGGCGTTGAAATCGCCTAGCACCACGATTTCAGCGGAGGGGATCTGTGCCAGAACGGAATCTGTAGCCGTCTGGGACTTGCTCCATGAGTCGGTTCAATTTCGGCATTACCGCTATGGGACCTATAGAGGCACGCGTAGACTCGCGGATGGACATCGCCATCTACGCGCAGCCACAATAGCGATAGGTCCCTACCTTCAAGAAGGCTGAGGCGACGAGAACAGATATCCTCTCTAACGTACACGCATACCCCAGCCCGGGGCAAAAAGGAGTGCTCCAATTTGTATCCGGGGCAGGACAGAATCGAAGTGTCCGCCGGAGAGGATATCTGCGTCTCGGTTAGAAATAGCAAGGCCGGCTTGGCCGTCTGAAGGTGGTAGTGGACGGCCTCTAAGTTGGAGTGGAGTCCCCTGATGTTGCAGACATCCACGGCGTGGGTGGCAGGGGTTGCTGTGAGAGCCTTGCTGCGTTTGCCTCGGCCTTTATATGCGAGCGGAATTGTGCCCACCCCAGAATACGCAGGGCAGCCCGCGCGCTTACCCCCAGACTCTGAGCGGGAGTCCAAGCGTAAACGCGCGGAGGGGATTCTCCAGTACCGGTGGTATTGGTACCCCCCTGGGGTACTTCATCTTCCAATCCCGGTGCCATGCTGTATAAAGGGGGGGGGTTGGGCCTCCGGCACCACACTCATCAGACGAAACGCGGAATTACTTCCACTTCACGTCTGTCTTCTGTGTGGTCGTGGTATTTCACCGGGCGAGCCGGCCCATTCGTGCGAAGATGTTAAAGCGGGCTCTACCACTGTACAAACATCAAGTTATACCTTTTAATATAAGGGGGAAATCTTCAAGATACCCTGCCTTCTAGGGGAAGACAGGGTTATGTGTGGTTTGACCCACTAAAACCCCTTCATTGCCCAACTTCTAGTGCTATAGAAGGTTCTGGGATCTCCATGAAACTCCCCGGAACTCAACCTAAAATATGTATACGAGTACCTAATTATTATTTCCAGCATTTTTTGTGAATTTCGGTTTTTTTTGTCAAACTATGCATCGATATATAACATTGTTTTGAAATAGCCTAGAGCAAAAGGGTTAAAGACCACACAGATAAATGGCATGAAGTGGAAGCAATTTAGAAATTTGTCATTTTTCTTTCCATCTGTTTTGTACAAGGAAAGGATGGGAAGGGGAAATGGATTTGACAGACGACGAAATTAAACGTCGCTTCGTTACAAATATCAAAGATTTACGTCGCCTTTTGTACGCTGGGACTAATTCAAACAAACTCATATTACAATAATATATTTATTGTTATAATAGTACTTCGTTAGACTTACAGCAATCAAAAAATAAACTTTTACATACTAATAGCTTAACATTGTGTTCGAGATATTGCGTACAATGAAATTTAAATACACGCGTAGAGAAATTAAGTTATTACTGAAGAATTAAAAAAAATTATCAAATCTTCAATTCTTCAATACTTCAAACTGAGTGACTTTAAGTTTTGCCTCCCTCCCCATTTTTAGGACTTGTAGACCAGGACTTGTTAGGTTCCCCCTCTCTAGGTAAGGACCAGCTTTTTGATCGTCGTTTAGGCGTACTTAATTCTTTATTTTGTCCGTCTGTCCGTTCGTTTTGTTTAGGTGTGGTAGTACGCGGTCTAGTCTTCGATCTGCTCCTAGATTTAGTTCTGGAACGCCGGCTACGAGATCTAGATCGCTTACGTGACCTAGATCGACTATAGGTGGACCTGTAATGTGATACACGAGTTATTGCCACAGAGGAATTTCAAATATTCAATAAGTGATTCATCATCATCATCATCATCCACTTGCCCTTATCCCTACCAAGGGCGGATCCAGCTTTGCCGCCAGGGGGGGTCAAGTCAAGAGCTTGACAAAATATGTAAATATATTTTGTCAAGCTCTTGAACAGACCGCGCTCAGGAGGGGTGGGACATGACCCCCATGACCCCCCCCTGGATCTGCCGTTGATCCCTACGGAGGGTCGGCACAGTATGTGCTGCTCTTCCATACATCTCTATATACTGTAATGTTTTGGCTTTTAATTTTTTACAAGCCGCCTGCCTGACGCCAAACCCTCCTAGGAACTATTAATTAAGACTATTATTCAATAAGGGATTGCTATAGAAAATTCAAATCATTGAAAAATATACTATTTAAATCAAAATTAAAACTTTTTATAGTATATGCTAATCTGAGCAGGTTTATTTGGCAACATTTCCCCGTGCATTTTCTGCTCCCTTATTAGTCAAAATATGACGTTTTCAACATGTTTCATTCGTAGTTTACAAAATTACCAACTGCCATTTAATCTTTGTAGATGTATAAACAACATTTTTTTTTATTCACACACGTCACTAGTTAACAAAGTCATGTATTGCCTATGGTCTTATTTTGAACTATTTCATTTATAATTTTTTTTTTTTAAATAGGTTTGTAATTTCTTATTTCTCTTAAATTCGACTTTAAATCGTTTATCTCTTGACTCGATAGTTACTTATTTAATGTTAATTTCAACTGAAATTTATTTCCTATAAACGAGTATGTAAAATAAAATTATGAACAAACTAACTAATTGTTTTATAATTACTGAGTTAAGATAACTTAATGCAAGTGTTGTGGGAAGTTTGATAAGATTCAATTATTGATTCTAATTAATACATCCTGCTTTATTAAATTACGTAACTGATTGCTTGATTTAAGGTCCATTTACACGAAACAATTTGTACAAGAATTGTATTTTTGGATTTTTTTATATTGAAATAACTCAAAAACTACTGGACCGATTTTAAAAATTCTATCACCGTTAGAAAGGTAATTTATCTGTGAGTAACATAGGCTATGTGTTTTTTATTATTTTGTTAATTTCACGTGGACGAAGTCGCGAGCAACTGTTAGTTACTTATAAAATTATTGCATAAAATCGGCTCAGTAGTTTTTACGTGAATCGAATACATACAAAAATACAAATCTTTCCTCTTTATAATATTAATATAGATATAGTTTATATTACAAAGTATTTAAAATATAAAAAACTTTAGAATATAAAGCGTTATACATACATTTTAATTGCTATGGACAAGAAACTTACGTATTACAAAAATAAACAAAGTTACTTACTTAGATCTCCTCCTTGAACTGGAGCGTCTACTTCTACTTCTCGATCGTCTGCTGCGTGACCTTCTACTTCTGGATCGTCTACTTCTAGACCGGGAGCGGGAGTATGAGCGGTGTCGCGAACGCGAACGTGAACGCGAACGCGAACGTGATCGCGAACGTGACCGCGAACACGAATTCGAACGCGAGTACGAACGGTGCACATGCATACGGTCACAGTGGTTGTTGCGTCCTTCTTGAGCTGTTAACTTCTTGAAGTATCTATAAATATATGACATTTGAAACTATTGTATTATATAAAGATAATCTATACATTAACCTTATATTTGAATTAATTTGATGTTCTTTATTTAATAACTTTAGAAAGAAAACGGAAAATTCCTATTGTGTTAAACACGTAATTGGATATAACATTTCTATAGTCGGTCTAAATAAGATAGATTAGTTTGATAAATGATGTATATGAAGTATCGAATTCAATTTGTATGAAGTCAAATGCCGTATTTAATAGACAGGTATCGTAGTGACGAAACAAACACGCAGCGAACAATTATGTACTATCGATATTCGGTTTAATTAAAATTTATCCAACTTAAATAAAATTATTATTTTCTTATTAACTAATTTAAAGGACAATTCTAGTATTAATTATGGTGTAGAGAATTTAGCGATGACAATAATAATAGCGAAATCCAATTCGATTACGTACGGCTGTAGTAGTTATAACTATGAATCTACCGATTCCAACTTCCATAAGAATAAAAATTGAAAATCGAAAAGATTCATGCTTGATTTTACACAACCCATCCCTACTAAATTGTCACATGAATTGACATGAATTGTCAAACTAATCTAATTTATTTAGACAAACTATAATGTTAAATTACATTAATAAGATAAACGTCTTTTTTAATATTAATGGATTTTTGTTAATCTTACTAATATAAATGCGAATGTTTAGATGGATGGATGTTTGTATGAGTGTGTACCCTAAGCGGCTGAAGGTATCTCGATGAAATTTGGCATAGATGTAGAGGATAGGCTTTTGTTTTTTATTCCGCGCGGACAGAGTCGGGGCCTAAAGCTAGTTTACTAATATTTCTTTTAGTATTCCACTAAGCTCTAGACTTGTGCTAGGATATGGTTTACAATAGTCGAATGGCGGGATTCGAACCCTCGACCACGCGATCGAAACCGTACCTCTAACCATTAGGCTCTTATATTGATTTTATGTGCAGTATGTAAAGAGATTTAAAATATATTAAAGGAAGTTTGAGAGTAGCCCCAGTGGTAGAGAAGGTAAGGAGTAAAAGATTAGCATGAGGGCATGTTATGAGGAGGGATGGATCGCATGTTACAAGGAGAACGTTAGTTATGAGTGAGGAAGGGTACACCGGTAGAGGTAGGTCTAGAAAGAGATGGATGGATTGTGTAAAAGGTGTCATCATAAAAAAGGAAGTGATGACTGAGATGACGTATGATAGTTATGTGGAGGACAAAAACCTGTTGCGTCGACCCTAGGTAGGATAAGGAGAAAGATGATGATGATGATGATGATGATGGTGGTGGTGGTGGTGGTGATGGTGGTGGCGATGATGATGACGATATATAATACATATAAAAGGTCCACTAACTGATAATACTGCTGGCTGGCATCAGGCCCTTCGAAGTAGGGCATGCGGGGGCGCATCCCCCCGCGCGGTCGCGGCCGCCCCCGCCCCCGCGGCATGAAGCCCCGCATCGGGTAGTATACTGAGGCTATAAAACACATCGCATCTTTCAACTAGCTGTTACTCGCGAATCCGTCCGCGTGAAAAAAAAAGATACCTATATTACTCAGTGAAAACATAGCTTTTTAACTGTGAAAGAATTTTTGAAATCGGCCCAGTAGTTTTAGAGTTATTTCAATACATACAAAAATACAAATCTTTCCTCTTTATAATATTCAGTGTTCAAGATTCTCTACATCTATGTCATTCATTGAGTTTCGTTCAGCAGTTTAGGCTGCAAACTCTAACAAACATCCATCCATCTAAACTTTCGCATTTAAATTATTAAGTAAGTTTAGTAATAGTAAAATTATCTATACTAATATTATAAAGAGGAAAGATATAATTTTTGATTTTTGTATATATTGAAATAACTAAAAAACTACTGGGCCGATTTCAAACACTCTTATACCATTAAGAAGCTATCAGCGAGTACCATAGTTTTACTATTTTTAAATTCCACGTGGACGAAGTCGCGGGCAACAGCTAGTATTAATCATAAACGAATACAATTACTTTGCGGGAAGGGGTATCCCGGCGGCGGCGCGCACGCGTACGGGTAGGGGAAGCCGTACGTATACATTCCCGGTACTGAAAATAAACATAATATAACAGGAAAAATGTTTACAAAAATAACTTTTTACGCATATGAACTCCTTTTATATAACTTTCAATTGCAAATGTCAATTGCTCAAATGACAACGAAGTCTATTGGCTAACAATTACCGTTACCATGGCAATATTGCTTTTTTTTATATAATATAAGGTGGCAAACGAGCAAGCGATCACCTGAATCCGCCCAAAATGGCGAAGCGACCGCTGCCCATAGACATCCGCAATTGCAGATGCGTTGCCTACCCTTAATCGACGGAGGAGGAGACGCACATAAAAAGGATATTTCCCCTTCCTATGCGTCACCTCCGCCGTCAAATCCACTTTCCCTTCCCATCCTATCTCAAAAGAAAAAGGGTGGGAAGAGAAAGGGACTAACATTAGGCCTCCGGCACCACACTCATCAGACTGTACGCGGAATTGCTCCCACTTTTTTTTTTATAACATAAGATGGCAAACGAGCAAGCGATCACCTGAATCCGCCCAAAATGGCGAAGCGACCGCTGCCCATAGACATCCGCAATTGCAGATGCGTTGCCTACCCTTAATCGACGGAGGAGGAGACGCACATAAAAAGGATATTTCCCCTTCCTATGCGTCACCTCCGCCGTCAAATCCACTTCCCCTTCCCATCCTCTCCTTATAAGAAAAGGGTGGTAAGAGAAAGGGACTTAAATTAGGCCTCCGGCACCACACTCATCAGACTGTACGCGGAATTGCTTCCACTTCACGCCTGTCTTCTGTGTGGTCGTGGTATTGCACCGGACGAACCGGCCCATTCGTGCGAAGATGTTAAAGCGGGCTCTACCACTGTTAACTTGCTTCTTTGCTATCTCTTTTTAACTTAAGCCATGGCTAATTCAAAAAGCCTTCTATAGTGTCGAAGAATTTTTCCTACCATGATTGTTTTTGTATAATATTCATTCAAAATATCTGTAAAGTTTTTTATTTTTTAACATTCCGACTTGTAATTCGCTTACCAATAAAGTATTTGTATTTATTTTTCCAATTTATTTAGCCAAAATAATTAGCGTTAAAATAGCCTATATACAGTCATTAGTGTAGGGCTTTTTATTAAAAATATGATTATTCAAAAATATGCTGTGATTGACATCCTATATAAAAAATAAGTGTTTACGCTTTATTATATTAATATAGATTTATATTTTTCAAGATACCTGGTGGTTTATATTCATACTCCCTCTCAGGCGTCGGTAGCTTCTCCTTCTTGACTCTCTTCTTTGTGCTCTCATCTTCTGAGGACAGTGAACTGATAGGAGAGACCTCTCTCGGCTTCTTCGTTTCCAAAGCTGAACGTATCGCTATTCGTCCTGAAAAAAATATAAAGACCACAACTTTAAAATCAGACTTGAAGGACCAATGAAGGATTTGTACATAAAATAACTTGATTAAGGTATAGTTTAAAGGAAGTATAAAGATACTAGCTTTCACCCGTGATTCCGTCCGCGTAGTATTTAAAAAAAAAGTAAGTAGCCTACATGTTCTTCCAGACTATGCTTTACATCTATACTAAATTTCATCAAGATCTGATCAGCCGTTTAGGCTACAAACTCTAACACACATCCATCCATCCATCTAAACTTTAGAATTTATAATATTAGTAAAAAGTAAAATTATCTGTTTTTTTTTTTTCATATCTTAAGTTGGCGAAAATTCAAGCAGCCAGATTAATTCGCCGAAATAGCAAAGCCACCGCTACCCATAGACATCTGCCTGCAGATATGTTGTCTACCTTTAACCTACCGATCATTATGACTATCCTTAGTGAAGATTTAGCATTCAAATCTACTTAGAGACTTCATAAGTAACTGCTGACCCTCTCTGTCCTGCGTTAGCTTTAAATTATGCGTTCAATTAGAAATGATATACTCTAAAATGCTTACCATCTACCGCTTGCCTGAGTAGCTCCCGCTGTTTGTCAAGCTGGTGTTCCTGCACGCGTTTGAACCTGTCCACGACCCGTGACCGTGTCATTCTCTCCTCGCTACCATAGTACCTTTCATGCATACTGCGCTGCAACTCTGGACGCAACTGGAATATTTTGTTCTTATTAAAAAACTACATTATTGTTGAGTAACATAGGCTATTTATCTATATGCTATACTAATATAATAAAGCGTACACACACTACTTCGTGGCGTAGGATGTCAGCAATCACAGCATATTTTTGAATAATTCTTTCTTTAATAAAAACTTTAGACATGTTTAGGCTATATATTAAACTTAGAGGGTAAATAAATTGGAAAAAACCTGCATGTGTGAAAGGGACCATAACCTACAAGCTGTCAACATTAAGAAAGCAAGGCTATTATGGTAATGGTAATTTTGACATTTGCGATTGAGAATCTGACAAACAATAAAATAAAGTTTTTAAATTTCATGCGGATAAAGCCGCATGGGAACAGCTAGTTACTTAATATTTTTCAATTGTGCACCAACAAAGCTAGTCGATACTAATATAAAAAGGAAAGATTTGTATTTTTTTATTTTTGTATTAATTGAAAGAACTCAAAAACTACTGGACCAATTTTAAAATTCTTTCACCATTAGAAAGCTATGTTATCAATGAGTAACATAGGCTATATTTTAAAATTTCATGTGGACAAAGTCGTGAGCACCAGCTAGTAGATAATAAATTAAAATCACCTCAATTCTTTTGAATAATTCCTCAATAAGTCGAATTGCTTGCAACTTCTTCTGTTCATAAAACAGTTTCTGCCGTTCCTCTACTACCTTCTTGTTGATATCCACCTTGTCCTGCACCATTAACTTAGCAAGTCTCTTCTTCTTTCTCCTCTCTTCTCTCTCCCTCATCTTTGCCAATTTCTCTTTTTCACTTGTTTCATGCTTTTGTCTGGAAAAGTAAAATTATTGTGTTAGTATCATTCTGAAATTTAGTACATTCAAATTCATAAAGGTAAACCATTCTTGTAAGAATCTTGGATTTATCAATAAATAGCCTTTGCATGTGATGTTGTCTGTGAGGAATTAAAAAACTCAGTAAATAAGACTTGTGTTCTTCCAGACTATGTATTACATCTATGCTAAATTCAATGTGAGATCCATTTAAATGTTTTGGAGATATGAAATAACTAATCTATCCATCTATCCCATCTCTTGCAATTATAATATTAGTATGAAGTATATAAAATAAGAGTTTTAAGTTTGAATACTACATAAAATAATAAAAACTATATCAAGTCATAATAAATATTACCTTTCTTTTGCTTCCTTTTTGGCTATCTTGTCTTTCTCCATTCTGTCCTCTTCTTCCTTAGATCTTTGCCGAGATATCAGTCTCTCTCGGACTATAGCTCTCCGTTTAACAGCAGCATCTGTCATATGCTTACTTTTGTCAAAGTCTACTCGTATGGAACACCACTCAGATATATCATCCTTCTTACGTAACAACTTTTTTCCCCGCAATGCATCCATACAACGTACAAAGCCCACATACTCACTAAACTGCAAGTAACCTTCAAAGTACATTTTTGATTCCATTGCGGAAATAGTTACACCCCTTATAGCTTCTTTCATCTGCATTCTAAATGGATCTGCAGCAGGAACATCGACTTGTCTTAAAGCACCAAACTTTTCAAACACTTTTTTAAACAAACTCTCAGATGGAACTCCGTCATTGTAACTGTCATTTTCATGAACAAACCAACTGATTGGTATATTTGAGATATGTACTGTATCAGGCCGTTCGCCCGGCTTCATCTCATCCATGTCAGTGGCATCGCGGAAGAAGGAATCCCAAGTATGTCGACTTGGAAATTCCGATTTCGCTTGAGACACTTTCACTTTCAAATGTTCTGGGAAATCATTTAACTGGATAACGCGATTCTCCAGCTGGGACAGCACTCGGCTCAGTTTCTCGCAACTCTCCAACTCGGCTTCAAACCTTATCACTTCTGAACTATGTTTTGTCGCTTTTAACATTGAAAATGCGTCAGGTTGGATCATTTTGCGTATTTTCTCCATCAATTCGAAATTTGATATCGACTTGCCGTAAACCTTTTGTGAGGGAAGCTGAACAGAAATATTAAGCTTTGCGAAAGATTTAAGATACAAACGCTGTGGTAAAAACAAAACCACAGCGTCTGATGCGTCCCTGCATACCTGTATACTCATTGTAAAAAATTAAAAGTTAACTTAACTACTAATTATATCGAAAACAAAAAGTTATTACGCTAAATACAAAAGTTAACAATAAAAATAAGAAAATAAGTGTATGTTACAACAAATACAAGGCAAATACTTAACGATCACTAAGTAATTATGAATATATTTAAATGACCAATGCATGATGCAGGAACAGCGATCATATTAAATGTATGTGTATATTCAAAACCAAAATATTTAAATAGAATTATCATTCAAAAATCCTAAATTTTTCGCTTTTTGCAAAACAAGATGTCAGAATATAATGTCAATGACATTTTGACAATGCTAAAAAATGTAGACTATACAAAAATTTAGGCTAAAAATATAACTAAATAATTTTTTATAGTCTATATTTGATAATTCAAAAATAAATAAAAACACCTTACAAGAACTTTTCATGCAAAATGGATATCCAATTCCACTAATTACTGCTTACTCCTTCGTGGTGAGGTGATGACTCTAACTTGAGAATCCACTGGAAAGCGACCCCCTTCCCGACTCCCTCGCTGGCCTTGTACATCAAAGAGCATATAAGTACATCAGTACAGATATTTGTATAAAAGCAACAGTATGTTATATTCCATTCCAAGAACATTTATTTTGCACACTGTACATTTAAAATGACGTCAAATATCGTACTACGTTTCTTATGAACCTGCTTTCTACTTTTTACTTTAGAGACACGTATCAGACAACTGCTGTAGATGCATTCCTCAACAATGATCTAAGGGCTTTCCACAATTCAGCTCCTTAAATAGTTTCTTAGGACTACATGTGAATAATCAGGAGTTTGTTTCATAATAATTACTTATTGTAGCTTTACACTTGGGATATATCAAACTACTGATGGAAAAAAAAGTCTTCATTGTAAAGAATCTTTTTATTTCGTTTATCAGAACACCACAAGACAGCATCCTGTTACCACTCAATTTACAATTCACAATCATTTAGATTTACATCATACTGGAACTTATAAGCTTATAACTATATCATAAATAATTTAGTATATAATTTTACACGGTTGTGATATAAGGTTACAATAAATCTTCATAATTAAAAGTGAAGACTTAAAATATTTATAGAATAACAACTACCAGAGATTTATTTTGTCATGTACACCAACAAATGTTTAAAAGAAATTTCAAACATAAAATGCGTATTAAATACATTTAAAATTTTACAAAGTAAATATTAACTCTTTAGCTTACCTAAAATGCCAATTAATAATTGGTGTAAAATTTAATCTTAAAAATAATTTACAATAAGTTTTTTCACTGGTTTTGCCAAGAAATTTTTACATACAATTTTACACAATACAAAAAAATGGTACAAATAAAGAAATAGCTTTGTGCGTTTAACTAATTCCTTTTTATAAGCCTCATTAATTTGAAACAACAAGCAAAATCAATACAAAAATTCTGGCAGATAATAAATTACATTCCTATCCTATTAAATTTTAAAATTATGAAAATATAACATGCTGGTCATATTTTCTAAAATACTTCAGGCCAATTATTTATTTGGTCTATATCATACTATATACAATAATACAGTAAAATCTGCATTTATAAGAAAACCTTATAGGTCATGCTTTTTCTAGAAGAAATAAAACCATGGACTCCCATAGCACAGCACATTAGGAACAATCTCTAAAGGTTAATTCACACAAGGCTAGAAAATAATCAAGCACAAAATAATTTAGTAGCTAAAATATTTTTCAATATATTTGCTAATTGACTTACTAAATTACTCACTAATTGACTAAATTACTAAGCCCAGTGCACACTAGGCATAGGCTAGTAATTTTGTCAAGTAACGATTTAATAAAATAGATTACCAAATTATTTAATCAAGTCAATCTGTTTTATTCTATTTTTTCCACAAGTATCTCCCACAATGTCACTGTTTACCTCCGTTAAACTAGTCTGAACCTCTTATTTTAATTAATTTCATTAATAAATAGTAACAATGATCTTATAAAACATGATTATCTTGTATATTATACTGCCACAGTAATAAAATTGATTTTTGTGCAGTGGATTTTAGCTTCTAAATTTAACAGTACTTGACTAAATTACTAGAGTGCGAACTGCTAAGTTTTAAAGATATGTAGTAAGTTAAAAGAATTCCATTTTGCATTGATGCTGTGTTAACCTTTACGAGTCCATTATTGGTATTGACCATTTCAAATATCTTGGAGGCTCGAGGTTGTCCCCTTCCCCAGCTGTAAGCAGTTGCACCTAAAATAGTGTTCTGAACAATGACTTGTGCAATGTTCAAAGTTGACAAGATATTTGAACCCTCAATACTTAGTTATCTAGTTAAATAACCAACAAGGATGTCTGGCTTTAGAGAGGCGGTGCTATCGCTTTCTCCCATCAGAAAATACATATAATGTACAAGGATATAGAAAATAAAAAAAAATTACATGATAACTACTTGAGAAAAACTTTCTTTTGACATTAACAAGATGGCGCTAGGGATAATTTGGTTTAGTGATGCGCGTCGTGTTAGATATCCTTGTTGGTCTATACTTTTAAACAAACTTATAAACAGAGTGAATATTTACAAATTTCATATTTACCTCAAAACCAAAAGTTAAACAGTGTCTGAAAGTTGTACATGCATTCTTTTGGCTATGAAATAATTAAAAATAAAATTCTCAGTCTTCTATTAAATAGTTAGTGTAGATTGTTACAATTTAGATCTATACATTTATAATATTTATACATACAATTTGTACAAATATGGAAAGAAATTGACATAACTATAGAACATACATCTATATTTACAGCATTGAAATACAGTTTGTTTAACGCTAATATTACTAAATATACACTAAAATGTCTTAAAACAACCTAAAGTTCATATTAACACTTTCACATTTATTACAACTATAAAGGTTTAAGCACTGATAGAGTACATTTGAGACGCATCAACTCAACACATGCCAATGTTTGTATTAAAGCCACTTCATTTTCTTAAACTCACTGGTACTTTTACAAAGAATTAATTGAATTTCACTTCTGTTGCAAATTTTCTTTCCTGATAAATAGAAAGGCTGCTTACAGGATTTTTCAGACATACAGGCTTTATATCAGAAACACAAAATTATCTTCAAACAAGCAAACTCTTGATATTCCATAGCTGAAACGAATTAACTAACAGGTCATCAACCATAATGGTATTTAATATTCAAAATAAAGTTTAGATTTGCCAGTGACCAATCACACTTGGAGATAGCAATCAAGAGATATTATAGCATTGTTTAACTGTTTCTTATAAAGCAAGTTCCGATGGATCTTAAAATTCAACTTTTTCCTTATTTGTTTGTATCCATTCAGTATGTTAGTTTTTAGAGCCAAGGGCAAATAATTAGCGGGAACATCGAGATGTTAGATGCCCAGATATCTGCAATACCAGAGGAACTGCTGATGCGTTGCCGGCCTTTGCTTGCCTCTTGAAGGACTAAGTGTAACAGTTTGAAAGTTGTATGTTTAGTTGGCACGTGCTCGCTTAGCATGCGGTGGGTGTGCATGGGCAGGTCTCGGAGGCTGCTGCTGCGCGTGCTCTTCCAGCACCATACCAGACCGCAGCATGTACTTGATCTGCAGCATGTGTTGCATCACGTCGCGGATCTGCACCAGCGCGAGGCCGTTCTCGCCTGCCGCCGCTGATTTACATTTACCAGAGTTCCGTAGAACTTGTAGTTGAGTTCTGGAAAAATTGAATTAAATCATTTAATACTACACCTTTGTCTAGTGCTAAATATTCTTGCTACTTGCTAATATTATAAATACGCAAGTTTGGATGGATAGTTATTTGTTAGAGTTTATAGCCTAAACTGTGGAACGGATCTCAATGTAAGTCAAAAATGTAGAGGATAGTCTGGAAGAACACTAAACTACTAAGTTGTTTTTTTTTCCAAGGGGACGAAGTCGCTTACGACAGCCAGTAAGGGAGAGATAAATTTCTACCTAGGTACCTAAATTACTAATCTATACTAATATTATAAAGAGGGAAGATTAGTATTTGTGTATTTTGTATGTATTGAAATAACTCAAAAACTACTAGCTTTCGCTAGCTTCGCTTCCGTACGCGTGGAATTAAAAAACAATAGTAAGAAACAAGTGTCCTTCCAGACTATCCTCTACATCTATACCAAATTATATCGATATCAGCAGTTTAGGCTACAAACTCTTAACAAACATTCATCCATCTAAACTTTCACTTATAATATATTACGATTTCGCCCGCGTGAAATTAAAAAATAATAAAGTATAGCCTATGTTACTCACAGATAAATTACCTGTCAAATGGTGAAAGAATTGAAATCGGCCCAGTACTTTTACGTGAATAAAAGCATACAAAAATCCGAAAACACAAATCTTTCCTTTTTATAATATTAGTATAGATTAAGAATAACAAGTATAAAAGCGAGAACTAACGCGTTCGGCTTGTAGAGCGTGAGGCCGAGCGCCTCCAGCATGGAGCGGCAGGTGGCGAGCGGCACGCGCGGGAAGAAGTGGCTGGCGAGGTCGGGCAGCGTCATCAGCAGCTCCGTGTACTGGTACGGCTTCGCGTTGATGCACGGCACCATCGTGTTCTCCACCAGTGCTTTTTGCACCTGCAACAAACACACACATACATTAAAGAAATTAACAGTGGTAGAGCTCATTTTAACATCTTTGCACGAATGGGTGGTCTCGCCCGGTGCAATACCACGACCACACAGAAGACAGGCGTGAAGTGGGAGCAATTCCGCGTACAGTCTGATGATAGTGATGCCAGAGGCCCAATTTTAGTTCCTTTCCTTTCCCACCATTTTCTTATACGGAAAGGAAAGTGGATTTGATGGTGAAGACGATTAGGAAAGGGAAATATCGTCTCTATGTGCGTCTCCTTCTACATTGATTAAGAGTAGATAACGCGTCTGCAATTCCGGATGTACATGGGCAGCGATCGTTTCGCTTTCTTGGCGAATTCAGATGGTCGCGCGCTGGTTTGCCACCTTATAATATATTAAAAAAAACGAACTAAAGACTCGACTGCGAGGCGCGACGCGACCACGAACAAAGCAAACTAAGTACTCGACCTAAAGATTGACCCCCGATGGGTCTGAAACTAGTCGGTGCCATTACCGGAAGATCAAACGTGAGTAGAGCCTTCTTTAGATAATGTTAACACATTCATTAGTGCCAAATTCAATATGCCATCTTAAGGTCAGCTGCATTCCCCCCCCCCCCCACGCGCATCTCTTTACGCTTGTCGATCTAGACTACCTATATGGAGGGGGAGAATCATACAAATAGTCTTATTTGATTTTTTTTTTCTTTTCAGTGTTACGTTTATTAGTCTTTGGCGTTATATTTCTTAAATTTTGACACATGTACATATTTTATTAGTCTTTGATATATCTTGTTACTATAGTGATGTATTATTGTTAAGTCAGAGTTATGATAAATATATGATTATATAAAAACTGAACAAATCGTTTAATTCTCTACAATTGTTATGAGGACCTAAATCTAAAATTATTCCTAAATATAATCAAGTAAAAATATTACCTTATACGGCGTATGGTTGCCATTTGTAGTTATGTCTGCTATAGGGGTAAGCCGTTTGCGCGGCTCCGCGGACAGAGAGGTTGAGTGGCCATTCATTGTCCCGGTGGTTACTTGAGGTGGAACACTGCAACAATATACATGTATTACTAATATTATAAATGCAAAAGCTGATAGAAATAACAGAGCTGTACTGTGACGATCCTTCGTTGGTACAAAGGCAAGTTAATGATTGTAAATGCAAGTTTTGATGAATGTTTCTATGCATCTCCAGAATGGCTGAATGGATATACATAGGCTACTTATTTTTTTTTTTAATTCCGCGCGGACGGTGCCGCGGGCGACATCTAGTGATGATAAAGAGTAACATCATAAGAGCTTCTAGATGTAACTTTTCCGAGGTATATGTGAATGATTTTAATATATTACAAAAGTTATATAAAATATTATATAATTTAGAAGGCGTGGTCCATATCCAACCTCAAATGTATGATATAATATACCTAAAAGTCATTTACACCCAAAAACGGAAGTTTGTAATTTTTGGGTCACATTTGTTTTAAAACAAGCTAAATGTAAACTATGTAATGGATGAAATGAAGTGAGGATAAATGTAATTAATGGAATTTGTAACATCCTGTATGTTCTAATCTATATGCATTTTTTTTTGCTGGCTTTGTACTTATAATAATTAGATAAGAATAGATCACTGTATTAATAGTTGGGTGTTTTGAGATTTAAGTATTATCAACACTAGATAAGATATAAGCTGGTTTATTACTTTTATAAAAACATGTCAACTTTCATCATCAAATACGAAAAGTTCAGTATGAATCACACATCACATTAACAACTTAAACTTAAAATTTACAGAATTTTATAAACGCTACACATATATGGAAACAAATAGTGTTCAAAATAAAATAAAAAATTTAAAACAAAAAACAAAGCATAGCTGCAGTTAAAAAGCCATGAGGGATGAATATGTAAATATATATTCTATTATCTAAGATAGAGGAATGTTTCTATAATGGTATTTAGCAGGAATGGTACAGTCGCGGAAATCCGCGGTGTTCCACTTTAGGAAAAATTGCCTTGTTCATTGCAACGGGACACTCCGCCTACATATAACTAATTATATAGCAATGAGTACAAAGGATTAAATAAACTAAACTAGCACTGTATCACTAACAGACTTTTTTCGTTGACACATTTATAAGCTATGTTTTATTGATTTTTATGTCGCGTCTCGTTTAAAAATGGATTTTTAGCTTTTAAGTTGCAACACCGCCATTTACCCTGACTGTACATATGGTGAGTATGATGGTATAAAATGGTATAAGAAGCATGCTCACTTCATGGTGTTGGTGTTCGCAGTGCTCCGCACCAGAGGTGGGGGCGGCTGCTGCGCCATCGCCATTGATATTGAATTGTTCGGAAACTGCAACCAACGATACACATGTTTCACACCGACCAAACGCAAAATATATATACAAAATAAATTAACCACTAGCTCCCGGCTCTCTTAACTCAGTCGCAGTTTTTATACAGGCAAAGAAAATAACAAAAATAAATTTATCAAAATAAAAACCCACCATTTTTAAATTTGTAGCAAGCGTAGGAAATCTATACCACATGCAAGTAGGGAAGTAAAAAAAGGTAGCATTCAATAATCCTGGATTCAAGTCTTTCATACTAATTTTAATGTATTTAACATTTCCAAAGAGTATTTGTGTATTGAATTACTATATTAAGTAGTTTTTATATCCAGCAAAGAAATTTCGAGTTAACAGCCTCATAGTAACAAGGCTCAAATTAAATATTAGGTTGCAAATTGTTATGGTTTAATGCAACCACTTAGCACCCAATCACATCATTCAAATTATAAATATGTGGCTTTACATTGTTCAAAAACATGCTATTTCTGATTTTCCAAGAATTGTTACCAATTAGAAAAATATGGTAATAAAATAATGAACATTTTTCCTTAAAATGTGTTGCTTGTGTTTCCATACAAATAAGTTGTGATTCATTGAATCTTTTTTAATTTATATAGTTTTCAATGGAAATCACAATAAAAGAAGCTCCTCAGTGCATTGTTAAAACCCTACACCCTAAACATTTGTTTTTATCTTTTTTAATATTGGAATTTGAAATGAAATATTTGTTACGTTGTCAGAGAGTGAGCATGTAAATATTTTCATTAAAGACCATTGTAGTTTTTTTAAGTGTGTATAAAACCCTCGCCTTATGAGATCTAATTAAAAATACGGAATTAATAACTGCATCGTTGGAGCATGAAAACCTCGTGCAATTGCAACGAAACTAGGCGCAAATTAAAAATACATATCTTGAAACAATAAAAGCAATGTTCAAAGTTGAACTTTAATCATATTTAATTACTGAAAAATATTATCATGTGCAACGTAAATAAAAAAAAAACATACAGACGAATTGACTACCTCCTTCTTTTGGGAAGTCAGTCAACAAACAGACACAAACATGTCCGACATAACATACGAGATCGGGGACCACGCCTTAGCTAACTTTTTAAATTTAATTTACAGTTAATAGTATATGAATAAAGTGAGAAAATTACGCTAAGGGAGTGGTAAAGGGCTCTAAAAGGGGAAGTGTGTAGTTTGTGAGGTGTATAATTAGTGCGTGATGTGGACGTACTGACCTGCACGTTCCGTTGATGCTGAGAGCGGTGTTGCGGCATGCTGGCCGCCAGGTTATAGCGCGCTGCCGCCTGCGCTTGCGCCGCCACCTGCGCCTGCCACCACGACAAACATCAAACATCTCTATTTCTCACTACTTAAAATACATTCTATACCAATTCTCTCTCTCGTATAAGGATAACAATAAAGTACGCAATATCGTCGACTGACATGTCTTGGTGCAAACCCTGGTGAATGGATCGTCAGTTTTGGAGGGCAATAAACATTGCGGACGTTTAGGCATACGGCCGGGTTCAATCCTTTCGTAGTTGATGTACCGCGAGTTTGAACGAAAAAGTTTGAGTCATAGTTCCTTGTGCGTACTCCAAAGGATTGGAACATGTTGCCGGCATCGGTTTTTCCGTCCAAATATGACGTGAGGGCCTTCAAAAGGAGAGTGAACAGCTATCTATTAGGCTAGCGCGTACCATCTTTCGACTGCATCGTCACTTCCTTCAGGAGGGATCGTGGTCAAGCGCTTGCTTAACAAATATAAAAAAAAAGAAAGAGTATTGTACCTGTGCGAGCCGCAGCACCTGCTGCGTTTGTGCCTGCGAGAGCGCGCCGGGCAGATTCCAGTTGTTAGCGAGTGCTTGAACAGCGGCTGCGGTTAGTCCGCCGTGCGGTATTTGTAGCGCTGCCGCGGCGGCTGCGGGCGAATGCCGCGTCGCAGGTCGGCGGCCTCGCGCCCCGCCCATCGCCGCCGCCGCTGCGCTCGCACTACCCGCTGCGTGCGCGCTGCTCGTGCCCGGCGGCGGGGCGGGCGGCGCGCGTGTCCATTGCCCACCGCCTGATGCCGACCCTGTACATCCACTCATTGATTACATTGTCTAGTAATAACAAGTAACGAAACGACTATTTTCCCGCGCAAATTACTTAAATATTCACATTATACTCGTGAATAGTTAATTAGATATTCATACGTGAAAATAATTTCAATTAAATTTTCTATAATTTTAAACGCCAATTTAAGATTTAAGCTATCTACGTAGGTTGTTATGGGCATTGTTTTGCGAGATGACGTCATAACCATTGTCAGAGTGGACTTCCACAACACGCAATTGTTTAGATAATATGACGTTATAAAACCGCGATATCCTGTCCTCCAAGACATCACACTTGCGATCCGAAAGACAGACATGAATCTTTAAATTCGTTAGTAATCAACATTTACCATAGAAAAAACTAACAAATAAACTGCTTGAATATCAAATGCAACCAATTATTTTCAAAAATGTGCGACATTTCTCTGTCTACTCCAAAACAATACCACATCTAACTTAGAATTGTATTGGACAGTTAAAAAGGCAGAGCTAAAGTTATCTGTGAATAGTCATGCAAATTATTTTTATTATGTCAAGGCTCTCTGAAGGTTTCGCGTCTTTCTCGAACGTCTCACTGCCAACGGCAATGAACAAGGAAAACAAGTATTATGTACGACATACAAATATGTATACTATGTAACACTCAAAATTAAGATAACTACTATTCAAATAGTAAAATGGTGACAGTTTTAGGTTTGTGGGTCAAATAGATTGTTTATTTTAATATAGATTGAAATAAGATACAGATTTTACGTTATGAGAAGGTTTTTAAGACAATTCTTGGCATATTGTTATGAAAAAGGGAGCTCCTGTATATGGAAATAGAAAACATTGTTGTCAGTGGGTAGGGATTGGTAAAATGTTTGAATTACAAAATTGGATCATACCAAAGTCACTATGTTAAAAATGTTAAATTTAATGTCTATACTATAATGATGTTTTTATAAATAATCTTCTAAGCTACATCATAATGAGAACATACAGAAATATAGCTTGCCTACAAATTTATCTGTGCAGAATTAAAAAAAGACTTAATAAGCCTATATCTTCTTCCAGACTATGTTTTACTCTATGCCAGTTTCCATTGATATTTGTTAAGCCATTTTGAGATGCTTAGAAACAAACATACATCCATCTTTACAAACTTTCACATGTACAATATAAGTATGATGGTTTTACTTATCAAAACTTATTAATGATTAGTTCTTGTGGTTTCCTTTAAATTAATTGTTGTTTATATTTCTGGACAAAGGGTGTGTTTGTACAGAAATATCTTAATCAATGTTTTGTATAGATAAGATGTTATAAAAGATCCAAGACAAATTAGGTTAATATGTTACAATTTTCATTATAAACTTTATCTCTTTATAATAAAGTCTAATTTGTACTAATATCAATACATACTAGATACCTAATGTAATTTTAATGGTATTTAGTTACAAAAGCTTGATAAAAAATTGGCGCCAACAAATTGAGGCAGTTTAATTAGCTTTTTTGATCTTGTAGGAGTTAATATTCTCTTAGTTTCACTAACATTTTGTACCAGACATAAAATTTTATAAAGGCATTTGTAAAGACTTAAAAATCTGTTTTGTAGACACCTAATAAATATCCATCCATACAAATTATCACATTTGTAAAATTAAGGTTACGCTATCAGATTTGGTTTTAAACAAGTTTAACATGAATATAGGGTTAATATTGTTTTATATTGATATGTATCTACATGCAAGAAAAATATTAGAAATGCAACTTATAATTGTACAAACAATAATTGCTTACAATTACATTGTTTACTATACTTTTCGCTAATGTGCATTTTTATTGCAACCAAGAGAAATAAATTTGCCTACATATTGTTTACATTTGTCAAATTATCAATTGCAAATGTCAAAATGACATAACATGACAAACCTTGACAATCTTGCTTCCTTGATGTTGGCAACAACTTATGGTCTCTTTCCCACATTAGGGTATTTATCCAAAATATTTACACCTAAGTTTAATGACGTGAAAATATATAGCCTAAAGCGTAACGTAAGTGTTGGGCTTTTTTTAAAAAAGAGTTATTCGAAAATATGCTGTGATTGCTGACATTTTAGGCAACAAAGAAGTGTGTGTTTACACTTTATTATATTAGTATGATGGTTTTCCTTATCAAAACTTATTAATGATTAGTTCTTGTGGTTTCCTTTAATTAAATTTAATGTCTATACTATAATGATTTTTTTATAAATAATCTTCTAAACTACATCATAATGAGAACATACAGAAATATAGCTTGCCTACAAATTTATCTGTGCAGAATTAAAAAAAGACTTAATAAGCCTATATCTTCTTCCAGACTATGTTCTACTCTATGCCAGTTTTCATTGATATCTATTAAGCCATTTTGGGATGTGTAGAAACCAACCATTCATCCATCTTTATAAACTTTCACATGTATAATATTAGTATGATGGTTTTCCTTATCAAAACTTATTAATGATTAGTTCTTGTGGTTTCCTTTAATTAAATTTAATGTCTATACTATAATGATTTTTTTATAAATAATCTTCTAAACTACATCATAATGAGAACATATAGAAATATAGCTTGCCTACAAATTTATCTATGTAGAATTAAAAAGAGACTTAATAATCCTATATCTTCTTCCAGGCTATGTACTACTCTATGCCAGTTTTCATTGATATTTGTTAAGCCATTTTGAGATGCTTAGAAACAAACATACATCCATCTTTACAAACTTTCACATGTATAATATTAGTATGATGGTTTTCCTTATCAAAACTTATTAATGATTAGTTCTTGTGGTTTCCTTTAAATTCATTGGTGTTTATATTTCTGAACAAAGGGTGTGTTTGTACAGAAATATCTTAATCAATGTTTTGTATAGATAGATAAGAGACAGATCAGATCAGTCCAGTTAAATAGCAGCCAATGTATAAACAAATAATAGATATAATTATTGTAAGAATATTTATTGAAACCTTAATATTCTTAAATAATAGTGATGAATTAGATAATATTGATTGAAAGTTATTGATATATTGTTTATATCAGTTATCTATTGACAAAGACTTTTGTAAATGCAATTGGTCAAATGAATGTTTTAACCGAGATTAATCCTTAAAAAATTGGATATTTAAAGTGTTGAGTACACAAATAACTAGAAAATGTAGATATTAAGGATTTGTTAAACCAATACTTTCCCCAGATGTTTTCATTTACTAATAAGACTATGAGGTAAACAGTTTCACACTTGGTATGTTAAATTTTGTATCCAACATCTTACTAATATTATAAATGCGAAAGTTTAGATGGATGTATTTTTTTTAGAGTTTGTAGCTTAAATGGCTGAATGGATCTCGATGAAATTTGCCATAGATGTAGAGGATAGCCTGGAAGAACACATAAACTACTCACTTTTGTTTTTTTAGACAATATTGCTATTTATAAATTAATACCAATTCTATCTTGTATCATAAATGCTAATGTTTAGCTAGATGTTGGTTAAAAGGCATCTCTGGAATTGTTTACTGGTTTAAAACATAGTCTAAAAGTACATATAGTGTACCTATAATCCTGGAAATAAGTATGATTCCTGTGGGATACATTTAATACACATATTTACTTAATAACTTTGCAATGAATCAACATATCTTATTGAAATTTAGTACAAATATAGAACATAGTCTCGAATACCATAAGAGATCCTTTTCACCCTTATTTTAACTCTGCACAGACGAAGTCGAGAGCAAAATCTAGAATATTTTATGAAAAAGAAAATCTTAATATAAAATTACCTTTGGCTGATATTAGTAGCTGCGACTCCACCACTTTGTTAGGCCAGTACTCCTCGAACTCCGTTCCTGGCGGGAAGTAGCTCTTAATGTCCGTCAAACTAATCACTGAACAAGTTTCGCTGGCAAACAGTTCATTCCGTATTCCTTGCACTTTACAGCAGAACTTCAAATACGACAGGTCCCAGCCTTTCAGCTGATCCGCCTTCAACTTTAAATTGTCCGTCTCACCTTCAAAATAAAACAATGGAACAAACTTTTGATTATCACGCACTGTGTACGGCACTACGGACTCCTTGTTTATCCTAATGAAGCCACACTTGTCCTTATTATTGGTCGTACCACGTAACAGTTTGTTGTAACAAACGTCCAAGAAATTATAGAACTCGTAAGCATCAGAGAGTCTCACCACTAAATCCTTCTGAGTGAACGCATCACGACCAAACTGACCGTCACAATGTCGCGTGTTTATCTCGTTGAGAAGCCGCGCTTCCACTTCCGTAATATAATAGCTCCTTATACATGTACAGGAGTAAATGTCCGCGTGTAGATAGTTCAAATACTTGTTGAGAAGCTTTATCTCCACCATGCGAACCGCAACATACTTTTCGCCGGAACGATAGATGTAAGGTATATGACATTTTCCGAGCATGTCCCAGCCGAAATGCCCTTTATAACTGGCTTCATCTGGGGCCGGTGTCTTCTTTTCATCAGAAGTGGGCCTCTGCACCTCGATTGATACACCATTCTTTCGGTTTAAATAATTCAGGATGCCCATCTGTCCTCCAGGGCCGACTGGTGCCGCTCCCGCCAAACCTGGAGGCCGAGGCACCGCCGCAGAAGCTGCTATAGCCTTCGCTTTATTGGCCTCCACCATCTTAGCAGCCAACTCCCTGATCTCCGCCTCATCGGGCCGCTCGGTTTTCACCTTCACTATCGTAGTTTCCGTCATATTGAAGTTTAGTTCAGCCACCGTACTCAACAAGTCCATAAGATCCAGGAGATAGGCACGACTACATCATATGTCCGTTTGTGACATTAGCTTCTGAAAGCTACGTAAACACTAGCACTGCACTCCGTAACAACTGCACTCAAATGTTGACAGGTAATTGTTTCAATTCTTGTAACAAAATATGCGATCGTTGTTTATTCAACCCAATTTTTTTTTCGGAAATTGAATTACGCCCGAACGTGTGTATGCCGGCGACGACCTGCGGCGACTAAGGATAAGGTGGAAAACAAACTTCCGTCTTGTTGTTTGTATAACTTTTTGAAACTTCCCAGTTATTTATATTATTATTCGTCAAACTTTTTCAGAATTGAAGAAAATTCTTCGGGAAAAATTTAAAGAAATATCTCCTATCCTCACGCATAGTTTGCGGGAACATGAATCCCAAATTTTGTGTTCACGAGGGAAATGCCCAATACCGTTGTATAGTCTCGTGGGGAGTGCGGTTCATGTATATTTTTCACCTTTTGGTGACTCAGCATTGAACAAAATGGCCGCCGACAAGGCTTTGTTGGCCAATCAGGCCAAAGCTAGCGGTATACATACCTACAAAAATACCGTCGATGACGTAGCCGCACTCCTTACGAGACTAGTTCTCAAGGACTTTTCATAACTTGCTGCTAAACTATGAGCCTGTTTTTGAGTTTCAAAAAATTTAATAAGGACCATATTTTTTTTGTAATTTTACTATTTTTTTTAGATATTTAAATCCTAATTTAGACACATAATTATCTCTGATTACAAACGAGATTTATGATTGTACTCTTACAAAGTAGGTAGTCACTATGGATAGTCTCGTAACACTGTCGACATGTTAGAAGAAAAATTACTTTGAACAAGCACGTTAAAATCAACTCTATATCGATGGTAACAGAGTGCTGTCATGTGCCGCCTAATGAGATATTCCGCCTTAACGCCTCGTGTAGTGAGACTAGCCGACGCGCGCATTCCACTAACAATATTCCCCTGCATGAGTGAGCGGGACAGGAATAAGTAAAAAGTAGATGTCAAATGTTTAGGTATTTTACTATGAACGTAAAGAGATCGTAGGTAGATATATAATGCAATTACAAGCTTACGTAAGTACTTCTAACCTACTTATAAGCAATAAACTAAAGTAAAACTGCTTTAGCTTAATTTTTATTTGAATTTCACTCGTCACGTGATTTTTTTAATAATAAAAATATTGGTGAAAAATAGAACCTCGTATTTTTTTAGATTTTTTGATTACTAGACACATTTTTCCTAATATAGTTTAAAACAGGAAAAACACAATTTTCAGCTCTATTCCGGAAGATCTTTTTCCCCGCTATAGTCTAGTCTAATTGATGTTTATTTTAATTAACATTTTTGATCCTTGATTGTAATGTTAGGCACAAAGTTTACCTCGGCTGAAAATTGAATCCAAGTTACAAAGTTTACTCGCAAGATTTTAATGGTTAGCAAAACTATTTACTACTTCAAACTAAGTTAGTATATAATATCCTAAACCTAACGAGATAAGTGTAACCACAACTGTCCGGAATGTTTGGTTTCAGAGAAGGAAAATTGACCTTTCTGCCATACGACCCCAATTAATGGTATTAGATGATGTGTTAAAGGATATTAGTATAACATAACTTGGTAATACTGAATGATACAAAAGATAAATGAATTTGTGTTACATTTGTGATAACAAAACACGTATTTTGTGAGGTACGAAAGTTTTATTTAAAATAATTTATATAATTGCTAAATATTTATTAAAACAATACCGGGTGCCAATTAGCCACCGCTTTGATATGAAAATAAGTTGCCGGAAGTCATCAGTTACGCGGGAAAATCCATTTGTGAATTGTAAAATAAAACATTACGAATTACGAGCAATATACAATTTATGATACATCCTGCATGGTCCCAACTTCGAATAAGTAGGATAGTTTTTTTTTAAGTAGAACAAGTACCTTTAAAAAAACTTGAATGCCATAGACAAAGAAAATCTTTACAGACAATGAAAATATTTTTATATCGAAAACAAAGGCATTAAAGACTCAATGGAAGCTTTCGGTATCTACCTAAACTGAACGAAAAGCAGAATTACACGGACTCTATTACAGGTAGTGGGGGGGAGGGGGGGGTGCCAGTAGTAACAATACTTTTTATTCCAAAGAGAATGCTTTACAATTGACAAGTCATTTTTGCGTTATCTACACGGGTCTCTTGGAATTCTCTAGTAGTTCTAGGGGTCCCCTGACGACGCTCATGTTACTTCTATGCCTATGCTGACCCGTACTGTTTCCCTTCATATCGTGACTGATACTTCTTCAGACGTACCAGACATAATATCATGCTAGAATTCACAAGGGCCTACTTTATTGGCGCAATATTTCTTTTTCTTTTGGACCATTAGGTCAATGCACTAAACTTATGTCGGACCATCCTCGGCTCACACCAGGGATCGAACCCGGTCCTGCATTATAAGACTGGTGTTTAACCTCTGTGCTACGGAAGTTTATCTGGCTTATTGACTCCATTTGTTTAAACTTAATCAAATAATAAACATTTTTAATAGAGATACAGAGAATTGACAGTGGTAGAGCCAGCTTTAACATCTTCGCACGAATGGGTCGGCTCGCCCGGTACAATACCACACAGAAGACAGGCGTGAAGTGGAAGCAATTCGGCGTTTCGTCTGAAGAATGGTGCCGGAGGCCCAATTTTAGTCCCTTTCCCATTCTACCCTTTTCTTATAAGGATAGGATTGGATGGGAAAGTGGATTTGACGGTGCAGGAGACGCATAGGAAAGGGATATATCCTCTTTATGTGCGTTTCCTCCTTCGATTTAGGGTATGCAACGCATCTGCAATCTGCAGCGGTCGCTTCGCCATTTTGACAGTTTTAGGTGACCGTTTGCTCGTTTGCTACCTTATTGTATAAAAAAAAATTACTAGGTGGAAATTGCAGGAAATTATTTATCAGACTAAACTGAGAGTTGTAGTTCTTCGACTAATAGAAATCATCATATACCAGCTACAAATACCAAAGATAAGTTGTCATTTGAAATAATTTTATTTTAAACAAGTGGTAGAAACCAATCGTGATTGTAATAAGTCTTTAAGAACTGTGCATTATCATAAGTCGAAGGTCAATAATTCCATTGCCGTGTTTTAATTTTAATATACATCCGCCTTAACTGCGTCATTAAAATAATGAAATTTTACGGCGGTTTTTTTGTCATTATAAGCAACTGTACAAAGAATGAGATCTAACGGTCTTCCAGAGTATCTGCAAGTTACAGCTTTTCTTATCTTAACATCTAACTGTGCCGTCGCGGTCGGTGGCCTACATTTATCAAGAACTTGCGACTTTATATCCAAAATGGCCGCCAGAAAATCAAACTTTTTTTCGTTATACGTAAAGGTCGAAAGGCAATATCAATTAATTTATAGGTTTATTGCTGTATTTATTAGCATGATTTGATTGTATTTGAAATGTTCACGTAAATTATCTGTAGTAAGTTAAGTTCCTGTTAATTTAAGAAGGATTGTGAAATTTTGAACATCAAACGACGCCATCTTTAGAGTTTTATTTACAAACTAGCTTTCGCCCGCGACTCCGTCCGCGTGGTATTAAAAAAAAAACAAAAGTGAGTAGCCTATGTGTTCTTCCACACTATCCTCTACATCTATACCAAATTTCAGTGAAATCCGTTCAGCCGTTTAGGCTACAAACTCTAACAAACATCCATCCATCCATCTAAACTTTCGCATTTATAATATTAGTAAGATTGGTATGAAAATGCAAGAAGAATTAGAATTAAACAGCAATTGTTAACGGCTGAAAATGTTTTAGCAAACGTCTAAATTTTAAACGCACAGAAGTCAGAAGTAAAAGTTAGAAATCTACCTTCAAATGGAAATTTATTTCTTTTGGCATGCACGTAATGAGTCTACTATAATTATTAAGTTGCACCCTACCTGGTGAGTGATTTGGTGATGTGATGAATGGTCCACGCACAAAAAAGGGATTATCGTCCTCCCGGGAATCACACGTTTAAAATTACCTGGAGCGTTATTTGCTTTTCTTATTTTTTATTGTTCAAGCCTATCTAAAATATTTGATTGTTTACAGCAAACTAAAAACACGACAACAACAACAACTCACAGAATCTACAACAAGCAAAAGAATATCATGAGAATATTGTGCGTTGCACGCCGTGAAGGGCAAAATAAAAGTTGTACAGCAAAGGGACATTTTTCTCGTATAGATAATCTTCCCCGCTACTTCTCTTCTTCCCATTTTTTTCCTTATTAGAAATGGCTGGTAAGGGGAAGAGAACTAGAGTTTGGTGTCTAGGATAAAAACTCGTCTAACGAAGTGCGGAATTACTTCCACTTGGCGCTTGCCTTCTGTATGGTCGTTGTATCGACATCCTCCAGCAGGCACTACTACTGTTAAATTATCGTATAAATAATTATAAAGGCTTTGATAAGGATTTAAATTTCGGAGGCTTTCAGTTTAAAATTAAAATAAACTTATTAAAAAGCGATTGCACAATAATGAGGTCATCCTTATCAAATCATAAAAAGTTACAATCAACTTATCATTTGTATTTGATTTGTTGTAATATTTGCTACTAGCGTTCACCCGCTTCGCCAGCGAGATTAAAAAAAAAAAACAATCCTGCGTCCATCAGTTTCTTTCCTGTAATATTCCTGTCAATAAAAAAAATCTCGCTCTTGGCCATTCTTCGGCAACTCTTCTGCCCTTTGACGCACTCCATTACTTTAAAGCCGCGCTGGGTTAGGTTTAGCAGTATCTGTGGTGGATGGATGCCAGTACAGTAGTCACATGACAGTGAACATACAGGATACAGGGATCATACTATATGTCTAATCTAGTAAACTTCAGACATATTACTTTCATATTCTATAAATAGTCGTGCGACCTTATAGTCTAAGTGCGATGGGTCAGGGACAACATACAGATTAATAGCTTTGCTTTGCTGAACAGCTTATTTTTAAAAGTCCACGATAAAATGCCTAAATGATTTTGATAAGTATAATTCACTAGATAAAAAATATCTGCGATTCTAACAAGATAATTATCGACAGTTAATTAATTAGCATTATTGTTTTATATCTAGTATTGACATACTTAGTCCTATTCAAGATTTGATCAATTCAATTCTGTTTACTAAAAAAAACATTTTAGAGATTGGCTCATAAGAAGGAAACAGAATTAATTTCAGCAGCAAGTCAGCAGTCTTATTAGATCAGTCACTAAGATAATTTCAGTCTATCTATTGGGTATGTGTTTAGGGTCGTTGGAGCAGGTATGTTGATCCCTCACCCGTGTGGTATGGCTTGGCTTGAATTGCGCGCCTTTCTGGAAAACTAGAGAAATATGTCCCAATACGAAGTACCTCAGAGAAGAAGCTGGTTTTACGTCTAGAGTATTTGGTCATGGATAAGTTCGAAAGCGTCCTCGTAGCCTTATCACCATGCGTGAAAGGGACCAAGGAGATAAGTGGGTATTCGCTGTGTACCTTTCCCGAAGGAAAGGGGAGAGAGTCCTACAAAACCACTGTCTCTTCCCTCTAGGTATGAGGTAAAAGTATGCGTAGCGAAGCATTTCCCTCTTTAAAAAAAAAGTCTAGTCTAACTGCTTAAAGTAGGTGGCACTACAGTCGTAACAAATTCCATTTTATATCCTAAATGAGAAAAAGATTTTTTTTTAATTGACTAAAAGACAAAGGCAAAGAGACTAAAATGTAAAAAAAAAACACAAAATAGATTTTATTTCAAAATAGTTTCCTTGCGCCTCTAAAAAATGTTGCTACTGTCAATTAACTGTCAATGTCAACAAGAGATCAACAAAAATGGAAGACACTTGGCGTCTTTTGTACAAATAGACATTCTTCGTGATTTTAAAAGAGTTTTTTCTTTTACTGTTGCATTTTATGAGTATGAAAAAGTGAAACTCGACTTTGGTATTTTTTATTTAATAATATGATTAGTTAAAATGGTTAATTAAACTTGTAAAAACTATGCATAATGATTTAAAATATGAGCAGAAATTCTATAATTTTCTAACTCTATCGTATTCGTGTGCCGCGAATATATGAAAATAAGTTAGTTTTAGAAATATTTGATGAATATATTACGATGGAATGCACAAAAGTGTGTAGAATATGCCTCGTAACGGATGTGAGCATGCACAATCTACAGGCTTTTCCTCTAGGAACTTATTTTGAAAATGTTACAGGGATAAATGTAAGTTAATTAAAATTTCAACTAACCGGTAAATGTAAATAATAAACCGGAAATGTAAATCTAAATTGTCTAAAAGCTTAAATTCAAAATAAAACTAAAAACGTAGATGTCTGGATGTCTACTAATAGTTTATTTATAACCTTAATCATAATTTCTTTTAGCTCTTTAAGATGACAGATCTGCCTCCATTTGCTTGTTTCGACTGTACAGCTATGATCAAAAAGTACAATACTTTCCGGGATAGGTGTCTAAGAGGGCAGGCTGCTCTCTATGGTATACTCCAAACATCTGGGAAGGTATATTTCTTAAAATTACAATTAATTCATTTATTTTATAGTCTAAAAATCCCAACTCTATGTTTTAACCTATTTTCATATATTTACAGATATCAATTGAAGATGTTAAACAAATTGATAGAATTTATTTCCATTTGACATCTAATCTTACATTCTCTAGTACAAAAATACAAGAAGACTTTTCCATAAATTATGAAGACTCAAAGAAGAATATAAAAAATGAACCATTTGAACAAACAGATAACATTCTCGAATACAATATAGAATTAGATATAAACAGTATAAAGGAGGAAAGTAACTTTGATGATTTTTTATCTATGTCTAGTGATGACAATGAACCATTATCTATACATAAAAGCGATAAACAAAAGAAGAAAGTTAAAATAGTTAAAAGGAAAGCAAGAAAAAAAAGGAATAATGAAGAATGTACAGAAACATCCGAGAATAGTCTTGAAGAATCTTTAAATGAGGTAATAATGTTAAATTTTCAACACCAATTCACTATACATCCCCACTGAGGGGCTCGGAGCCTACCCTAAGTCATGACTAAGTCATAGCCATCACTGGCCCACTGTGTGTTGACTTCACACAAATCTTTGAATTTCTTTACCAATATGTGCAGGCATCACAATGTTTTCCTTCAGCGTAAGAACGTCGGGTAAATTATGTACATATGAAATTCGAAAATCTAAAATTGCAGGTACATGGCGGGATTTGAACCCAGGACCTGTAGATTCAAGGGTGGATCCAGCTTTGGCGCCAGGGGGCGTCACATAGTCATGGTCAAGTCAATAGCTTGACAAGATATGTAAATATTTGGTCAAGCTCTTGACCAACCAGCTCAGGGGGGTGTCATGACCCTCATGACCCCCCCTGGATCTGCCGTTGTGTAGATTACAAGTCAAGTTCCTAAACTCCTGAGCCACCAATATATCACTATTTCTTTATAATATAGATATCTCTACTTATTTATCTGTTTGGCAACATAATTACTGTGTTTCTACTGTAAAAAAATGGAATTTGACATTGTATGCTGTTAACATTTTGACTTTGAACAATTTATTTTAAAAATGTAGTTAATTATCTTTAGACTGAAGAAAAGGATTCATCCATACTTCAAGGTGTTTTAAAACGTAAAAGAGGGAGACCGAAGAAAAATACAAAGCCAGAAGGGAAATTAAGAAAATATACAAATAGTAAAAATGAATTGGAAATCGAGGAATATGCTACAGTAATAACGTTATCGGTAATTTATTTTATTTTTATTGTACTTTAATGAAATGAAATTACGGACTTGCGAACAGATAGACAAATATTTTGGATTTCACTTTGTAAGGTAAATCTTAATATTACAAAAGCGAAAGTTTGGATGGATGTTTGCTAGATTTGTATCCTAAATTACTAAACGAATCTCGATGAAATTTGGCATAGATGTAGAGGATAGTCTGGAAGAATACATGTTCTATGTATTTCTTACTTTTTTATATCGACGAGGACAGAGTAGCCGGCGAAAGCTATGTATTACGAAATGTATATCTATACTAATATAATAAAGTGTAAACACACACTTCTTTGTTGCCTAAGATGTGAGCAATTACAGCATATTTTTGAATAATTCTTTTTTTAATAAAAAGCCCTACACTTACGTCACGCTTTAGGCTATATATTTTCACGCCATTAAACTTAGGGGGTAAATATTTTGGATAAAAACCCTAATGTGGGAAAGAGACCATAAGTTGCCGCCAACATCAAGGAAGCAAGATTGCCATGGTTTCTCATCATGTCGTGTCATTTTGACATTTGCAATTAACAATTTGTTAAATGTAAACAATAAAATCAACTTTTCATAAATTCATGCGGATGAAGTCGCAGGGGAACAGCTAGTTAAATATATTATGCATTTCGATTTGGTCTGTAAATGTAACTGTTAATAATTTTGACATAAACAGTGGTAGAGCCCGCTTTAACATCTTCGCACGAATGGGTCGGCTCGCCCCGTGCAATACCACGACCACACAGAACACTGGCGTGAAGTGGAAGCAATTCCGCGTTTCGTCTGGTGAGTGTGGTGCCGGAGGCCTAATTTTAGTCCCTTTCCCTTTCCACCCTTTTCTTAAGAGGAAAGGATGGGAAGGAAAAGTGGATTTGACGGTGGAGGAGACACATAGGAAGGGGAAATGTCCTCTTTATGTGCGTCTCCTCCTCCGTCAATTAAGGGTCGGCAACGCATCTGCAATCGCGGATGTTTATGGGCAGCGGTCTCTTTCCATTTCGGTGGATTCATGTGGCCGCTTGCTCGTTTGCCACCTTATAATATAAAAACAAAAAAAACGTTTTTTTTTTTTTGTTGTAATATAATATTGGTAATTGCAGTTGGAGCAGCAAATACAAGAGGTAGAGAAACGGAAGACATCAAGCAATTATCTGAATTCTGTGTATAAATGCGAGCTCTGCTACAAAGGGTTCGTACACACGGACGCCTGGCAACACCACCTCGGGAAACATGATCCTGTAAGTACTGTGTTTACAGATAACAAAACTCAATTATTAGCCTATACCAGGGGTAGCCAACCTCTGGCACGCGTGCCATAGCACACAATATAATATTTTGGGCACGTCGATAACCTTAAAAACACTACTAAAAATTATATAGTAGATGCACCGAATTGACGTAATAATCGCAGTCAAAATTATTCGTTGGCACGTATAAGACGCATTAAACATTTCTTTAAATATGGCACTTTGATGCATAAATGTTGGCAACCCCTGGCCTATACATTCTATAAGACAGTATTCTACAAATTTCATCCAGTTCTGGATCTTCTAATAATCATCCATTCATCTAAACATTCGCATTTATGTAATAAAAAAAAAAAAACGTTTTTATTTAAGTAAATACGTTGCGAAAAAAAAATCAAGTCTTCAGTAAGTGAGTGATAATCTTTTTTGTTTCTGTCAATGTAATATAATATTGGTAATTGCAGTTGGAGCAGCAAATACAAGAGGTAGAGAAACGGAAGACATCAAGCAATTATCTGAATTCTGTGTATAAATGCGAGCTCTGCTACAAAGGGTTCGTACACACGGACGCCTGGCAACACCACCTCGGGAAACATGATCCTGTAAGTACTGTGTTTACAGATAACAAAACTCAATTATTAGCCTATACCAGGGGTAGCCAACCTCTGGCACGCGAGCCATGGCACACAATATAATATTTTGGGCACGTCGATAATCTTAAAAACACTACTAAAAATTATATAGTAGATGCACCGAATTGACGTAATAATCGCAGTCAAAATTATTCGTTGGCACGTATAAGACGCATTAAACATTTCTTTAAATATGGCACTTTGATGCATAAATGTTGGCAACCCCTGGCCTATACATTCTATAAGACAGTATTCTACAAATTTCATCCAGTTCTGGATCTTCTAATAATCATCCATTCATCTAAACATTCGCATTTATGTAATAAAAAAAAAATTATTACATTTCAAAATTAAATGGACAAATGAAAATAAAGGCCTTTGCCATTGGTTAATAATTACCATTGTCATGCCAATCTTGCTTTTTTGTTGCTATTCGCTTGTAGTTTTTTTCCAATTTGTCCATCCCCTAATTTAAATATCGTGTAAGTATAGCTTATAACAGGTCCTAGGTTTACGTTTTATTATATTAGTATAGAAAAGTAACGAAATAAGATTAGTAAGATTTCTCAAACTTTGTACTCTTGTACAGAAATTAGCACGAAAAACTAAATTTGAAATTTGACATAATTAATGTGGAGAACAAGTATTTTCCTAATTTAAATAAAATTATTTGTATAAATGTTACCTTACTAATATATAAATATAAATGTGAAAGTTTAGATGAATTGTTAGAATTTGTAGCCTAAACTGATGAAGAGATCTCGATATAATTTATCATACTTGTAAAGGATAGTCTGGAAGAACACATAGGCTATTATAATTCCACGCGGACGGAGTCGCGGGCGATATCTAGTAAATATAATTTCAGAGCGCTGGAGATATAGAGTGCGGCGTGTGTAAGTTCCGTTTCAAGACGAGGCGTGGTCTTCTGAAGCACGCCATCAACCATGAGAAGAAATACGCCTGCAGAGCCTGCACATACGTCTCTAGGAACACGTAACTATTAATTTTTATATTATAAGGTGGAAAACAAGCAAGCGGTCCATTCGTCATGAAAGCGAAATGATCGCTGCCCTTATACGTCAATTGGAAATGCGTTGCCTACCCTTAATAAACAGAGAAGTAGCTCATAAAGATATTACCCCTTCCGTTGCGTCTCCTACACCGTCAAATCCACTTTCTCTTACCATATTTATCGTATTCGAAATGGTAGGAAAGGAAATGGCCTAAAATTGGCATTAACAGTGGTAGAGTTTAATATCTTCGGTAGGCTCGCCCCACATACCACGACTATAGAAGACAGGTGTGAAGTGGAAGCAATTCCGCGTACAGTTTGGTGAATGTCTCAGACGCCCAATTTTAATCCCTTTCCAACCTTTTCTCATAAGGGGAAGATGGGAAGGGAAAGTGGATTTGACGGTGGAGGAGACGCATAAGAAGGGGAAATATCCTCTTTATGTGTGACTCTGCCAATTAAGGGTAGGCATCGCATCTACAATTGCGGATTTTTTTAATTTAGCTTAGCACGATGTCAGATAGAGACGCGATGTTTGCCTTTAATGGAGATAAGGTTTTAAACTTGACAGATGATTATTTATTGTAAAAGGAGGTTAAGTTTTCTTTGTTATAGCAACCTAAGTTGGATTGACTCTTGAAAATATAAAGGTATGAAAGTATTTTGCATATTAATGTTTTTAAATATATTTCAGGACGCAAGCGAAGCATCACCAGCGTTGGCATAAAGGTGTCACATACAAATGTCAATATTGCGATGAAATATCCACGTGAGTATAAAATAATGTCCTAGGGTGTCACAGACCAGTGTGGAAAGTTAAATTAAACCTTAGCGTCTCTCTCTCTCTCTCTCTCTCTCTCTCTCTCTCTCTCTCTCTCTCTCTCTCTCTCTCTCTCTCTCTCTCTCTCTCTCTCTCTCTCTCTCTCTCTCTCTCTCTCTCTCTCTCTCTCTCTCTCTCTCTCTCTCTCTCTCTCTCTCTCTCTCTCTCTCTCTCTCTCTCTCTCTCTCTCTCTCTCTCTCTCTCTCTCTCTCTCTCTCTCTCTCTCTCTCTCTCTCTCTCTCTCTCTCTCTCTCTCTCTCTCTCTCTCTCTCTCTCTCTCTCTCTCTCTCTCTCTCTCTCTCTCTCTCTCTCTCTCTCTCTCTCTCTCTCTCTCTCTCTCTCTCTCTCTCTCTCTCTCTCTCTCTCTCTCTCTCTCTCTCTCTCTCTCTCTCTCTCTCTCTCTCTCTCTCTCTCTCTCTCTCTCTCTCTCTCTCTCTCTCTCTCTCTCTCTCTCTCTCTCTCTCTCTCTCTCTCTCTCTCTCTCTCTCTCTCTCTCTCTCTCTCTCTCTCTCTCTCTCTCTCTCTCTCTCTCTCTCTCTCTCTCTCTCTCTCTCTCTCTCTCTCTCTCTCTCTCTCTCTCTCTCTCTCTCTCTCTCTCTCTCTCTCTCTCTCTCTCTCTCTCTCTCTCTCTCTCTCTCTCTCTCTCTCTCTCTCTCTCTCTCTCTCTCTCTCTCTCTCTCTCTCTCTCTCTCTCTCTCTCTCTCTCTCTCTCTCTCTCTCTCTCTCTCTCTCTCTCTCTCTCTCTCTCTCTCTCTCTCTCTCTCTCTCTCTCTCTCTCTCTCTCTCTCTCTCTCTCTCTCTCTCTCTCTCTCTCTCTCTCTCTCTCTCTCTCTCTCTCTCTCTCTCTCTCTCTCTCTCTCTCTCTCTCTCTCTCTCTCTCTCTCTCTCTCTCTCTCTCTCTCTCTCTCTCTCTCTCTCTCTCTCTCTCTCTCTCTCTCTCTCTCTCTCTCTCTCTCTCTCTCTCTCTCTCTCTCTCTCTCTCTCTCTCTCTCTCTCTCTCTCTCTCTCTCTCTCTCTCTCTCTCTCTCTCTCTCTCTCTCTCTCTCTCTCTCTCTCTCTCTCTCTCTCTCTCTCTCTCTCTCTCTCTCTCTCTCTCTCTCTCTCTCTCTCTCTCTCTCTCTCTCTCTCTCTCTCTCTCTCTCTCTCTCTCTCTCTCTCTCTCTCTCTCTCTCTCTCTCTCTCTCTCTCTCTCTCTCTCTCTCTCTCTCTCTCTCTCTCTCTCTCTCTCTCTCTCTCTCTCTCTCTCTCTCTCTCTCTCTCTCTCTCTCTCTCTCTCTCTCTCTCTCTCTCTCTCTCTCTCTCTCTCTCTCTCTCTCTCTCTCTCTCTCTCTCTCTCTCTCTCTCTCTCTCTCTCTCTCTCTCTCTCTCTCTCTCTCTCTCTCTCTCTCTCTCTCTCTCTCTCTCTCTCTCTCTCTCTCTCTCTCTCTCTCTCTCTCTCTCTCTCTCTCTCTCTCTCTCTCTCTCTCTCTCTCTCTCTCTCTCTCTCTCTCTCTCTCTCTCTCTCTCTCTCTCTCTCTCTCTCTCTCTCTCTCTCTCTCTCTCTCTCTCTCTCTCTCTCTCTCTCTCTCTCTCTCTCTCTCTCTCTCTCTCTCTCTCTCTCTCTCTCTCTCTCTCTCTCTCTCTCTCTCTCTCTCTCTCTCTCTCTCTCTCTCTCTCTCTCTCTCTCTCTCTCTCTCTCTCTCTCTCTCTCTCTCTCTCTCTCTCTCTCTCTCTCTCTCTCTCTCTCTCTCTCTCTCTCTCTCTCTCTCTCTCTCTCTCTCTCTCTCTCTCTCTCTCTCTCTCTCTCTCTCTCTCTCTCTCTCTTAGAGACGCGATGTTTGCCTTTAATGGAGATAAGGTTTAAACTTGACAGATGATTATTTATTGTAAAAGGAGGTTAAGTTTCTTTTGTTATAGCAACCTAAGTTGGATTGACTCTTGAAAAGTTAAAGGTATGAAGTATTTTGCATATTAATGTTTTTAAATATATTTCAGGACGCAGGCGAAGCATCACCAGCGTTGGCATAAAGGGGTCACATACAAATGTCAATACTGTGATGAAATATCCACGTGAGTATAAAATAATGTCCTAGGGTGTCACAGACCAGTGTGGAAAGTTAAATTAAACCTTATTTCAATTGAAAAATCATATCTTCAGTAGAGTTACTTATAGTATACTTGTTCTATGTTACGATTTTTTTTTTTTTTTTTTTTTTTTTTTTTTTTTTTTTTTTTTTTTTTTTTTTTTTTTTTTTTTTTTTTTTTTTTTTTTTTTTTTTTTTTTTTTTTTTTTTTTTTTTTTTTTTTTTTTTTTTTTTTTTTTTTTTTTTTTTTTTTTTTTTTTTTTTTTTTTTTTTTTTTTTTTTTTTTTTTTTTTTTTTTTTTTTTTTTTTTTTTTTTTTTTTTTTTTTTTTTTTTTTTTTTTTTTTTTTTTTTTTTTTTTTTTTTTTTTTTTTTTTTTTTTTTTTTTTTTTTTTTTTTTTTTTTTTTTTTTTTTTTTTTTTTTTTTTTTTTTTTTTTTTTTTTTTTTTTTTTTTTTTTTTTTTTTTTTTTTTTTTTTTTTTTTTTTTTTTTTTTTTTTTTTTTTTTTTTTTTTTTTTTTTTTTTTTTTTTTTTTTTTTTTTTTTTTTTTTTTTTTTTTTTTTTTTTTTTTTTTTTTTTTTTTTTTTTTTTTTTTTTTTTTTTTTTTTTTTTTTTTTTTTTTTTTTTTTTTTTTTTTTTTTTTTTTTTTTTTTTTTTTTTTTTTTTTTTTTTTTTTTTTTTTTTTTTTTTTTTTTTTTTTTTTTTTTTTTTTTTTTTTTTTTTTTTTTTTTTTTTTTTTTTTTTTTTTTTTTTTTTTTTTTTTTTTTTTTTTTTTTTTTTTTTTTTTTTTTTTTTTTTTTTTTTTTTTTTTTTTTTTTTTTTTTTTTTTTTTTTTTTTTTTTTTTTTTTTTTTTTTTTTTTTTTTTTTTTTTTTTTTTTTTTTTTTTTTTTTTTTTTTTTTTTTTTTTTTTTTTTTTTTTTTTTTTTTTTTTTTTTTTTTTTTTTTTTTTTTTTTTTTTTTTTTTTTTTTTTTTTTTTTTTTTTTTTTTTTTTTTTTTTTTTTTTTTTTTTTTTTTTTTTTTTTTTTTTTTTTTTTTTTTTTTTTTTTTTTTTTTTTTTTTTTTTTTTTTTTTTTTTTTTTTTTTTTTTTTTTTTTTTTTTTTTTTTTTTTTTTTTTTTTTTTTTTTTTTTTTTTTTTTTTTTTTTTTTTTTTTTTTTTTTTTTTTTTTTTTTTTTTTTTTTTTTTTTTTTTTTTTTTTTTTTTTTTTTTTTTTTTTTTTTTTTTTTTTTTTTTTTTTTTTTTTTTTTTTTTTTTTTTTTTTTTTTTTTTTTTTTTTTTTTTTTTTTTTTTTTTTTTTTTTTTTTTTTTTTTTTTTTTTTTTTTTTTTTTTTTTTGTTATAGCAACCTAAGTTGGATTGACTCTTGAATAGTTAAAGGTATAAAGTATTTTGCATATTAATGTTTTTAAATATATTTCAGGACGCAAGCGAAGCATCACCAGCGTTGGCATAAAGGGGTCACATACAAATGTCAATACTGTGATGAAATATCCACGTGAGTATAAAATAATGTCCTAGGGTGTCACAGACCAGTGTGGAAAGTTAAATTAAACCTTATGTCAATTGAATAAAGCTCAATTTTATTTACGATCAATATCTGCTCTACTCTATGTCCCGGACTGTGTCAACAGACTCTTAGATGCTTATACAATAGTCACGTATAAATTGGGGGTGCTTTCGGGCTTTGGGGGCACCAAATGTACTGTTTAGGACCCCCAGCATGGGTCTCAACAGAGAGAGGGCAACAACTTAAAGAGACGAAAATTGTAAATCAAATATTAATTTAAATTATTTAATTATTATTCAATAATTTGTTTTAACAGTAATGGATGTCGTGTTTGCGGAGACACATTCGCAAATCCTGAAGAACTCCGCATCCATCATAGACAAAAGCACGCCATCAAGAGACCTACCAACTACGGCAAGAAACCTTCCAAACAAAATTGGCCAGCAAACTGTGAACATGTTAGTCATATCCATTAATCTATACTAATATTATAAATAGGAAAGATTTGTATTTTTGTATGTATTGTAATAACTCAAAAACTACTGGACCAATTTCATAAATTCTTTCATTAAAAAGCTATGTTATCACTGAGTAACATAGGCTATGTTTTAACTATATTTTCAATTTCATGCGGGCGAAGTCGCGAGCAACAGCTAGTTTATAATTAAAATACATCATGCTTAACTGCCATATATATCAGAATAAAATAAGGCGATTATGATCTTAAACTAGTAAAAAAATCCGTCTCGAAGGACCATATTAAATTTTATTTAAGTCGTTTTAACTAAGTTTTAAGCAAGTCCCTTGTAGATTTTATAATAGAAACCTTCTTTAAGGGATTCTCTAATTAATGATTTGAAATATATGTTTTTTTTTATAAATTCCAGTGTTCGGAGGAGATACCTAACGCGCGCGAGTACTGGGTGCACTTCCGGCGCGTGCACCCCGACAAGAACTACCCCGTGCCAAAGAACCACATCTGCGATGTCTGCGGGAAGGGGTTCAGGGTAAAATAATTAAACATACCCTAAAAATAATTAAACCCCTACATATTAACATCGTGCTTCACTGCCGTTACACTTGTTAAAAAAGCAGAGACAGTATGTAGGAAGAGATGCACATAAAGAGGATATTTCCCCTTCCTATGCGTCTCCTCCATCGTCAAATCCTATATTAGCTAAATATTAGCTGTTGCTCGCGACTTCGTCCGCGTGAAATTAAAAAAATAATAAAAAACAGCCTATGTTACTCACAGATAAATTACCTTTCTAATGGTGATAGAATTTTCGAAATCGGTCCATTCGTTTTTACTTGAATCAAATACATACAAAAATCCAAATGTTTCCTCTTTATAGTATTGTGGTGTATATGGGGTATGCCAATAATAATGTACCGTCCGTATTGTTAATAATAAATCAGTCGAGTACCAACCGCCGTTTCAATAACACCCCTACATTACATTGGCGACGAGGATTTGTTTTTAACCCGAGTGAACCCGGAAATAGTGACTAAAGTCGGAGGGACGTAGTTACAAGTGTGCGTCTCACGTTTATCTCGTAAGAAATAAAGTTGTGCATCGAGAAACGTATATGACGTATGCGACGTCACGTATGCAATTTCGGACAGAGATAGTGAACGGCAGCACGGGACGTCCGAGGGTTGTGACGGTGCGAAAGGGATGAAGAGGTTCGTGGAACCTATGGTCGACCGCATAAAATGCGGTGGAGACGGAGGCGGTTGTGTCGGTAGCGGCCGGGCGCAGTGCGGAGGCAGCCGGGAGCAACGGCTGGCATGCGGCGCCGGCGGAAGGACTCGGGCAGAGCGCGGCTGGCCAGCAGCGGTGGGCAGGAGGCCTGTGCTGCGGCGGCGGAATCGGCGGAGCGCTGGCAGGTGCAACGGGAGGTGTATCCCAGAGGTGACAGTGTTCACGTGTGGCACACGGGTGCAAGTGATTTGCGGAAAAGTGTGCGGTAACGGAAATTTAAATCGAACAATAAGATTCGGGAGTGTTTGTAACATTGTATTGCTAACGGACAAAGTGCAAGTGCGAGCGGGACGGCCGCATTGCATTTGTTGCGAGTGCGAGCGAGACGGTAGCGGTGCTATGACGTGTGCAATTGTTAATTTTTTTGAATCCAACGAATGTAACGGAAATGTAAATGTAATTTTTCTAATTGTTGTTATTGTATTATTAATGTTTTGGAATTATTGTTAACTTTAGAAAAAAATATTAGTTTTATAATTAGATGTTTTGGAGTTTAGCACACGCCGATGCTACCGTTAGTTTTAAAAGTTAGTGAATATAAGAAACGGCTAGTTTATTTGTAACTTTTTAATATGTTTTTGTAAATTGTTTCATTATGTAGTTTCATTGGGCGATAGTTTGCCGGAAGGAGATTGTCGCGGTAGGCGACGGGTCGCGGTGGGCGACGGGTCGCGGTGGGCGACGGGTCGCGGTGGGCGACGGGTCGCGTGGGCGACGGGTCGCGGTGGGCGACGGGTCGCGGTGGGCGACGGTCGCGGTGGACGACGGGTCGCGGTAGGCGACGGGTCGTGGTGTGCGAAGGGTCGCGGTGGGCGACAGGTCGCGGTTGACGACAGTAGTTGTGGTGGTCGCGGGTAGGCGACGACTCTGCGGGTAGGCAGAGGTAGTTGTGGTGTCGCGGGTAGGCAGAGGTAGTTGTGGTGGTCGCGGGTAGGCGACGACTCTGCGGAGTAGGCAGAGGTAGTTGTGGTGGTCGCGGGTAGCGACGACTCTGCGGAGTAGGCAGAGGTAGTTGTGGTGGTCGCGGGTAGGCGACGACTCTGCGGAGTAGGCAGAGGTAGTTGTGGTGGTCGCGGTAGGCGACGACTCTGCGGAGTAGGCCAGAGGTAGTTGTGGTGGTCGCGGGTAGGCGACGACTCTGCGGAGTAGCAGAGGTAGTTGTGGTGGTCGCGGGTAGGCGACGACTCTGCGGAGTAGGCAGAGGTAGTTGTGGTGGTCGCGGGTAGGCAGAGGTAGTGTGGTGGTCGCGGGTAGCGACGACTCTGCGGAGTAGGCAGAGGTAGTGTGGTGGTCGCGGGTAGGCGACGACTCTGCGGAGTAGGCAGAGGTAGTTGTGGTGGTCGCGGGTAGGCGACGACTCTGCGGAGTAGGCGAGGTAGTTGTGGTGGTCGCGGTAGGCCGACGACTCTGCGGAGTAGGCAGAGGTAGTTGTGGTGTCGCGGTAGGCGACGACTCTGCGGAGTAGCAGAGGTAGTTGTGGTGGTCGCGGGTAGGCGACGACTCTTGCGGAGTAGGCAGAGGTATTGTGGTGGTCGCGGGTAGGCGACGACTCTGCGGAGTAGGCAGAGGTAGTTGTGGTGGTCGCGGGTAGGCGACGACTCTGCGGAGTAGGCAGAGGTAGTTGTGGTGGTCGCGGGTAGGCGACGACCTCTGCGGAGTAGGCAGAGGTAGTTGTGGTGGTCGCGGGTAGGCGACGACTCTGCGGGTAGGCAGAGGTAGTTGTGGTGGTCGCGGGTAGGCGACACTCTGCGGAGTAGGCAGAGGTATTGTGGTGGTCGCGGGTAGGCGACGACTCTGCGGAGTAGGCAGAGGTAGTTGTGGTGGTCCGCGGGTAGGCGACACTCTGCGGAGTAGGCAGAGGTAGTTGTGGTGGTCGCGGGTAGGCGACGACTCTGCGGAGTAGGCAGAGGTGGATGAGGTGATGGTGTCCACCTGGTCGCGGTTTGGCGATGAGTTTGAGGTGGCAGGCGTTAGGTTAGTGCGATTATAGACGACTGGCAAAGGCCAGGTCGTTTTAATTTTTATAACTTTTGTAAATTTTATCTTTGGTCTTGTTATAAATATGTTTCGAATTTGTTATTTGGTTTTAAATATTTTTTTTGTTTTAAAATCTTGTTTAATTATTAGTAGTAACTTTGTGTAAAAATGCTTCCATAATTTAACTGCAACATGCGTATACCTACGGATGTTTTGATATTTACCTGACTTCGTTGATATGTGTAATGTTCTTCTTGATTTGTTTTATGTATAATTTAATATGTGTTTGGCATTTTTTTAAGGGGGAGATAATGTGGTGTATATGTGGGTATGCCAATAATAATGTACCGTCCGTATTGTTAATAATAAATCAGTCGAGTACCAACCGCCGTTTCAATAACACCCCTACATTACAAGTATTAGTATAGATTGTTATTTGTTCAGGGTAATGCGTTCCTGTCGTACCACAAGCGCACGCACAGCGAGGAGCGCGCGTTCCGCTGCGCGCAGTGCCCCAAGGCCTTCCACAACCGCGTCAACCTGCAGATGCACGCGCGCACGCACTCGGACGCGCGCCCGCACCCCTGCGCGCTCTGCACCAAGGCCTTCAAGTGCAAGGCCGCGCTCGACAGGCACACCAGGGTACACACACACACACAACACACACACACACAACACACACACACACACACACACACAATAATCTTACTTCTTACTAATATTATAAATGCAAAAGTTTAGATGGATGGATGTTTGTTAGAGTTTGTAGTCTAAACGGCTGAACGGATTTCGATGAAATTTGGTATAGATGTAGAGGATAGTCTGGAAGAACACATAGGCTATTCATTATTCTTTTTTTTAATTCCACGCGGACGTAGTCGCGGGCGAAAGCTAGTACTATCTAAATGCCAACAGTAATAGGTAAATGTACCAAATTCTGATCATGTGGTCCAAAGTTGTAAAAACTATTGTAAACCATATAGTAGCAGAAGTTTAAATTATTATATTAGCATTTTATCTTTATCTTAATTGGGTTAGCAAAGGAAAATGAGTTGAAAAACAAAACTGACATTTTTTTTTAAGGCCAACTGGTCAATACCTATTACATTGACCTCGGTCATAGAAATTTTTGTTACAATTACCGTAGGTACACTGACCTACATAAATACACTCGGTATTTTACTTATTTTGGCGCTAAGGATTGTATCTGGAAACAATAAAAGTGATAGAATTAATTGTCAGTAACATCAATAGAATATTTAAGTTGGAACAAACTAAAAGCTATAATTTACTACTGACTTATCAATCAAAAGAGATCTGTACAAAAACATAATGCTATCTGTATTTTGAAGAGTATAAGGACCTGTTCCACCAAATGTTCATTTTACACAACAAACCACTTAATTTTTGTAGAAAAGTTCTTTCCCAGGTATCTTTTCATTTTATCTTTCTATTTGGTTGATGTATATATATGAAGGGCCTGTCCCACCAAATTGTAAATTGTCTGATAACATCCAACGTAAAATATGTGATGGAAATATCGGATTTAGTTACCTCATCTGACAGTGACGTCACTTGTAACCTATCTGAGCCTCTATCAGCCAGTGGTGGGACAGGCCCTAAGAGTATTTCAACAATTACATTAACTAAGGTATTCCGATGCAGTGTCACACCGGCGTGAAGCCGTACGAGTGCGGTATCTGCGGCAAGGCGTTCGCGCAGTCCAACAGCTGCAAGCTGCACGTGCGCACTGTGCACCTCAAGCAGCCCACGCCCTACCTCAGCCGCGCGCGCCTCGACCGCCGCGCCCGCCTCGCGCACCAACCCGCGAATCAACCCGCGAACCAACCATCGCTATACTGACCGCACGTGACAATAACTAGATCATTTACCCTATTTTGAGTAATCAGGATTTTTTTTTTGATTCGAAAATATATTCATATATTCATTAGGATGGGAATACACATGCCAATGAAATATAGTAGCGTACATGCTGTTATTTGCACGTTCCAGCGAATGCAATGTGTATTCTCACCCTAATACATAAATCTATAGTAAGGAAGGTTTCACAAGAGTGCGGATATATTTCTTTTTAATGCAATTATTTTTTTTAGAAAAAATTCTCTTACTCATCTAACTTAAAAACTGACATTCTATCTCGCTCTTTCCAGAATTTAGAAGACCAAATAATTATTAAATAACGCAATTGTGCAGTGACAATTAATTGTAGGAGTTTGTGGTTTACTCAACATTTTAGTTCTGTATCTATTTATATAAGATGTAATAAAACATTATTTTTTCACTACTAACTCGTTTTATTTTATTCAATCGCTTCCGAAACACTTAGGATTGGCGATTGTTTGAAAATGACAGCTTTTGTCTTCGTTCCCACGCCCTTTTTGATGCCAAAATTGTAAAAATCAATAGGACTTAAAATACCGCGTTTATAGCCTGTCCATTTATAAAGGTCAGTGGTTTTTAAATAGTTGTCAATGTCACCTGTCATAATAAATAACTATCAGCTGTCGTTTAAAAAATAGGTTAACTTCGGTATATTGTTATTCCATTTTAGGAGTGTAAATTCTTTAATTTACCTAACTGGTCATGTTGAGGAAAGGTAAATAAATTATAATGAATTCAAACGGTATCGAATTGTGTGAAAGTACCACGGACGCGGTACATCCGCGATTTGCAAAGAAACCTATTTATTGTCTTGGGGGTATAGTATTTGGTTTATGCGTAGATATTTATTAACCCTTGCTTTCTACTAACTAACGTAGTGTTTTTAAACATTTAATTTTGTTGTTGAAATAAATAAAAAGTTTTGAAACATTTTATCAAGTACTACAATATGATAACTATGTCAAAACTGGCTCTGACCTTAGATAAAGTAGTTATCAGCCATAACATTTGCATACTATGGGTAAGTAGCTTGTTTAAAATGTGTATTTGTTATATAATCTTATTTTCAAATTCAGATTAATTTGACTGAATTTTAATATAAACTAAAAAGCAGTGTTTTAAGTACTTTTATCTATATTTGTATAGTATTGTATTATCTGTGGTTATATTTATAACTAAAAACTCTAACTCTAATGCATATTTACTAATGATAAGATAGCGTAAACTTGAGATATGCAAGGCTGTTATAAATATATTTTATGCTTCTTTAAGATTTAGACCGTTTGTTTTATATCCATTTAAATACTTATCATTTAATTCATATTTAGTAGAAAGGTGGCAAATGAGTAAGCAACCATTTGAATTCAATAAAAATAGCAAAATGACCTCTGCCTTTTAAAATATGTATAAGAGTTCCTCCTTAAACTGAAAAAAAATTAGACAAATGTCAGTTTGAATTACAGTTGTTTTTAACAGAAAATGTTCAAACTAATATATTTTTTTTTAGGTTTCAAAATAGCAATAGTCCAGTTGTCAGTCGGACCAGACAAGACAAAGAATGTAGCAAATGCTGTAAAAGAGATTCACAAAGCCAAAGAGAAAGGAGCTCATTTGATAGCCTTGCCTGAGTGTTTTAATTCACCTTATGGAACTCGTAAGTATGAGTATACTAACTTCTACTCCAACAGCATCTGCATGAATTTAAAAAAATAAAAAGCAAATATGTTCCAGACTATGTTTTATTTCTGTGACAAATTTAATTGAGATCTGTTGTACCATATGGGAGATATCTTGAAACAAACATCCATCCATCTATCTAAACTTTTTCATTTATAATATTAATAAGATTAGAATAGATAGTGATCTGTATGGGACACAAAAGTGATTCCAATAACTTGTAGAGTTCTTCAACGAGTATGCAGAGGAAGTGCCATCAGGGACGACATGCCAGGCGCTCTCGCAGGCGGCGGCGGAGGCCGGCGTGTGCGTGGTGGGCGGCACGCTGCCGGAGCGCTGCGGACCCAAGCTGTACAACACCTGTACTGTGTGGGACAGTGCGGGGAAACTGCTCGCTAAGCATAGAAAGGTATGTTCAATAACATTTAAAATATATTGTGATCAGTCTTATAAAAGTTATAGGAAAATAACCCAGACAAGAGTTTTTTTTATACAACAAGAGGGGCAAAATTGATCTGACGTCCATGGACATCCACAACGCCAAGAGAACTATAAGAAACCTTAAAAATTATTATACATAGTACAAAAGTAAATTATGTAAAACTTTTTTAAAGAGGTTTTGTTTTTAATTTTAGATATATCAAATTCCAGCTAATCTTATAAATGATTCCAGATTCATCTATTCGATATAGACATTCCAAACAAGATAACATTTAAAGAGTCTGAGGTGTTGAGTGCGGGAAACCAGATCACGACGTTCGAGTTCCAGGGCATAAAGATAGGGCTGGGCATCTGCTACGACCTCAGGTTCCCGGAGATGGCGCGCATTATGGCTGACCAAGGTTTGTTTATTGTAAAAAAAATCGTTTTTAACTACTTTTAATGGAGTTCTCTAACCTCTATAAATGGACAAGCTATATAACGTATATTGTGCACCTATTTGCTTTTTAACCATTGGGGGAGTGATCATAGTGGTACTTGATGGTGGTAAGGATTCGAACTGGTAATAGAGATAGAACTTAATTGTTACTATCAAAATGGGGGTTAGATTGACAACAAACCATAAGCTGTAATAAGCAATCGCCTATCCATCTAAACAGATCAGTAGTACTGTATGACAAATTGCTTGAATACTCTTTGATGGATTGCTTGAATACTCTATGACAACTTACTAGCATACTCTATGGCAGATTGCTTGAATACTCTATGATAAGTTCCTTGAATATTCTTTGACAGATTTATTAAAAAAGTTTGTTTTAAATATGCATTGTTCTAGGTTGTTCATTGCTAGTGTACCCGGGTGCGTTTAACATGACGACGGGGCCGCAGCACTGGGAGCTGCTGGGGCGGGCGCGAGCTACCGACTTGCAGTTGTGGGTGGCGCTGGCGAGCCCCGCGCGCGACTCCTCCGCCGGATACGTCGCTTGGGGACACTCCACGCTGATAGACCCTTGGGGGAAACCCGTCGCCAAACTGGACGAGAAACCGGGCACGCTATTTGCTGATATAGGTACTTTTAACCGCAATATTATCATCAGCTCACTATACGACCACATCAAGTGGCTCGGAGCTTACTTTAACTTCGTAAATATGTGTAATGTTTTCAATAGAAAAACATCGAGTAAATAAAATTCTAAAACAAACTGTACATAGCGGGATTTGAACCTAGGACCTGCAGATGACAAGTCAAGTCACTAGTTCAGTAACTAATTCAGCGCGGAATTTAAAACAAAATCCAAATAGCCTCGTTCTTGTGTTTTTTTTTAGAGTTTTATTAATTAAAATGTTATAATTCCAGATCTAACTGCAGTTGAAGAAGTAAGAAGTCAAATACCGATAAGATGTCAACGGCGAACCGACATTTATGATACGATACAGATTTACAAATAAATATTTATATAATCTGTGGAAACCAGAACTTGTAATATCACAAGGATATGAAGCAATATTCATTATAAATATAGATTTATTGTTATATTTTGTAAAGGTTTATAAAATTTTATATTTATAAGTGCAAATTAAATACGTGTCTGTGTGTACATAAAAAGTGATTTAATAAAATCTATTTAAACACCTATAAGCCAGGGTTTTATTATTCTTGGTTTATACTTCCGTCTCAAGAGAAAGTTTGTATATTTGTTTATATTAAAGTTTTGATTTAAAATCAGATGGTTTTATTGAGTTCAAGCTGTCTGTGAGTAGTTGTAGCACGCTGTCGGCGCAGCCCCAAAATAAAGTCAGCCCACTCCCGCCTGCAATAATTGAATAGCAATATGATATAATTTGCTCTTTAAATTCGAAAGGCGCTTTACTAAATGTTTGTTTAATTTAGAAAATGTACAGAGCGTACTAACCGTGTCCGTAGTTGTGTATGTACACTTTGCCCTCTCTCTCCTCGGTTTCCAGTCGCACCTCGTTTCTGCCTGGACGCAAGCCCGCCCAGTGCTGTATTAATTCAGCGTACTGCAAAAATTTTAACAAATGCTTCTCATAAGGACACCAACATCCCTCGTGAGGATGTTTAGTATAAAAGACTCTAAATTACAATCGACTTAATTGTATGATATTTAAATTGAAGTTGACATAAATAATGTGTTCGTTTTAAACCTCTCAATTTACCTTTAGTCCAGGTATCATTTGTTTACACCCGTTAATTATAAAATCTTTATTTTCATCGTCCAGTTCCCTCCTGTAATCGTGCTCCTGGTGTGTTCCTCCCAACACGCACAATGCGTCACTACAAGATATAAATAAATTTGAACTTAAAACATAGTCAGTAAGGTTCCATTTAGACTGTCACAAACTTACTTTGGAATTACATAATGTCCACTGTCTTCATCAACGATTGTATAGTTCAGCCACGGAGCTCTTACCTGGAAAGATATCAACATATGTCCTTATATAGACATAATGTCCTTTTTTTATATAACAAAAGGGGGCAAACGAGCGGCGAGAACACCAAGGTGGTCAACGACGCCCATGGACATCCGCAACACCAGAGGAACTACGCCGGGTTTATTACATAAATCTACGTTCCTTGCAATGAAATAAACTTCTTAGAGCGCACGCACACCTTTGACTAAACTAACCCACAAATGTTTAATCTCGCTTTGATTCCTATGAGCTTATATGAAGGTGCCAACTACTCGAATTTTTAGTTGCGTAAATAAACAGTTGAATGGGCTGCGAAACCATCGTCAATCGCAATAGTTGTGCGATAGTTTAGTCAGAGGTGTCTTATATATCTACTTATATACTCTTTGAGAGGTGTGTGCTCTTACAAACAACCAAAAGGAAAGCTGACTCTAAGCGTGTGGTTATTTGTTCCTTATGATTTATGGCTACCATTAAGTTACCTTTGTGATTTGTCCACGTATAGGAAACACTCTATCGTCGGGTACGAGATGTCTCGCGCCTACCCCCGTGCAGTTCACCACCACGTGGTAGCCCGTCAGCAAGGGATCCGATAGAGATGATAACTTCGCTTTTACTATCTTCCCATTAGCTGCCTTATACCTCTTGTACAAATACTCCAATAGTTTCGGCGCCTGGATTACGAATGTTGTGAAACTACGTCCAGCTCTGTTTAAAAACAAACGTTTGTTAAGTTCACTTGCACTTAACATCGTAGTTCATATTACGCTAGTACAGTAGGACAGTAACGCTCAAATTCAGCGCTAGTATACAATTAGTATACAACTGGCGCCACTGAGCCAAGACAATCCATGCAGGACCAACACAACTGTCCAATTGAACTCGCATAATGTGAACCTGGAATTACACTGGACAGTATTCCCTTTGTATTTTTTAAACACAAGCATTTAATATAGATCAATGTCACTTTTTATATCAAACTTTCGTATTCTGGTCTATTATTAGAAAAAAGTAAAAGAACTAGAAAAAATACTTCAAAGTGATGCGGACTACTTACGCATAATTAACAGAGTGCATACGACTGAGATGGTCTAATTGTCTCATGTCGAGCTCCCTGTACCCGAAGACGAGGTCTGCCCAGCGCGGACGCAGCACCTCGCGCTTGTCTCTGTACAGCTCGTACATCGGCATCAGAGATATATGATACCCACCAGTGTACCACAGATCGTGTAGAAATTGGTAAGTCTCGCTGCCCCATTTCCTGTATACGGAAGTATATCTAAGATATTTAACTCTAAAACGAACCAATAAAGACGTCCTTAAAACGATTTTACATACGTAAGTTTTTCTTGTGATGTACTACCACAGAGGTAAGGATACCAAAGTCCGCCTGAACCATCACCTGTGGTGTTTGGCGTAAACTCCTCGGAAAATATCGTCACCTGAAAAAATGTGAGACATTTGTGTTTAGATTCTAACGTAACATTTGACTTCTGGAGTTCCAATCCTAATTTGATCGCAGGTTTTTATACTGAACCACTAGGCAAGACTGTTTGTTCAGGTCAAATATACTTTTTTTTATAAGAAACTGTGAAACGTACTCACATCAAAGTCGGAATATTTCTCCTTAATTTTTAAAGCGCATGTCAAACCGTTGACCCCCGCACCGATAACTGCAATTTTAACCATTTCTTACAACTATCTCGCTACAAATATAAATGGTGATTGAATGATGCATTGCTGCATTAACAATGATTCGTTATCGAAAGTTCATAGGTCCAGTAAACAAGTAATTAAAGGTCTCCTGTGCATATTTGTCTAAGCTAATATCGTTAATGTTATATCATTGTGTTCATAAACGCTGCTGAATCCTAATTTACATTACGATTACAGAGTTTTTTGAAGACTGGGCTCCTACGACTACAACTTGTGGGGTAGGCAGGCAGTAACAAATTATTATTTTTTGGTAGTAACCACTGCGATAGCTTTCTGTTAGATATTATCCACTACAAAATAAGACGGAAAAACAGTAGAATATGTTTTTAATTTTCGTATTAGATTGTTAAAATGACTGTGTCTCTTGTGGCTGTACGATTCTTTTTTTACTCTGTTCTGTAGATGTTAAACAGCTGTCAAAAAGTCGATTTGTCAAAAATCCAAACATCAAAAGTCAAAACATTGCAAATAATGCGGTTTGAAACTATTTTATGAATAAGAATTTATTTAGATTAATTAGTAGTTAATTCTTTAATTAAAAGTTTTACAAAACTTACCGATAAATAACTGTATACGTTTAAAATGAAGTCAGTAGTCTATTATTCTATTTTGATGATTATTAAATTCAGTAATAACCAATACTTTATTGTTTTAGGCTCACCGTAGATGGATTATTAGTGTATTTCCCTTACGATTACATATACCCAGAGCAATATGCATATATGCTTGAATTAAAACGAGCTCTTGATGCAAAGGTACAATCCAATTATAAGACAAACTTCAATAATTCTTACATTTTCAATTGTTTAATTAATAATACATTACAGGGTCATGGACTACTAGAAATGCCGTCGGGGACAGGCAAAACTATTTCATTATTATCATTAATTGTTGCTTATATGATACAAAATCCACATCATGTCAGGTGAGATTTTTTTTACAGTCTTTTTAACTTTTTAAACTATATATGTATAAATGTTTTAATGTTTTCAGAAAGTTGATATACTGCTCCCGTACTGTACCAGAGATAGAGAAAGTTTTAGAAGAGCTGAAGAATCTTATCAAATATTATGAAAAGAGTCAAGGGGAGAAGCCTAGTCTCACTGGAGTAGTACTCAGTTCCAGGAAGAATTTATGTGTACATCCTGATGTAAGTTGTGATAGACATCTTTACATGAATTCAGTACTAATATAGTATTGTTGTATCAGTAGATATGTGTAAATCATTTTATATGAGCTACCCTTAATTACCTATGTTATTTGGTATCATTTTACTGAGATTGTGATTTCCTATTTGATAGATTAAAATTAAAGAATTTTATATTGTTCTATATCAGGGGTAGTGAACATTTATGCATCAAAGTGTCATTTTTTTAAAGATATGCTTAATGTGGTCTTAGACATGCTATCCAATAATTTTGACTGCAATTTTACATCCATTCCATTGTGCACCTATTTCACAATTTTTCGTAATGTTTTTATGATTTTTGATATGCCCTAAATATTATATCAACTGCCATTTATGGCATGTCTGCCAGTGGTTTTCCATCCCTGTTCTATATCATCCTTTCAACTCTATTTTGGTATATTAATATATTATTTGAGTAAATATACATTTGTAGGTGTCAAGAGAAAGAGAGGGAAAGCTGGTTGATGGCAAATGCCACTCTCTGACCGCCAGCTACATCCGAGAAAGACATGAGAGTGATGGCTCTGTGCCTATATGTAAGTAAATCTTACTAATATAATGGCGAAAGTTTAGACGAATGGTTGCATAGATGTTTGTTAGAGTTTGTATCCTAAATGGCTTAACGGATCTTGATGAAATATGGCATAGACGTCGAGGATAGTTTGGAAGAACACATAGGCTACTTACTTTTATTTTTTTGAGATCCACGCGGACGGAGTCGCGGGCGATAGCTAGTATTCCATAAACTACACTAGAATAGCACTATTTTACACAGAGAAGGAAGTTAACATATGAGTTTAAGTTAACATATTGGTCTTTAAGTGACAAATTTAAGTGATTATCAACAATTAATTTTAAATTATATAAAACTAATAAAGTTAAATAAAAATGATTATATACTTTTTATCTGATTTTAGTATGACATTAATCTTGTATTTTGTCCATTTTTCTCCTATAAAATAGTAAGGTGAAATTCCCAGGTCAGTTCTACGAGGGTTTTAACCGAGAAGGCAAGGAGTCAATGTTGCCGTACGGAGTCTACACAATAGACGACATGAAGCAATACGGTGCTGATAGAAATTGGTGTCCATACTTCTTGTCCAGGTTTGCTGTGAGTCTGTTTATAATTTTAATATAAACATGATAGAATTTAATCTACATTTGTATCTGGATGTTATTTTTGTTAAAGTACAGTGAGGGTATAGAGCGTCGGTGGCTCAGTGGTTTAAGCACTTGACTTGCAATCTACAGGTCTTGGGTTCGAATCCCGCCATGCACCAATGTGATTTTCGATTTTTCGAATTTTCATATGTACATAATTTACCCGACGTTCTTACGGTGAAGGAAAACATCGTGATGCCTGCACATATCGGCGAAGAAATTCAAAGATATGTGTGAAGTCAACCAAACCGCATTGGGCCAGCGTGGTTGACTATGGCCTAGTCACCACAACTTAGGGTAGGCTCCGAGCCCCTCGGTGGGGACGTATAGTGAGCTGGTGATGATGACAGTGAGGGAATCTGGCGGTGTTCCATCTTGAAAACCACAGTCTTAAACGTTTTGTATGCATATGTGGAACAAAAACCAATTGGACGCAGCTTTTATATAATATGTCTGTTTAAAAAAGGTTGATTGATTGTACGCGGTTAATTGCTATTTATTATTATGGCGTTTGCAACGCAATCCTAACTGGATGTGCAAGAAAATGGCTAATTTTTGTTTAAGCGGAACACCGCGAATTTCCTCTACTGTACTTCATACTAATATTATAAATGCGAAAGTTTAGATGGTTGGATGGATGTTTGTTGAAGTTTGTAGCCTTAACGGTTGAACGGATCTCGATGAAATTTGGTATAAATGTAGAACATAATCTGGAATATCACATAGGCTACTTACTTTTATTTTTATTTCCACGCGGACGAAGTCGCGGGCGAAAGCTAGTTAAAATATAAATCGATAACATTAAATTCACTAAAGTCTTGCGTTTGCTTTTTTACAATTCTATTGAATTACAAATCAATAACATAATTTTTTTTTATTAAAAATATTAGTAGATTTTTGTTAATTTACTAATATTTCCTTTAACCATTCCAACTAAGCTCTAGACTTGTGCTAGGATATGGTTCACGACAATAGTCGAATGGCGGGATTCGAACCCTCGACCTCACGATCGGTAGTCCGTACCCCAAACCATTAGGCTATTGGCGCTTATTTGACTTTTATTGTAACTTTGTCCTATTAATAAATGTCAGATTACATCAGTTTCAATTTTATTTCCACTTGTAGATAATCCACGCAGAAATAGTAGTCTATTCTTACCACTACTTATTAGACCCAAAGATAGCGGAGGTGGTGTCCAAAGAACTGCACAAGGAAGCTGTGGTAGTGTTCGACGAGGCGCACAACATTGACAATGTATGTGTGGACTCGCTCAGTGTGAGGATCACTCGCCGCACTATAGACAAGAGCACGGCCGCGCTGCAGCAGCTAGAGAAGACCGTCGCACAGTAAGTTGTCTATGGTTTAAATTATAGTGCATTGTTTTAGAAATATACTAATATGAGCTGTCGCCCGCAAACTTCGTTAGAGTGGAATTTAAAAAAAATGGTCGTCTATAACATTCCCGCGTGCATCTACTTTTTATCAGCTACCTTCCAGTCAAAGTCCCGTCCAAAACGGTCCACCCATTCTAGAGATAGCGGTCCGGTCGCCATTTTGATAGCGAGGAATTAAATAAAAAAGTAGCCTATAATATGCCCGTCCATGTCAGCTACCCTCCAGTGAAAGTCCGGTCGAAATCGACCCAGCCGTTTCGGAGATTACTCGGAACAAACGCGGTTTGCGGACAGACAGACAGACAAAAAATTTTTAAATGCGATTTTCGTTATCAGCAACGCAAATACTCCATCTTCCCGAAATCTGGATTTTTCCTTTGTTATTACAGACACTCCAATTTTATTATATATATCGGCTTGGGCTAGCACGATATCAGAATTACTACCACTCGAGATCACATGTGGGCGGCCATGGGTAAAGTCCGATTCAAGGAATACATTCACAATACTACAGTCAGGATATCATCGATCTACCAAGCTCCTATCGTTCAAACAATGTTCTCACAAATCCCTATTTTCAGAATGATCTAAGTTCTCTCGAAAGTCGCTTGGCGGCGCTCGTCAAATTCAAAATTATTTCTTCTTCTGATTGCGACATATGTATAGACTAGCTGTTCCCATGCAACTTCATCCGCATGAAATTATGAAAATTTTATTTTATTGTTAACATTTGTAAAATTATCAATTACAAATGTCACAATGACATGACATGATGACAACCCTGCTTCCTTGATGTTGGCAGCAACTTATGGTCTCTTTCTCACATTAGGTTTTTATTCAAAATATTTATCCCCTAAGTTTAATGGCGTGAAAATATACAGCCTAAAGCGTGACGCAAGTGTACGGCTTTTTAATTAAAAGATAGATAGATAGATAGATAGATAGATAGATAGATAGATAGATAGATAGATAGATAGATAGATAGATAGATAGATAGATAGATAGATAGATAGATAGATAGATAGATAGATAGATAGATAGATAGATAGATAGATAGATAGATAGATAGATAGATAGATAGATAGATAGATAGATAGATAGATAGATAGATAGATAGATAGATAGATAGATAGATAGATAGATAGATAGATAGATAGATAGATAGATAGATAGATAGATAGATAGATAGATAGATAGATAGATAGATAGATAGATAGATAGATAGATAGATAGATAGATAGATAGATAGATAGATAGATAGATAGATAGATAGATAGATAGATAGATAGATAGATAGATAGATAGATAGATAGATAGATAGATAGATAGATAGATAGATAGATAGATAGATAGATAGATAGATAGATAGATAGATAGATAGATAGATAGATAGATAGATAGATAGATAGATAGATAGATAGATAGATAGATAGATAGATAGATAGATAGATAGATAGATAGATAGATAGATAGATAGATAGATAGATAGATAGATAGATAGATAGATAGATAGATAGATAGATAGATAGATAGATAGATAGATAGATAGATAGATAGATAGATAGATAGATAGATAGATAGATAGATAGATAGATAGATAGATAGATAGATAGATAGATAGATAGATAGATAGATAGATAGATAGATAGATAGATAGATAGATAGATAGATAGATAGATAGATAGATAGATAGATAGATAGATAGATAGATAGATAGATAGATAGATAGATAGATAGATAGATAGATAGATAGATAGATAGATAGATAGATAGATAGATAGATAGATAGATAGATAGATAGATAGATAGATAGATAGATAGATAGATAGATAGATAGATAGATAGATAGATAGATAGATAGATAGATAGATAGATAGATAGATAGATAGATAGATAGATAGATAGATAGATAGATAGATAGATAGATAGATAGATAGATAGATAGATAGATAGATAGATAGATAGATAGATAGATAGATAGATAGATAGATAGATAGATAGATAGATAGATAGATAGATAGATAGATAGATAGATAGATAGATAGATAGATAGATAGATAGATAGATAGATAGATAGATAGATAGATAGATAGATAGATAGATAGATAGATAGATAGATAGATAGATAGATAGATAGATAGATAGATAGATAGATAGATAGATAGATAGATAGATAGATAGATAGATAGATAGATAGATAGATAGATAGATAGATAGATAGATAGATAGATAGATAGATAGATAGATAGATAGATAGATAGATAGATAGATAGATAGATAGATAGATAGATAGATAGATAGATAGATAGATAGATAGATAGATAGATAGATAGATAGATAGATAGATAGATAGATAGATAGATAGATAGATAGATAGATAGATAGATAGATAGATAGATAGATAGATAGATAGATAGATAGATAGATAGATAGATAGATAGATAGATAGATAGATAGATAGATAGATAGATAGATAGATAGATAGATAGATAGATAGATAGATAGATAGATAGATAGATAGATAGATAGATAGATAGATAGATAGATAGATAGATAGATAGATAGATAGATAGATAGATAGATAGATAGATAGATAGATAGATAGATAGATAGATAGATAGATAGATAGATAGATAGATAGATAGATAGATAGATAGATAGATAGATAGATAGATAGATAGATAGATAGATAGATAGATAGATAGATAGATAGATAGATAGATAGATAGATAGATAGATAGATAGATAGATAGATAGATAGATAGATAGATAGATAGATAGATAGATAGATAGATAGATAGATAGATAGATAGATAGATAGATAGATAGATAGATAGATAGATAGATAGATAGATAGATAGATAGATAGATAGATAGATAGATAGATAGATAGATAGATAGATAGATAGATAGATAGATAGATAGATAGATAGATAGATAGATAGATAGATAGATAGATAGATAGATAGATAGATAGATAGATAGATAGATAGATAGATAGATAGATAGATAGATAGATAGATAGATAGATAGATAGATAGATAGATAGATAGATAGATAGATAGATAGATAGATAGATAGATAGATAGATAGATAGATAGATAGATAGATAGATAGATAGATAGATAGATAGATAGATAGATAGATAGATAGATAGATAGATAGATAGATAGATAGATAGATAGATAGATAGATAGATAGATAGATAGATAGATAGATAGATAGATAGATAGATAGATAGATAGATAGATAGATAGATAGATAGATAGATAGATAGATAGATAGATAGATAGATAGATAGATAGATAGATAGATAGATAGATAGATAGATAGATAGATAGATAGATAGATAGATAGATAGATAGTCCAGCACAGTACTGATTTTATTAACACTACGCGCAACAAAGAAGTGTGTGTTTACGCTTTATTATAATAGTGTAGATAGGAGGGACGTCGCTGGAGCTTGTATGTTTTGTGTCAACTCTTGCAGTATGCGAGAGCAGGACGCGGCGCGGCTGGCGGCGGAGTACGAGCAGCTGGTGGAGGGGCTGCGCGAGGCGGCGGCGGCGCGCGAGACCGACACCATACTCGGCAACCCCATACTGCCGGATGAAGTGCTCAACGGTGCGTAGTGTCTTCTGTCTCTGCCCCACAGTACCTACTTTTAGACTTAGCTTTCGCCCGTGACTCCGTCCGCGTGGATTAAAAAAACAAAAGTAAGTAGCCTATGTGTTCTTCCAGACTGCATTTACATACAAATTTTATCCAGATCCGTTTAAGGCTACAAACTGTAACAAATATCCATCCATCTAATCATTCGCATTTATAATATTAGTAAGATGACTAGTATTATATAATTGTAACAGCGCAATTAACTTCTACACTATTCTAATACGTCTGAATGACATTGACAGCTGTCGGATAGGGATGGGACGTCTATGCCGATGCTAGTGTTGTGCTGATGGTCCAGCACATAACCTACTAACAATATATAAATGTTTTGTGTCCGTCCTTTTTTTTTAGGTAGATCAACAGATTTATATAACTCAAGATTTTAAAATCTTTAGACCGCTTGTACACCCACGAACATCTCCATAAGCAGAGTTTATTGCCAGTTTCTCCCAAATTAGAATAAAACCACAAGCACTTGACACTGGCCCAATCCGATGAGGGAGAGCCATAAACAAGAAATAGATAGATAGATAGATAGTCCAGCGCAGTACTGATTTTATTAACCCTACGCGCTACAAAACTAGTTGCGATACACGTTTACTGTTAATATTCTGGATATTCTAAAAATTCTGAAATTAAATCACTTAAATTGCACATTGCAATAGTTTGTTTACATAGAATTTTCTAGAAGAGTATAGTGTTATATGGTAGTTGATATAAAGGGATTTATTAATGTCTTACAGAGGTGGTACCCGGCAATATCAGGAACGCGGAGCACTTCCTAGGCTTCCTGAAGCGATTCATAGAATACCTGAAAACCAGGCTCCGAATACAGCATGTCGTACAGGAGTCGCCCGCAGGTACGTCCTAAGATTGAGGGCCTGTCCCACCACTGGCTGATAGAGGCTCAGATAGCTTAAAAATGACGTCACTGTCAGATAATGGAACAAAATCCGATATTTCCATCACATATTTTACACGTTGGATTATCAGACAATTTACAATACATCAAATTATACATTTAAATCACACTTTATACAAATCTGTGAAATATCTGACTCGAAGGACCATAAAATATAAGTAATTTTATTTTTAAATGAATTTTTGATGTATGTTTAAGCTAAAATGCATTTAAAACCCTGTCTGAATTTTGTATGGTAAGGCTGTTTGTCTTAAAATTGTCAGGTTTCCTCAAAGATCTAGCCTCGCGGGTCTGTATAGAACGTAAACCGTTACGTTTCTGTGCGTCGCGGCTGTCCTCGTTACTGCGCGCGCTGCAGATCCCCGACCCTTCAGGGTTCGCGGCGCTGACGCTGGTGACGCACCTCGCAACCCTCGTGGCCACTTACACCAAGGGCTTCGTCATCATCATCGAGCCCTTCGATGATAAAACGCCCACCGTCTCTAACCCTATATTGTATTTCTCGTGAGTATTTAAAAGGTTGTGGAAATCCGCGGTTTCCCATTTTTGGAAGTTGTTTTGTTTCTTAAAACGAGACGAACCTAGCCTCTTATGAAAAATTAGCTGTCGCCCGCGACTCCGTCCGCGTGGAAATAAAAAAAATGAAGTGAGTAGCCTATGTGTACTTCTAAACTATCTTCTACATCTATACAAAATTTCATCGAAATCCATTCAGCCGTTTTGAAAATTATAGCATTTAAGGTGCAATACCGCCAGACTCCCTGACTGTATTTATTGTCAAAATATTTTTTTTAAACCCATTCTTATATAATTTTTTTTTTCATTGAGTTTTTTTCTGCTGTTCCATTTTCTATTTTTTTAACTCCATAATTTCGATAAATTCTATGTATAAGTATTATATAATTTAAATTTGATAATAATTTCACGCTTTTTTTACTTTTTTCTTTATCCAAATAAACTTGCGTGTGATAACATTTTTTATTTTTCGTTTTTTGGATTTTTAAATCTTTAGTTTTTTCTTTTCAGTTGTATGGACTCATCCATAGCTATGCGTCCCGTGTTCGCGAGATTCCAATCCGTTATTATAACTTCGGGTATGTGATTTTGTTATATTTATGGATATTTGTATGACACTTGTTAGTCAATATAAGGGTAATAATTAGTTAAATATGCATTTTCCAGGAACATTGTCTCCCCTGGACATGTACCCCAAGATCCTGGACTTCAACCCTGTCATCATGAGCTCCTTCACCATGACCCTGGCGCGGCCCTGCCTGCTGCCCATGGTGAGTCTCACAACTCGCCACATTACTTATTAAGAGTGATTCTACTACCAACAAATATCCATCCATCCAAACTTTCGCATTCTATACTAATATTATAAAGAGGAAAGATTTGTGTTTTGGATTTTCGTATGTATTGACATAACTCAAAAATGAATGGGACGATTTTCAAAATTCTTACACAATTAAAAAGCTACGTTAAAGTAACATAGGCATATATTTAAATTTCACGTGGACGAAGTTGCGAGCAACAGCTAGTTTATATTATTAGTAGAATGACATGTTTATTGCTTTGTGATTGTTTTCTTCGCGGTCGCGTCGCGTCTTGCATAGAATATATTTATTATATGAATAGATAGGTAAAATGAAGTAAATCTCATGAATATATTTTAGATAGTGTCAAAGGGCAGCGACCAGGTGGCGATATCGTCGAAGTACGAGTCGCGGGAAGATGTCGCCGTCATCAGGAACTACGGACAGCTGCTCGTCGAGGTGACGCTCACCACACAACACTCAATACTCACTACCTACCACTGCAACACTCACCAAATAGCACTGCAACTCTCACCATACATATATAGCACTGCAACACTCACCAAATAGCACTGCAACTCTCACCATACATATATAGCACTGCAACACTCACCAAATAGCACTGCAACTCTCACCATACATATATAGCACTGCAACACTCACCAAATAGCACTGCAACTCTCACCATACATATATAGCACTGCAACACTCACCAAATAGCACTGCAACTCTCACCATACATATATAGCACTGCAACACTCACCAAATAGCACTGCAACTCTCACCATACATATATAGCACTGCAACACTCACCAAATAGCACTGCAACACTCGACGTTTACATACTTGTTCAAAGGCGTCACCAAAAGTTGATCTAGAGGGGAAGGCTGATAATCAAGGAGGGGCTAGTAATAAATTTTTTTGTGCTAAACATAATACAGTTATCTCCCTATAACGCGGTACCTTTTTTTAACGTGATTTGAATCCCCCGTATCATACAGGCATTCTCCCATATAACACGTGGATTTCCCATATACATATTTCTGTACTGTGAAATTTATAATTTTCTTAATTCATTTTGATTTGAATCACACGTACATATTTCTTTTATAACATAGTTTCCTTTAGGGATTACTCTACTTATTAACAAGTGTACTTAATGAAAAATAAACTGAAGGGTTAATCAAATGTTTCCTAATAATATTTATATAATTATAGATATCAGCGTGTGTGCCGGATGGGGTAGTTTGTTTCTTCACCTCCTACCTTTACCTGGAAAGTGTCGTCGGTGCCTGGTACGACCAAGGTAATCATAAAGTCTACCTTATCAAAATTATTTTATTAACATCGCCCAATGGTAAGATAAAAGAAAAAGATACATGGAATATTTTTTCTACGCAATTTAAGTTTGTTATGTAAAATGAACATGTATGTTTGTTTGTAACGTTTAAACACAAAAACTACTGGACCGATTTGAAAAAATCTTTCACCATTAGAAAGCTACATTATCACTGAGTGACATCAGGTATATTTATTATATACAGCTTTCGCCCGCGACTTCGTCCACGTGGAATTAAAACAACAGAAGTAAGTAGCCTATGTGACTCTACATCTATGCCAAATTTCATCGATACCCGTTCAGCATATTAGGCTGAAAACTCTAACAAACATCCATCTTACGTTTCGCATTTATAATTTTACTAGCTTTCGCCCGCGACTCCGTCCGCGTGGAATTAAAAAAAACGAAAGTGAGTAGCCTATGTGTTCTTCCAGTCTATCCTCTACATCTATACCAAATTTCATCGAAATCCGTTCAGCAGTTTAGGCTACAAACTCTAACAAACATCCATCTAAACTTTCACATTTATAATATTAGTATGAAGTATGATTAGTATATTTATGTTTTATATTCTAAATGCGAAAGTTTAGATGGATGGATGGATGTTAGAGTTTGTAGCTTAAATGGCTGAACGGATCTCGATGAATGGCATAAATGTAGAGGATAGTCTGCAAGAACACAGGATTCTCACTTTTTTTTTTAAATTCCACGCGGACGGAGTCGCGGGCGAAAGCTAGTATTAGTATAGATTTAGTAATAATGTATGTCAGGTGTGGTGGCGAGCCTGCAGCGACACAAGCTGCTGTTCATAGAGACGCAGGACTCCGCGGAGACCAGCTTCGCGCTCATCAACTACATCAAGGTATTTTCATCATCTTCCGCCGTTATGTACGTCTGACGCCCTTTTTGTGATTGTGACGCCCTTTTATGCGACGGTAACGCCCTTTTTGTGACTGTGACGCCCTTTTATGAGACTGTAACGCCCTTTTTGTGACTGTGACGCCCTTTTATGAGCCTGTAACGCCCTTTTTGGGATTGTAACGCCCTTTTATGTCCTTCGCCCTGGGCGGTGGGCCGCGCTCTACCCGCTGCGGCGTGTTGTGCAGGCGTGCGAGAGCGGGCGCGGCGCGGTGCTGCTGTCGGTGGCGCGCGGCAAGGTGTCGGAGGGCGTGGACTTCGACCACCACCTCGGCCGCGCCGTGCTCATGTTCGGCATCCCCTACGTCTTCACGCAGAGCCGCATCCTCAAGGCGCGCCTCGACTACCTGCGCGACCAGTTCCAGGTACCTGCACTTTGGTCCTTCGAGTCGGCTTTATACATTAAATTAACTAATTTCATTTAAAACATTGTTACTAAATTGTTTAACTAAGAAATGGGTCGAACGTCTTGTTCCTAGACTAAGCTCTAGGGCCTAGGCCTTTCGAAAGATTTGGTCCTTCGAGTCGGATTTTAAACAACAAATAAACGAATTTACTTTATCAAGATTACTCAAATAATGTTTTGAGTACATTGTTTGTTTTAGATACGTGAAAATGACTTTCTAACTTTCGACGCGATGCGGCACGCCGCGCAGTGTGTCGGTAGAGCGCTCAGGTACTGTTTATATTTAGACAAGAACAGAAGTATGTGTGATATTAATAATTAGAAAGAGACAAAATAAAGTATTCGCAATATTTATTGTTTTCCAGAGGCAAAACGGACTACGGCATAATGATATTCGCGGATAAGCGGTTCAGCCGCGCCGACAAGCGCAGCAAGCTGCCGCGCTGGATACAGGAGCACCTGCGCGACTCCCTCTGCAACCTCAGCACGGAGGAGGCTGTGCAGGTCCGCACTCACACTCACTACATTACACTCACTAAACTACACTACACTCACAACACTTCACTCACTCTCACACTCCATTACACTAACTCTCATACTTCACTATACTCTCGTACTCCAAAAATGATGATGATCATGATGATGAATCATCATGAAATGATCATGATGATGATACTCCACTACAAGCAATCTCATTCCACTACATATTTTACTACACTTTTATACTTCACTAAACTCTCTCCCACTTTGCCGCACTGTGTTTCTCACTCCTTTCTCACATTATTACTCTCATAAGTGCAGTAACCAAAAATGTTTCAGTCCTATCAACGTTTTCGCCCTTAAATATCACTTGATAACTGATTTTTAGGAAATGTTACACCATTAAACCGCTCAAACAGACACCTATGTTTGAAAAACTAATAAAAGACATTTATTTAATATTTGTAGATCTGCAAGCGCTGGCTCCGCCAGATGGCGCAGCCGTTCACCCGCGAGGACCAGCTCGGCGTCTCCCTGCTGACGCTGCAGCAGCTCCAGTCACAGGAGCAGCAGGAGAAGATAGAGAAGCAAGTTATACAGAAGTAGACTAGATAAATAAGTTCAAGAATTGTGGAAGTGTTAACATTATTTTTGCATTAAAGTTGTAAGACATATTTTTAAATCAATCAATGTTTTTTATTTAACCCATCACAACTTCCCAACTATCATATCTTACTAATATTATAAATGCGAAAGTTTAGATGGATGTTTGTTTTGTAGCCTAAACGGCTAAACGGGTCACGATGAAATTTGGCATAGATGTAGAGTTTGGAAGAACACATAGGCTACTTGTTTTTGTTTTTTTTTTTATTCCATGCGGCCGGGATTGCGGGAAAAAGTTAGTTTATAAATAAAATAACAGTAAAACTTCAATATTTTATTTAATACGCCTTAGTACAGTTTTGAATAACAATATTCATGAAAATTATAAAAAAACTTGGACACAATGTAACAACAAAAGAAATGCTGAAATAAAAAACTAAAAATATATTTCTCTTAAGTCTATGCAAATTTTACTAACAGCAACTAAATCGGTAAATTTAGATAACCCACTTAGGGTTAAGCTTGGAAATAAATATGGACAGAATATACATTTTAATCACTGCAACAACACACAACAATGTTGTGTATGAAATTCTAGTTTTAACCCTTTAATGCGCATTTAAAATACGACATTCAACAAAAAATATAAATTTTTATGCTAGTTTTTTTTATTATTTTTTCCTTTATTATAATATCGAACTTGCATTAAATATGATTTTTTCGTAACGTTTGGAAAATCACGCATTTAAGGGTTAACTCGAAGTTAAATATTTCATTTCAAATAATTTAACTTAACCGTTATTTAAATTTATATAAAATTTTACAATAGATATGACTAAGTTTTTTAAAGTATACTTGTAATACAAGTAATTATGTATTAAATTGTCTTAATATTTAAGATTTAAATAATTAAATATTCGGCTGTAATGTACTACATTGGTAGACAATTTGTTTGGTCATGTCAAACATGTACATGAAACCAAACATTTCTTTTATAAAGTAATTTAGTTACTTATATGAGATTTTTATTTACTCATAATAAATGCTAAATTTTTGAGGTTATTTCATATAGATCATCTCACCTTCCCTACCTTATCCTACTCCCATAGGGTCGTCTAAAGTTATTTTATAGTTCTGCATTATTTACAGCCAAAAATCTATCAGTTTTAGTAACATATGTTTAAATATTATAATTTAGACATTTCTAAATATTGGTTATGTTATTTATCACATATCTCACAGTTAACCTACAATTTGTATTTTAGCTACACTTTTTTACAACTAATTTTCTACTTTCACCCCAAATAAAAGAAAATTGCACACAGAAAAATCTATAGATTCTTTAAGAATTAGTTACAATAATTCCGTCGAATTTCCGTAAGCATTAAAAATGCGTTAAATCTTAAATCAATATAGAAATGACAGTTCAAGATTTTACTAAAAACGTGAACCAAAAATTAAAAAGGAAAATAAAAACTCAAATAAAAAAAAACTTTTTTTGTATTTCACTTTATCAGGTATCAATTAAATACTAAGCACTTAAAATATTTTTCATATAGAAATAAACGAATAAAACAACAATCTAGAAACAATATCAGCCAAATATTGCATAAGAGTTTATTTAAATAAATATTAAACTATATGTAAAAAAGAGTAACATTGTCCAAATGTTTCCCACCACTAAGACTTTAATATGCTTATTAAGGGTGCATTTCTAAAGTCAATTACTCTGTCTATAGCGGATGTGAAAACAATTGGTTCATCTAAAGACAGTGTCGCAGACTCGGTCACAGAAATAAGCACTATACTAGCAAGCAAGCTTTAACAACTAATAACAATCGAGTTAAACTGCTTTGTCCTGTAATTTTATCTTCAAATTGTTAAGTTTCATACATGCATATTCATTTTGTTGATATTGGACTGCGGAAATCACATAGCATGTTCCATTTTTAGATAGAACACACCTATGCAAACATCCCATCTTCATCTTCTGTAATATTGCGAGAAATTCACTATCTGTACACTAGTTAGAAACATCTCATACTTTTTAGATAGCACACACTTATGCAAATGTTCCAACAGTCACATAAACTTGCTAAAAGCTTCATCTTCTGTAATATTGAGGGAAATTCACTATCAATACAACACTAGTTAGTTTTTTATTTCACTTTTAGTGTCACTGCATATCCTGAGTTTAGTGCGCAGTGCGGTGCGCATTGTTATCCGCGGTGGTGTGCGCATTGTTAACCGCGGTGGTGTGCGCATTGTTATCCGCGGTGGTGTGCGCATTGTTATCCGCGGTGGTGTGCGCATTGTTATCCGCGGTGGTGTGCGCATTGTTATCCGCGGTGGTGTGCACATTGTTGCGCGCGGTGGTGTGCGCATTGTTGCGCACGGTGCGCTTGCGTCAGTGCTCGGGGGCGTGTTTCTGTATGGGGCGGGGCGCGGCGCGGCGCGAGCGCGCGTGCTGCAGCGCGGCCGCCAGCGCGCGCCCCGCCCCCGCGCACACCTCGCTGCCGTCCCGCGCTCCCGACACGCGCGCGCCCCCGCACAGCGAGTTACATATGTGCCTGCAACATGCAAAAAAATATATAGAGTAGGCATAGTTGACATTTCACTTGAAACGTTTTTCACATAAACAATATAACCGCTTGACAGCCTCAAAACATGTCAAAAGATGGAACTTATTATAATTTTGTAAAATGTCAATACAAGGACACGAGGTGGCGTACTAAACTTGACAACTGATATATTATCTGCCTGAGAAATTAATAGTTATAAAATTTTGTTCACTATGCCTAGTCTATATGGTATATGATGTGAGGTGAGTGAAGGTGGCATAGTGAGGTTTACATACCTGACCATGTGGTAAGGCACCTGGTTGGTGCAGATCCAGTCGAGGGAAGATTCCGAGAGCGCTGCGCAGCCGACAAACTTGCTCGAGTTCGCACACGAGAAGAATACCACCACGCGGGCGCCGTCCTGAACGAGAAAGCGAAAATTTGAAGATATATTTATGTGTGTATGGGAAACATTAACAACGTGCCAGTCTCACCTGTCGCGCCTTCTGGAGCTTCTTCGCAGTGTTAGGGGCGAAGTTGAATGTGCCGGTGGTCTGCGACACTTCGACGCAGTGCAAGTCGTCCGCTTTGACGACGAAGTATCGCGTGTTGGCCTCGCCGCCCTCCGCGTACTTCTCGATGTTGGCGAGCAGCGCCTTGCCCTGCGGCGACATGGGGCTGCGGGGCGCGGCGTGCGGGGCGGCGTGCGGGGCGGCGTGCGGGGCGGCGTGCGGGGCGGCGAGCGGGGCGGCGAGCGGCTGCGGGGAGAAGCCCCGCGCGCCCTCGCCGCGCCACGGGGCGATGGCGGTGGCGGTCCCGCGCAGGCCGTTGCGGAAGCCGTACGTGTTCTGTCCCTGGTAGTGGGCGCTGTACTCGATCTGGGTGTACTGCGGGTAGTGCTTGCCGACGTCGTGGCGGAGGTCCTCGCCGTCGGCGCGCAGCCGCCAGCTAGGCGAGTCGAGGGTGAGGGGGCGCGGGCGCTGGCCGATGCCGCTGGGCTGGCTGAGGCCGAGGTTCTTCTCCTCCGCGCCGAGCACGTGCACCACCGTGCTGAGGATCTGCTCGTCGAGCGGCGTCATCGGCTTGGAGGGGTTGGCCATGCGGCGCACGATGAGCGCGCACAGCTTCTGGCGCAGCAGGAACACGTTGATGGCGTCGGCCGCGTCGGCGGAGAAGGCGGTCCAGTCGTCGAGGATGAGCACGGCGGAGTCGCGCGCGGAGGTCTGCTCGTCGGCCTCGCTGTCGGAGTCGCTGGAGTGGCCGGGCGGGTTGGCGCGCTGGCAGAGCGCGGCGGGCGGCAGGCGCAGCGGCCCGCCGAACAGCGCCACGGTCAGCGGCGTCACCAGCGTGTTGCAGCGGATGAAGCAGAAGCGGCCGGCGCGCGAGATCTCCTCGAACACCACCCAGTCGGTGGGCAGGCCCTGCACGGCCTTGTGCGAGGCGGCGAGGCCGCCGCCGCGGTTGAGCGTGGAGCTGGGGTGGAAGACCACCTTCACCTCCTTGGCGGTGCGCAGGGTGCAGGTGTCGCGGTCGACGCGCGCCACGGAGGGGTAGAGGCCGCTGAGCAGCACCGCCTTCACGACGTGCCACTTCTCCGAGTTGGAGTTGACGTCCTTGATGTCCCCGGCGCCGCGCGCCTTCACCAGGCCGAGGGCGCGCAGCTGCGCCAGCAGCTGGGCGCGGTGGCCCACGATCATCTCCATGGTGGCCCCGCAGATGAGGTTCTTGGCGCAGAAGGCGCGCTCGGTGCCGTTGGCGCGCGCCAGCTGCCAGGCCTGGAAGGCGCGCAGCAGCGCCATGTGGTCAGAGTAGCTGTCGGCGGCGAAGTCCTTGCGCGCGAGGGCGCCGCGCCGCCGGCTGTCGGGGCTCATGGAGATCTGGAAGGGCTCCTTGTTGGCGAGGCAGCAGACGACGGTGAGCACGGGGTCGAGGCACTTCATGACACAGGCGTAGAGCAGCATCTTGCCCAGCTTGGGCTCGACGGTGAGGTCGAGCAGGTGCTGGCCGATCTCGGTGAGGTCCTCGTTGGCGGTGAGCGCGCCGATGGTCTTGAGCAGCGAGACGGCGTTGCGCACGGCCAGGAAGGCGGGCGGCTCCAGCGCGCGCGAGAGGAAGTCGGCGATGGGCGCGTGGCCGGCGGCCAGCAGCTTGGTGTGCAGACAGAGCTCCTGCAGCGGCACGCGCAGCATCTCGGGCACGGCGGCCAGCGGCAGCGCGCGGCGACGCCGACGCGAGCACAGATGGAAGCAGCGGCCGGGCGCGGTGCGGCCCGCGCGGCCGGCGCGCTGGCGGCCGGCGCGCGAGATCTCCTCGAACACCACCCAGTCGGTGGGCAGGCCCTGCACGGCCTTGTGCGAGGCGGCGAGGCCGCCGCCGCGGTTGAGCGTGGAGCTGGGGTGGAAGACCACCTTCACCTCCTTGGCGGTGCGCAGGGTGCAGGTGTCGCGGTCGACGCGCGCCACGGAGGGGTAGAGGCCGCTGAGCAGCACCGCCTTCACGACGTGCCACTTCTCCGAGTTGGAGTTGACGTCCTTGATGTCCCCGGCGCCGCGCGCCTTCACCAGGCCGAGGGCGCGCAGCTGCGCCAGCAGCTGGGCGCGGTGGCCCACGATCATCTCCATGGTGGCCCCGCAGATGAGGTTCTTGGCGCAGAAGGCGCGCTCGGTGCCGTTGGCGCGCGCCAGCTGCCAGGCCTGGAAGGCGCGCAGCAGCGCCATGTGGTCAGAGTAGCTGTCGGCGGCGAAGTCCTTGCGCGCGAGGGCGCCGCGCCGCCGGCTGTCGGGGCTCATGGAGATCTGGAAGGGCTCCTTGTTGGCGAGGCAGCAGACGACGGTGAGCACGGGGTCGAGGCACTTCATGACACAGGCGTAGAGCAGCATCTTGCCCAGCTTGGGCTCGACGGTGAGGTCGAGCAGGTGCTGGCCGATCTCGGTGAGGTCCTCGTTGGCGGTGAGCGCGCCGATGGTCTTGAGCAGCGAGACGGCGTTGCGCACGGCCAGGAAGGCGGGCGGCTCCAGCGCGCGCGAGAGGAAGTCGGCGATGGGCGCGTGGCCGGCGGCCAGCAGCTTGGTGTGCAGACAGAGCTCCTGCAGCGGCACGCGCAGCATCTCGGGCACGGCGGCCAGCGGCAGCGCGCGGCGACGCCGACGCGAGCACAGATGGAAGCAGCGGCCGGGCGCGGTGCGGCCCGCGCGGCCGGCGCGCTGGCGGCCGGCGGCGCGCGAGCTCCACACGCACTGCAGCGAGCACACGCCGCCGCAGCTCTCGTAGTACTTCTCCTTCACCTTGCACGAGTCCACCACGTACACCACGTCGTCTATGGTGATGGACGTCTCCGCGATGTTGGTGGAGATTATGATCTTCCTGGCGTTGGGCAGCGGGCTGAACACCTTTTTCTGGTCCAGCGTCTGCATGTTGCTGTGCAGGGTGAAGATCTGGTACTTGAGGGCGTTCATTTCCGCGCAGGACTGTATGAGGTCTCTGAGCGTGACTATGTCGTCGTATCCGGGCAGGAACACCAGGATGCTGCCCTTGGCCATGTTGAGGTGGATGTGCTTGATGAGCGCCAGCATGAGGTCGTGGTCGATCAGCTCCTCGGAGATGGAGTGGTGGTAGCAGTCGAGCAGGAAGTTGTCCGCTTCGTTCTCCTCCTCCTCGTGGTCCTCTTTGGCCTCGTCGTTGGAGCTGAAGGATGCGAGGAGTTTGGCGCACTCGGTGTGTCCGTTTTCTACGGCGTAGTCGTAGGCGGTTTTACCACTTTTGTCTTTGTAATTAGGATCGGCACCTGGAAGAGAAGTATATTGGTATATGTTCTCATAGGAGTGTATGTGGTGGTGTACGTGCAGACACCGACCCAGCTGCAGGATGTGCTTGGCGGTCTCAGTCTGTCCGTGGCTGGCGGCGGCCATGAGGCCGGTGCGGCCGGAGTGCGACTGCGCACATTGCACGGGCACGCCCTCCGACATGTACATGTACAGGATCTGACAGAACGAGTCCTGCAACAAACATACACAACTCCAGTAAAACTTTAATAAACATCCTTTCATTTCTTGTGTAAAATTATATATTATACCATGTTTCCTTCCTTGAAGCACTCTTCTAGAAACTCGTCCATGTCCGCCTGCAGCGCGGGGTCTATCGCGCTCTCTTTCTCTTCTTTACTTACGCTGTCTTCTACACTCTGTTTCTGACCTGAACACAATATTGACAGTTTTAGCCTCATGAAATATTTGCTATTTTTGGTGGTATATCTATCTGTCTCTGTCTCTCACGCATTACATTCGCATTACTTAGTCGTACATCTCTCTATCTCAGGCAAACATGTTACTTTGTATTATACCTATATCTCTCGCACCTTAGTCTATCATATATCTTTCTCACGCGTTACTTTATCGTTTACCTGTCTCTCTCACGCCTTACTCTGCCATATATCTATCTCACTCCAGCTACTTAGACGTGTATCACCGTGCACCTTCCAGATAGTTCCAGTAGGTGTGTCCGTTGGCACGCGCGCGGCGCAGCTCCTGCTCGGCGAAGATCATGCGGCGGCTGCGGTAGCCGGTCAGCCGCAGCACGTCCTCCAGGTAGAAGCGCTGCACCTCGTGCAGGCGGCCCGGGATGCTCACCACGGGGCAGTTGTTGAAGTACCTACACCACACCACCACTAAATAACGAGGAACACATGGATGGAACGTCGGTGGCTAAGAATTTACGTTCTTGACTTGTATTTTACAGGTCTTGGGTTCGAATCTCGCCATGATGAGATTTTGGATTTTTCGAATTTCATATGTACATAATTTATATATCGTGATGCCTGCACATATCGGCGAAGAAATTCAAAGATATGTGTGGAGTAAACTCGTAATGGGCCAGCCTAGTCAACCCTAACTTAGATAGGCTCCGAGCTCCTTAGAGGGGATGTATAGTGAGCTGGTGATGATGATGACATGGATGGACATTTAATTTACTATCTGTTCACTAGTCTTTTTTATTGTTAAATAGCTGTTGCTTACGACTTATTCTCTGTGAAATCTTACTCAATATTATAAAAGTGAAAGTTTGGATGGATGGATGTTTGTTAGAGTTTGTAGCCTAAAACGCTTAACGGATCTGGATGAAATTTGGCACAGATGTAGAGGATAATCTGGAAGAACACATAGGCTACTTTTTTTTTTTTATTAATACCACGCGGACGGAGTTGCGGGTGGAAGCTAGTAAAAAAAATAATAGTAAATATACCCTATGTTAACCGCAGACAAATTACCTTTCCAACCCCTCTAGTTATTTATTTGTTTCAATACATACAAAAATACAAATCTTTCCTCTTTATAATATTAGTATAGATTTACAAGTACTATCTGTTACCTGGAGAATATCTGCGTGTCGCAGGTGGCGGACATGAGCATCAGCTTGAGGTCCTTGCAGCGCGGCAGCGCGTCGCGCAGCGCTATCAGCAGGAAGTCGCTGAACTTGTCCCGCTCGTGCACCTCGTCCACGAAGATGTGAGTCACGCCTAACACAATATATTGATAAAACTAGCTAAAACTGTCGTAAAAACACTATAATTGGAAAAAATCTCGAAACTAAAAAAATATTTTTTGAAAAAATTCACACGGAATACATTGCTAAAACTTGCTAAAACTGTCGTAATAAAAACACTATAATTGGGAATGCTAAACATCTCAAAATATAAAACATTGTTTTTTAAATCATACGGAACACATTACTGAAACTTTTATAAAACACTATAATTGGAAAAGCTAAACATCACAAAAAAGTATTTTTGAAAAAATTCGCACAGAATAGATTGCTGAAACTTTTGTAAAACACTATACCAATTATAAAAGAAAGTTAAACGACATTAAAAAAAAATACGTTAATTTGGATTGTCAAATTCTGAACCAACTTGGATCAATATTGTACAGTCGCGGAAATCCAAGGTGTTGGACTTACTGCATTACCTTATCCCTTTCAAAAAGACAAACTTTGTCTCTTACAAATAACCAATTAGTTATCAGCAAGTTACGTAAACGATATGATAATAAAAAAAAAATATCTATGTACTACTTTTTTTATGAAAATACTAGCTTTCGCTCGCGACTCCGTCCGCGTGGAATTAAAATAAACAAAAGTGAGTGCCTATGTGTTCTTCCACACTATCCTCTACATCCACACCATCGAAATCCGTTCAGCCGTTTAGGCTACAAACTCTAACAAACATCCATCCATCCATCTAAACTTTCGCATTTATAATATTAGTATGATTAGTCGTTTTTGAAATTGGCGCCTAGTGACTTTTTTGTAAAGACATTTAACAGCTATCCTATTGGTTATTCCACATTTCAATTCAAACTGTAGCTAATAAAGTACCTTAAACTTCCCTAACTGTACCTAATATGATTGGTTGTGGTACCTGCAAGTGAGTTTTCTCCAGCCATGAGGGTGCGGAGCAGCACTCCGTTGGTGCAGTATGTGAGCACAGTGCGCGGGCTGATGCGGGACTCCAGCCTGATCTGGTACCCTATCGACTGGCCTATCTTCTCCATACGTTCAAATGCTACCTAAGGAAAACATTACTATTCTAATTTGGAAATCAAAGATCAAGAATAACAAAGTAAATAAAATTATTTAAACTTTCGTTACATAAAAGAGATGGGAGATATGATTATAGGTTGGTGTGAAAGAGACATATACTTTAAAATATTGTTGATTAAATAGAAAAATTGGCGTTTTTTTAAATTACCGGTAAATCTAATTATTACTAAAAAGAGCCTACTGTTAACATTTTTATATGGATGATGAAAATATATAATACTTCTGTGTTGATTTATAACTTTAAAGGAAAAATAAATTAAAAAAAATTTAAAAACTTTAAATGTTTTGTAAAAATGTACATTTTGAATACTGGCATTTTTCTATTTAATGGATGATATGAGAATATCTTTACTTTAAATGGAATATTAGTTTACAAGTTATAGAAAACTAGGCTCTATGCTGTTGTGAATAAGATCTGTGTGTGTTTGACTGACCCTCTCAGCGACAGAGACTGCTGATATCCTGCGTGGCTGAGTACAGTATATCCGAGCAGGTTGCTTGTGTTCCTGGCACCAGTCCAGCACCAGCTGGGGCAGTTGTGTTGTTTTACCACATCCTGTAGCACCTGCTACTACTATCACCTGAAAATGTTTTTATAAATAACTTACTTGTATCAAGTAATACTTGCTATCATTGCTTTTTCTTGACAGTGAAAGAGATGGATATACATTTGTTATTGGATACATTGGAGATTTGTTTTTAATCTAAACCTTTATCTATATCTATACTTCTATACTAATATAATAAAGCATAAACACACACTTCTTTGTTGCCTAAGATGTCAGCAATCACAGCATATTTTTTAATAACTCTTTTTTGAATAAAAAGCCTGCACTTACGACACGCATTAGACTATATATTTTCACGCCATTAAACTTAGGAGTAAATATTTTGAATAAAAATCCTAATGTGGGAAAGAGACCATAAGTTGCTGCCAACATCAAGAAAGCAAAGTTGCCATGGTTTGACATCATGTCATGTCATTTTGACATTTGCAATTGATAATTTGACAAATGTGAACAATAAAATGAAATTTTTATAATTTTATGCGGATGAAGTCGCATGGGAACAGCTAGTTTATAATAAAGACATTACATTAAAAATGAAGATATATTTTTTATTATCGATATTGGAAGTCATTTTATTTCCCATAAAAGTAACAATATTATATGCACCCTTAAAAAATAAATATAATTAGACCTGGTTATGAGATATGGCATTGAGAAGTTCCTGACGATGTTCGTAAACGGGCAGCTTTTCTCTGAATTTTATTAAATCTGGGTTATATGTTGTGTTTGGAATCTGCAAGGAGACAAATAAATTACATAAGACAATATACTAATACAATAAATGTGAAAGTTTGAATCGATGGATATTTTTTATTTTGTATCTCCGAAACAGCTAAAATATCTTGAAGAAATTTTGCATAGTTAAAGAACATATTCCAAGAAACTACATAGACTACTTAACATGTTTTAATTCTTTTTTAAATTGATTTCTGTGTGCATTCATAAAAACTATACTTTCTTGATAGATCATAAGTCAGGTTTCCCTACTGGTTTATAAATATCACTGATAACATAGCGTTCCATAATGCTAGTAGGAAAAGCAAACCATTTTGCATTAGCGGCACCATTAAGGAATAAGTTTTAATATTAATTCCTTACTTTTTTTTATAATATAAGGTGGCAAACAAGCAAGCGGCCACCTGAATCCACCGAAATGGAAAGCGACCGCTGCCCATAAACATCCGCAATTGCAGATGCGTTGCCTACCCTTAATTAACAGAGGAGACTCACGTAAAGAGGACTTACCTGTGCAACTCCATTATTCAATTGACCAAGCACTTTATGTGTCAACTGAGGTTGTCTCTCCTTCTCTGGGCCTACACTTAAGTCGTCTCTCTCTTTGTTAGTCAATGGAAATGAAGATAACATCTCCACAATACTACATCTCATGTTGGAATCCAGTATGAGTTTTGCATCATTTTGTATGATCGTGGAGCCCACGCGTTTGTATATCGTTAAATAACGATTCACTCCTGTAAATTGTAGGGAAGACACGTTTTTATATTTTACAAATTATGGTGCAAATTTTCACAACATTGAAAAATTTTATTATTTTTATTTGCACAAGTTAAACTAAAATGTTAATGATGATTACTTCTTTTAATTCTTTTTTGTTTAATAGTAATCTTGTTTTCTGTTCTGTTTAAAACATAATGGAAAAATTTTTAGTAAGTAGAAAATTGTGATGTACCTTTTCCGCGCGATTTAGATTTTAGACCCAATTTCGCCACTGTCTCATGAATAAATCCTCGCTCTTGAGCCGACAGGAAGGTTGGGAACTTCAATTCTGTCTCATTTTCGTCAGTTAGAAATTTATCTAGCTGTATTTTCAATGCAATGCTTACAGATTCGGCTATAGGAAAATGTTTATTCCCCATGGTTTTTTTACCTTTCTTTGAATTCATATTGCTATAAAATCTATCATAACACAAATATGAACCTAAGAATGTTTATTCTTCTGAGAAAATCGCCTATTTCTAAATATCTAAATAAAACCAAATGACACAAATTCACTGACATATGTCAAAAATCACTCAAAGAGTAAAAGCATTATCTATTTGTTGTGTTTCACACAACAAAACACGAACTAATATATTTTGATGCTTTAACATTTTTTTTAGAAAAATATAAAAGCTTTTATAAATTACTTTTAAGAATTCGTCCTTTTAAGATGTTGATAACGTTTATTTCAAGTGGTAAAAATGAAAAGTCAAGCTTCACAAAGAGTAAAACAGAGCTAATAGGTACAAAATGAACAGCCGATAATTGTCAAAGTCAAACAAATGTCAGTCAGTTTTCAAAATACTATTTGCACGTGTTTAAGAGAACATAAAAAATATTTTACAAAAATTAAAACTAAGGATATAATTTTGTGCGCAAGAACGTTAAATAATGTCGAAAAAGATCAAACATTTAGTTGTCGATACGACAGCTTTTATAAAAGCTGAGAATCTTTTAAATATAGCTGAAAACGTTTACACGGTTCAAGAAGTTATTGACGAAATAACAAATGATAGACAACGTAGAAAACTTGTCGTTCTTCCGTACGATATTCATGTTAAAGATGTTTTCACTGAAAGTATTAAATTCGTCACAGACTTTTCAAAGAAGACCGGAGATTACACGAGTTTGTCTGCTACCGATATTAAGGTAATAGCACTGACGTATCAACTGGAAAAAGAAAAAGTTGGTACGGAACATCTTAAATCTGAGCCCACAATGCAGAAGATTATTAAAGTAAGTGGTTTATCCAATTTTAATCTACATCCAGAAGGTGGTAATATTGATAACAAAACTACAATAAAACAAGAAGAAAATAAATTAAAAACCGATGAAGATGATCCTTCCGAAGTTGAAATATCCAATGGAAATTTAGTCAAAGAAAATGAAACCTCAGAATGTCAAACAGATTTAATAAGTAAAAATAAGATTGAAGATGAACTGGCTGAAGATATTGCTGAGCAAATAAAAAATATGGATTTAAAAGATGACAGTGAACTAAATAATCTAATGGTGAAAGTTTCTGATGAGGAAGATGATTCAGAAAGTGAGGAAGAATCAGACAGTGATGGAGAAGAATGGATCACACCATCAAATTTAGCACAAAAGAAAAAAGACATGGAGATGGGAGAGTTTGAAGAAAAAGATGTAGAAGTCGCTTGTATTACATCAGACTTTGCTATGCAGAATGTGTTAAAACAAATAGGTTTAAATGTAACAGCTATAGATGGAAGAATCATCAGACAACTCCGCACTTTTATTTTCCGTTGCACAACATGTTTTAAAACAACCAGCGTGATGACTAAGTTGTTTTGTTCGAAATGTGGGCATGCTACATTAAAAAAGGTAGCAGTGAGTATTGACGATGAAGGTAATCAACACATCCATATTAACGGACGTAAACCTTTAACTGCTAGAGGTAAACGGTTCAGTTTACCAACACCTAAAGGTGGTCAACACTTCCAATATCCTATATTAACAGAAGATCAGCACATACATAAGAGATTTGCAACAAAACTGGCACGTAAGAAAACGAATGCAATGGACCCAGATTATACAGCGGGGTACTCACCATTTGCTGTTAAAGATGTCAACTCTAAATCTGCAGTTTTAGGCATAAGGGCTGACAAACAGGATGTTAAATATTGGATGAAAAATTTCTCAAAAGGAAAGAAAAAATAATAAAATAAGCTGGTTAACACTGATATATATTTTATTTATTTAATAGATTCATTCTAACATCAATCTTATAAGGATGAAGTATTTTGATAAATTTTATTAAAACGTTTAGTGGCATTGCCTTGCCTTACAAGTTTACATTCATACGAAAAATGGTAATAGCATTGAATTTATCGATCTAATTTGATGTCAATTTCTTTTCCAAGAAGGTAAACACAGAATCTATGCTCTTGGCTGATGTCATCTCATGACGAGGATGTCCTGTAATTAGAAATTATATACATTTTGAATATAATCAATCTAAATCTAGAAAACTGTTTCATTGCCCATTCTAGCCATATTCTGAACTAAATTCTATCGTAAAATACTGATATTGTTTAAAAATAGTTAAATAATAAAAATTATTCTCAATAACCAAGTACATTTTGTAATATATATTGTAAGAACAGAAGCCTGGTGTTGTTATAATACATATGAAATAATTATAGAAGAAACATACATTTCTTTATTATTTTTACGCCAAGCTCTTAAAAAGTTTTACTTCAGAAAACCATACGCCAGCATATTAGAACTAATACATCAGTAAAATAGCATCTAAATGATTAAAAACCTAGCAAAACAACACTTGTTTAAAACCACACTACAAAAATCATGCTCGAGGCTAATTACCTCATAAAACCGAAAATGCTTCGAAAATCCTGCAGAAACAACAAGAAGTTACTAACAGTCCAACGAAAAAGTTTCCTAATTACAGACCATAGACAATTGAGTTTTTTTTTCTACAAAAAAATTACCTGCAGATACTCTGGTTATGTCAAACTCCGGTGTCTTCATTGGTGTATCAAGTGGGGCAGAGCATGATATCCAATTCTTCGATACCTTAAACAACCAACCATATTAAGATAGATTCATTTTTAATTTACCCAAGTCTGATGCATCCTTTTTATACCTTTTTGAGATAATCATTAACTTTGAACTCGCTGTACCCATGTACAGAATCCGTCATAGCAATGCCCTTAACTCGTTGCTCAAATTCCTCCTTCAGTTGATCAGCCAGAGTCACCGTAATAACTCCACCATAGCTATGCGCTACTATCAATATTTTCGAAGCTTTGGTATCTTTTATGTAATTATCCCATACATATTTAGCATGCTCTTCTCCTGTGCTACTCTTAAAGATTTGATTCTCACCGCGAGAATTATCATTAGGATTCAAAATCATAACACCATAACCTTTACCAATAGCCTTCTTTACATATGGAATCTGTGTTCCTAAATCCAAATTTTCATTGATTATCAAGCTGAAAATTAATTTCAAATAAAGTTAATACATTCCCATCAAACTTGATATTTAGGGCCTGTACCAAAATTCTTGTAAATTGTCAGATAACAATCAAACATATAAAATATGTGATGGAAATATCAGATTTTAGTACTCTATCTGACAGTGGTGGGACAGGCCCTTAGTTTCTTACACTATAAATATGCTAAGAGTCGATACATACGCTCGAGACCATTGTCCAGCTCTAACAGCACCTGAACCTTGAATCAATAGCAATAAGACATCTTTCAAGTCATAATCCCTTGAAACAAAAATAAAGGTGCCGTTTTCAGACGTTGAATCTTTTGGAACAGGTAGGCGGATCATTTTCTCCTGTGATTCAAGGAGTTGATAAACGTAATTAGTGATAACAGCTCCCAGTTTCTCGTAATTAGCCTGACATTCCTCTGGATCAGTACTTATGTCGTATTGAAATGGCTCAGCACTTAACATCTTATATTTTCCAAGCTTCCTCAACTGGCCGTCTGTAACACAAAAAGTTGTTATGAAAAAGGTGCAAACTAAGGTTTATTTGTATAAGAACGAACATAACTATGTACTCTTTTACTTATTAGTTAAATCTTTATTAGCGATTTATTAACAAATATTTTTAATCATAACAAATTCAAATTGAATTGTTAAGTATACTTACCGGTATTAAAAGCGTAGCCCATATCGGACAGGGCCATAGTCACATCAGCCATATTCATAAGATCTGAGCAAAACATGCAGCAATCTTGTGTAAGCTTAGATAATTTCGGCGAAATTATTCTTTCCACCGAAGATATTATTTTTGTTAGTGTTTTTCTTGACATTTAGCCGCTTGTAAATACAATACGGCGGGGATATAAACAAAACCTCGTTACGTGTTCGTTGCAGGGAAAAGCTCGAAGGCGACTGCCATTGCTAGGACCCGGCCGGGATTCAATCAATATTGTTGGGATAACAGCTTTATTGATTTCAGTGCAACACATCTGCGTGCAACTGCATTTATCAAATTGATAAAGGATATTTGACATTGACAGTTATACTTGTACATTTATCTAAGCGGAATTTTCTACCTTATGAGAACGGAATAGAATGTAAATTGCTTTATCGTAGGTAAAACTTTGAATCCATAACAGATGACGGTTCAAGGATTGGGTTGGGCGGTAAAAAACATTTTTTTATTGTTCACTTTCATATCAATATTAATTACTAAATGACAATGTTTTAATGGAGGATATCTAAATATTATGACAATTTCGGAGTGCTCAATCTACGTAAAAACTTCGCTCTTTGGTCTCTATGTTTTATCCAGTTTACTAACACATCACATCAGATTACTGAAGATACTAGCTATAAACATTTAGAGGAATCAAAAAAAACATACATTTAAGGATAAATAGGTATTAATACAATAAATTCAGTTATATCAAATATATGTTTTATTTAAATATTAAAAATATTTTTTAATTCTTTAATCATTATACCAATCTAAGAATAAGAGTGTGAAAGACATGACTAGTAAGAAAAATAGAATGTAAACTCGCAGTCCAGCATTTCTTTGTATAGCTTGTTTTATTTGTTCATTGGCATCTTTCACATTCTCTGTTGCCCCCACAACTGTATTGGATATCCTGTCTATGTCCTGTTCTTGTTGAAGAACCTGAAAGAAAATGCAAAAGTTGTAATATTAAAAAAAAATCTATAAAACCATTTACAATATCTTGAAATTAGATGAAAATGTATTTAAGGTATACCTTTTCAGTGAATATTTCCTGTAATTCAGCAATATGCAGTACTTTACTCTCAATTTGCTTCACTTCCTCCGTCATACTGCTAAGTTCATTTAAAAGTTGAACATTTTCAGATTCAAACATCTGTAGTTCTTCAGAATCTAGTTCACCTTCATCCGACATGACAGCCATTTCACTCTCTGATAAATCCATTTTAGTCTTCACCAAATCAGTCTCATCCAAGACAGTGCTATTAAAAAGTTTCTCGTCATTTTCTGCAGTTTGTTTAGGGTTAAAACGATTTCGAACTGTAGACTTGGCTGTAGGAGGTTCGAGACGCGATAACTTACGAATATCTATAGCTCGTTTGACTCTTAAAGCTTTAAGTTCACTATGCATTTTGCAAACAGCTTTCAAGTATGCATCAATTAAGTCTATCACTGCATCCATAAAATCTCTCATTTGTGGAGAGACAGCTAGCTTGCGGTTGTCATTTCTGAACTCCTTCAGCAAATGTGAACATGTGTTAACAATTCTCTGAGCACCGGTATCGATTTGGTCTCTCTCAGCTTCACTCATCTCATCGCCAGTCTCATTGTTAAAGAAACTCAGATATCTTTCTCTATGCTCCAATAAAAAATCTCTTAAGCGTGTTATTTGGCAAGTAATATCTTGCGCGGTTAAAGTAAATTCGCTTTTCGGTTTTGTTCTATGTAATCGTTGCTTATCCTCACTAATAGGACTTTGAATACCGAATGTTTTATTCCGTGTCTTTACTGTTTTTATACAAGCTTTGAATAGTGGTGTTATATCCATTTTCGCTTCTTTTATTTAAGTGTGTTACAAAATAATTCAACGGAAAATCTCCGAATTTACATTAACAAATATTAAAATACTCTCGCAGAGCGCAAGTGCCAACATGTCAAACAAAGTCAATAATTTATGTTGTCATGAATTGTCAAGTTATAACTTGACAGACGTCACTAAGAGCCTATGGTCAGAAAAGGCAGAACCTCGATTTTTACAGCCATTGAAAGTTACATTTTCATTTTGATTTTATTTAATTCCGTTCAATGAAAATGATACCTTAATGTGGAATGAATTTTTCCCCTTTCACATAATTCCCAAGCTTAGTATATTTTCAAAGTGACCGTCTCCCAGAGTTTTATACACTGCACACAGAAAAGATTTAATCTGTGCTGCCACTATTTATTGTTTTTGGTTTTAGAAAAAATGCGCAATGTTATGTTATCAAAATTTTGTTATTTTTTTTGTCTTATTGCTTGAAAAACAAAAAAAAGCAACCTATTTGGTATTGTGAACTAAGTCTAAGATATCAGTGATAAAGTATTTAGAATTCAGCTTAGAAATATGGGATCGACAGGAAATACTCACGAGATCAAACATTCCATACCTACAGATATTCTTGATGATTTATGCAGGTTTGTATTTTGGTGTTTAATATTGATAATTTTACTACCCAGGTACGGTATTGACGATCGCTGATAATTTGTTTGTTGGATAAAGTTTCCAAGGCGAAGACAAACATAGCTGGATATCATTATTATTTCCCTTATAGGAAATAATTGGGTATCTATCGCAATGTAACGTTGTTATATATAACAAAAAAATATGTCCAAAGAAAGATTACTTTTATCTCTTAAATTTTCTTATTGGAATCTTATGTTGTGGGATAACAGATTTCAAAAACATAAACACTACACTGCCCCAATCCACCGAAGGAGAGCCATAAACAAGAGATACAATAGAATAGAACAGATTTTAATTGTTATTAAGTAATTAAATCACATTTGCCCTGAAATATATATTTATTTATTTTCATACTGGTAACAGTTTTTGTTATTTAATTTAATTGCAATACTACATTTTTTAATATACTTTCAGCCGTTTTATAATCAACTTGCCTCAAGAAGACAGAGGGAATCTGGTCCGGATTTGTTTCCAGATAGAACTGGCACATTGGTTCTACTTAGACTATTATTGTACTGATGAGACAAAACGACTCAACACCTGTGGTATAAGAGAATTTGCTGCACACATTTTTCAGGTACTTTTATATCATATTATCATACTAATATTATAAATGCGAAAGTTTAGATGGATGGATGGATGGATGTTTGTTAGAGTTTGTAGCCTAAACGACTGAACGCATTCCGATGAAATTTGGCATAGACATAGAGGATAGTCTGGAAGAACACATAGGCTACTCAGTTTTTTTTTTTTAATTTCACGCGGACGGAGTCGCGGGCGAAAGCTAGTTACATATAATTTATTACACGGCTAAACTCACGTGTAAATGATATAGTATAATGTCTCACGAAAGTTTTAATAAGTTAATATTAACTTTTGCCTGTGAAATCCAGAATCTAAAAAAAAAAAATAAGTAGCTTGTTCAGATTGTGCTACATCTAAGCCAAATTTTAACAATATCTGTTGAGCTGTTCTCGAGATATGTCAAAAATTAATAATATCCATCAAAACATCAAACATTCGCATTTATAGTATCAGTAAAATGCCTACCATTAATTTTTTTAAACTAAAAAATAGACAATTTTATTAAATAGTTTATTGCACTTCTACTCAATGTGTTCAAGCAACAGCTTTTAAGGGTTACCACCAGATTACCTGATTGTTCATGTTAATAAGAACATTTCTAGCATGTGCCACAACTGCGCGAGCATATCAGCAGTCTGGACGCAGTACTGGACAACTGGCGTGAGTACAAGCAGACAGTACCAACATATGGTGCAATCCTGCTTGATACAGACCTAACACATGTCCTGTTAGTGCAGTCTTACTGGACTAAAGCCTCCTGGGGCTTTCCTAAAGGCAAGGTCAATGAGGATGAGGAACCATGGAAGTGTGCCGCAAGAGAGGTAAGTGTGGTACAGCCTTTTAATCGTAATCCATAGACATAGACTGAATTTTTATTTATTCCACATCTCAATATCACTCATGATAGTGTGTGAACCATAGTGTCTTATGTGTTTTCTTTTTAATAGTTGTAGTTTGGATTTTACATTTTTAGAGTATGCAGAGGGAGACAGATAATTGTCCACGGTTGACATTATAGATTAAAAATGTACTCATGTAACTTGAGAATGAAATTATTGAATCGTTAATATAAAAATAATTACTCTTCCAGGTGCTTGAAGAAACTGGCTTTGATATAAGTAAATTAATTAACAAGAATGATTACATAGAGGCTATAATACATGATCAAATTGTCCGATTGTACATAATAGGGTATATACCTCGGGAAACGAAGTTCCAGCCTCGAACTAGGAATGAAATTAAAGCATGTGAATGGTTCCCGTTAGCAGATCTGCCTTCGAATAGGAAAGATATGACTCCTAAAGTGAAAATTGGTGTTGGACCAAATGCCTTTTTCATGGTGGTACCTTTCGTGAAGCGTATGAGACGATGGGTAGCGGAGAGAAGTTCAAGAGTGTATAATAGTACTAGAAGAATGAGACACAAGTCTATGGGCGAATTAGAATCGGTAGTGAACAAAAATAAACAAAAAATATCATCAGGTCTCCAAAATGAGATCCAAGAATATCAGAATGAACACAAATTTAAGAATAACAGCCACAGTCATGGTAATCAAGGGAATCATAGCGCACAGAGGAATGTTCAAGAAAATACTGCGAGTGTTGCAAGTGTCAGCAAACATAATACTAGTAATAATTATAGGAAGGAAAAGAAACAAGCTAAAAGGCAATTATTTACCCCTCAGAATACTCAAGCGAACTTTTCACCGGTTCAAAAAGACAATTCAAATGATAATGAGGATAATTCGTTGTTGAACTTTGTGGCGCCATCTTGGGCAAACTTCAAGTTTGACAGACGCGCCATATTGGATTGTCTCACTTGAACGGAAATGTTTTTTTTTTTCGGATATCTGACTGAAAATTTAGCACTTATGTGATAGAAACTCGTTGGCTTTACTTTTTACACAAAAAATCTTTAAATAATCAAAACTTTTATTTAAATTGGAAGACAAAAATTGTTTTATTTATAAACCCTTTATCTCTAGTACAACAAGTGTTTTAAGTTTAACTTGAGAAGCAATTAACATAAATAACATATTGAAAATCTTCTTATGGAGTTTTTTTTAATTCAATTTCAACAAAACACTTTTTCATATAATTATGTTTGTGTACTTGGTTAAGAGGATATGCTTAATAAGGCAGTGGATTCAGATATAACGGCTGATAGAAATGTATGGAAAAGTAGCACATACTATGCCGACCCTCCGTAGGGATAAGAGCAAGTTTGTGTACTTGGTTAACTCTGTTAACTCCCCCCTCTAAATAGCTGTTAAAAAAGCGGGCGCCGTAGATATCTCGAGCAGGGAATTAGTTCTAAAACTGATCGACAAGATATTTAGAATCCTTTATCATCACCAGCTCACTATACGTCCCCACTGAGGGGCTCGAAGCCTACTCTAAGTTAGGGGTGGCTAGGCCATAGTCAACCACGCTGCACTGCGGGTTGATTTCACGCATCTTTGATTTTATTCGCTGATATGTACAGACAAGATGTTTTCCTTTACCGTAAGAACAGGTAAATTATGTACATATGAAATTCGAAAATCTACTGGTACGGCGGGATTCGAACCCAGGATCTTTAGATTACAAGTCAAGTGCTTAAACCCCTGAGACATCGACGATTCTTTAAATCTTGTATAATAGGTGTTATCATATAATAGATTTTTAATTTTCATTTTGTTTGTAAACATTACATAACGATAATTAACACGTAGTGTCTCGTCTGGCCGCCGGGTTATCATAGGTTAAGTAAATAATGCGCAGCGATGCATCACGCAGTGCAAGTAATTTATTCATATAAACAATTATATTTTAATATAATAAAAATCACAGACAATAAAAGATTTTCTTTTGAAAGAGGCAACAAGCTTTTTTTTAAAGATATAAACGGAGAATTAAGTGGCGAAAAAAAAAGATAATTATTCAACAATTAAACCCCACAGTTAACAACAACAGTTTGAGTTTGTTTAAAATAAAAACAAAGAAACTAATTTTAAAAATATATTTATTTAATATTTTTCATAAACACAAAGGTACATAGGAAATTCAAATCAATATCACATCAGAAATAAACGTCTAAATGTTTATAAAACTAAAATAAAAACAATAACTTATAAAAATATTTACAAATTGATCTAAAACTCCAATGCTGATAAAAAACATACATAGTCTTATTTGCATTAAGAAAAAAAAACTTAAAGCATGTGAAAAATATCTACAAATAGACATGAACAAACAATTTCAGGATCATTTATCGAAATTAAAATGTGAAGTGAAATGAAATATTTTATGTTCCTAAGTAACTGATAAATTACCTACGCCTATAATCTTAAATTTAATTTTTAATACAATTTATATAGGACTCAAGCATCTTAACCCTTAAATACCTAAAGTTTCTTTGATATTGCTATAAATTGGGCACTTACAGTCGATTTTATTTTAATATTAAGCTGTTTACATGTTACCTTTGATAATCTTTAAGTTAGAAGAAAAGGAGCATATCACGAAAATATATAAAAACATCATTTTGATTTTTTTACTGTTTCCCCATTAGTAAAAAACACAGTAGAGGGTATATACATTCTGTAATTTGATTTGAAAAATCAGGCATTTAAGGGTGCACAGAATCTATATATAATATACTAAATAGAGTTTAATTTGTCTTACATAAGTCAAACTCTGGTCCTACGATTATTAAATGTTAGATAACCCTAAAAAATATTTAAAATACATATATTTTTAATGAGAGCTTAGACTTTACATGGTTTTTACTATTTAATAATCTGTATAATATATTTTCTGTCTATTAGTAATATAAAGAGGAAAGATTTGTATTTTTGTTTGTAACAAACTCAAAAACTACTGGACCGATTTTAAAAATTCTTTCATTATTAGAAAACTACATAATTAGTGATTGACATAGGATATATTTACTGTTAATTTTTATTTTAATAGTAAATGCTAAGAAAAAAATGAGCGGAATGAAATTATTATACAAATTGATTACAGTTAAATAATACTGTACACGAAGTTAGTTTTATTTTTTTACATTTTTTAAACATATTTACATATTAACAAGATTTCGAATATTTAATTTAGAAAAAAATCATAGCCATTTTTGTACAAAATTGATTTTTTTACACCAAGTGGAATACAAAATAGTTTATGAAATGATTATACCAAATTTAATGAAAAGAAATATAAACACTTTTATTTAACCTTATTCTATTAATTAAATATAAATAAAAGTCATGTAAAACTAAGTTTTGTTGTAAAACACTGTATATGGAAAGCAAATTATAAACCTTTCTTGAATAAAAAAATGCATTGAAATGTATGTAACAATATTAACTTGAATTATTCCAGTCTTTTTTAGACTTTCAATTTATCATACAAATATGATTTTTGCTTCATATAGTTTCATTCCTCTTTGAGAGGTTATTTTAATTTTGCTACGACATTTTAAGAAACGTCATAAAGGTAAAAAAATATACACAATGTTTTTATCAAATAATGTGAAATAGAATTCGAGTCAAAGAAGTAAATAAAAACTCAGCGTTAAAGTAGGAATGAGGGTTAAAAATGTTCACACTTGGTCAATACAGTTGGACAGTTGCGCTGGCAAGTGATAGTATACTGGCGAGAGATATTGTTCACACTATACCAATTGGTTGTTAGTCCAGTTATTGAGCGCAATCAACTTTACCGGCCAAGTGTGAACCACGCATTAAAAATTGAAACGCCAATAGCTTGACACTTAACGGATTACGGAATTTCACGTGGTCGAAAGTTCGAATCCCGTCTTTCGACCATTTCATTAAGATTCATTTCATCAAGGTTAATTTAACAATATCTGTTATCCATATTGATGAGAGAGAGATAAAATGTATGTAACAATATTAACTTGAATTATTCCAGTCTTTTTTAGACTTTCAATTTATCATACAAATATGATTTTTGCTTCATATAGTTTCATTCCTCTTTGAGAGGTTATTTTAATTTTGCTACGACATTTTAAGAAACGTCATAAAGGTAAAAAAATATACACAATGTTTTTATCAAATAATGTGAAATAGAATTCGAGTCAAAGAAGTAAATAAAAACTCAGCGTTAAAGTAGGAATGAGGGTTAAAAATGTTCACACTTGGTCAATACAGTTGGACAGTTGCGCTGGCAAGTGATAGTATACTGGCGAGAGATATTGTTCACACTATACCAATTGGTTGTTAGTCCAGTTATTAAGCGCAATCAACTTTACCGGCCAAGTGTGAACCACGCATTAAAAATTGAAACGCCAATAGCTTGACACTTAACGGATTACGGAATTTCACGTGGTCGAAAGTTCGAATCCCGTCTTTCGACCATTTCATTAAGATTCATTTCATCAAGGTTAATTTAACAATATCTGTTATCCATATTGATGAGAGAGAGATAAAATGTATTGCAAAAACTCAAAAACTATTTGGACGATTTCAAAAATTCTTTCACCATTAAAAAGCTACATAATCAGCCAGTAACATAGGCTATATTTTTCAATTTCACACGGATAAAATCTCGATAAAAAAGCTATAAAAGCTGTGGTTTATATAGTCAGTGTTTCAGTGTACAAGTCCATCAAAGTGTACCTGTAGGGTCAGTCCTCGTTGGCGAGTGCGGAGTGCGAGCGCGAGCGCGAGCGCAGCGCGTACAGCACGCCCGACAGCGCCAGCAGCAGCGGCGCGCCCACGCCCACGGAAATTATCACTATCACGAACATTGAGAAACCCTCCAACGGGGGGGCGCCGTAACCCAATGTGTATGACCTAGGGGGGATAAATCTTTAAGAGCCCGTCCCACCAAATTGGATATTGATAATCCAACGTGTAAAATATGTGATGGAAATATCGGATTTTGTTCCCTTATCTGCAAATGACGTCATTTTTAAGCTATCTGAGCCTCTATCAGCTAGTGGTGGGACAGGCCCTAAATCTCATTCGGCGGAATACTAAATGAACATGCCCAATTTTATTTCAACAGTTGAATCGTTCAGATAAATCTTACATGTGTAGGCAAAACTGAGAACAGAATAGTTTTCAGTTTTGTTACATTTATCTGAATGATCGAACTGTTCAGATAAAACCAAATGCTGAAACGATATTTAAAATGTATTGCAAAAACTCAAAAACTATTTGGACGATTTCAAAAATTCTTTCACCATTAATAAGCTACATAATCAGCCAGTAACACAGGCTATATTTTTCAATTTCACACGGATAAAATCTCGATAAAAAAGCTATAAAAGCTGTGGTTTATATAGTCAGTGTTTCAGTGTACAAGTCCATCAAAGTGTACCTGTAGGGTCAGTCCTCGTTGGCGAGTGCGGAGTGCGAGCGCGAGCGCGAGCGCAGCGCGTACAGCACGCCCGACAGCGCCAGCAGCAGCGGCGCGCCCACACCCACCGATATTATCACTATCACGAACAATGAGAAACCCTCCAACGGGGGGGCGCCGTAACCCAATGTGTATGACCTGGGGGGGATAAATCTTTAAGAGCCCGTCCCACTAAATTGGAAATCGATAATCCAACGTGTAAAATATGTGATGGAAATATCGGATTTTGTTCCCTTATCTGACAGTGACGTCATTTTTAAACTATCTGGGACTCTATCAGCTAGTGGTGGGACAGGTCCTAAATCTCATTCGGCGGAATACTAAATGAACATGCTGAATTTTATCTGAACAGTTGAATCGTTCAGATAAATCTTACATATGTAGACAAAACTGAGAACAGAATAGTGCCCAGTTTTGTTACATTTATCTGAATGATCGAACTGTTCAGATAAAACCAAATGCTGAAACGATATTTAAACATGTCACAACGCCTTAAATAATAAGGCTACACTTAAACTAAAAATTCGATTGACATTTTAACATCCGGCAGATTGTAAGCGACCAAAGCGAAGCGTTCAAGATTTATTTCAGTATTCGGCTATAAATCTAATACATGCTTTTACTCAAAAACAATGAAAAAAAAAATTTTTTTCCCCGTCTTTTAGAATTTCAACTCTCATGACCACTGTAAGTATTTTATGCTGATTTAATATATCTTATGACAATCCTGGAAAGAAATCGAATCAAATGACACCTTACACATCAAAATCAGTTCAGTCAGAACTATTCCAAGTTGTTACAAAATGTCTATTCCTTTCATTTCAATCAAAACAAACATACAGTAAGATGTAGTACAAAGTATATTTACCATGCGGTATAATTATATCTCTTGTAGAAGCCATCTCCAGGCTCTCCGAAGCAGACCACCATGTCCTGAACCAGGAGCTCGTCATCATCATACCCTCGGTAGAACGTCTTCATCGTGCTCCACTCCGGCAGCCATGTCCTGGAAAGACAGGAATGGATACAAATGGAAGTATGGATGGATTGAAAGAGGACGAGATATATTGCTAGGGAAACGGGCAGGTTGATAAAAAATTGATAATATAGCAAGCTGCGACGTGAATTCGCTAAATTGGCGAAACAACTGCTTCTACAGACATCCTAGATGTTTTTAAAAATTAGTTTCTATTTCTCTAGCTTAAGTAATTTTACCTAAGTATAAGTAAAGGGTCCAGTTAAAAACCAGACCTTGCCATCTTTTTACACATTGCCATATTTGATTTCATGTGTAATCTATACTAATATTATACCCTTTTTCTTTAGTAAGAGGATGGGAAGGGAAAGTGGATTTGACGACGGAGGTGACGCATAGGAAGGGAAAATATCCTTTTTATGTGCGTCTCCTCCTCCGTCGTTTATGGGTAGGCAACGCATCTGCAATTGCGGATGTCTATGGGCAGCGGTCGCTTCGCCATTTTGGGCGGATTCAGGTGATCGATTGCTCGTTTGCCATCTTATATTATAAAAAAAAAAAAAAAAAAAAAAAAAAAAAAAACATCGTCAAGGTCGACTTAGAAAGAGATGGATGGATTGTGTGAAAGGTAACATGATCAAAAGGGAGTGATGACTGAGATGACGTATGATAGAGTTATGTGGAGGACAAAAACCGGGAGTAGGATAAGGAGATAATGATGATGAACTGCTTCCACAGACATCCTAGATGTTTTTAAAAATTAGTTTCTATTTCTCTAGCTTAAGTAATTTTACCTAAGTATAAATACGAGTAAAGGGTCCAGTTAAAAACCAGACCTTGCCATCTTTTTCCACATTGCCATATTTGATTTCATATGTAATCTATACTAATATTATACCCTTTTTCTTTAGTAAGAGGATGGGAAGGGAAAGTGGATTTGACGACGGAGGTGACGCATAGGAAGGGAAAATATCCTTTTTATGTGCGTCTCCTCCTCCGTCGTTTAAGGGTAGGCAACGCATCTGCAATTGCGGATGTCTATGGGCAGCGGTCGCTTCGCCATTTTGGGCGGATTCAGGTGATCGCTTGCTCGTTTGCCATCTTATATTATAAAAAAAAAAAATAATAAAGAGGAAAAATTTTGTATTTTGTATGTATTGAAATAACTCAAAAACTACTGGGCCGATTTTAAAAATTCTTTCACCATTAGAAAGGTAATTTATCTGTGAGTAACATAGGCTATATTTTACCAACTTTTTAACATTTAACATACCTGTTGAAGTCAGAAACATGTGCTACAGTGGAGGAGGCGACGTTGCGCGCGCGCTGCGTGTACCCCACGGGGCGGAACTGCATGAACCCGCCCGCTGCCGACGACAGCGAAGATGGACTCTTTATCTCGATTATCTACAGATTGAAAATTGAAAAATAATTTATTTGAATCCAGCAATATAAATACATAGAAGGTATAGAACATTGTTTGTGGATACAATAGAAATGATTTTCTGTAGTAATCAGTACCCCCGCACTAGGCGCAGCCTGTGTCGCGAGGGTCCTGCTCTTATGATTTACTAAACATTCGTTAGACGGCAACAAATCTATTAAAGTGCTACATAATATATACACGTGCCATTAGTTTTAAGTATACAGTTTTACAGAAAGAAAATAAAATTACAATAACAAAAGAGAATTTAAAATACTTTCTTAAGAATATCTTCTGTGTTCCCGTACGTTAATTTACGATAACAAACATGTCTAAACAATTACACCTTTATAAGTCTGTATTTTCATAAAATAAATCCATAGACAATTGAAATTTTTAACCTGTAATATGTAAATACTAGCTTTCGCCCGCGACTCCGTCCGCGTGGAATTTAAGAAAAAAAAACAAAAGTGAGTAGCCTATGTGTTCTTTCAGACTGTCCTCTACATCTATACCAAATTTCAACGAAATCTGTTCAGTCGTTTAGGCTACAAACTCTAACAAACATCCATACATCCATCTAAACTTTCGCATTTATAATTTTAGTATGATAATTTGTCATTTCCAATGAAAAGCAATTACTTTAACTAAAGTTTTGAATAGATTCAGCTGCATTTCACATATTACTAATGACTCGTTGTCTTTAAAATTATTTTTTTTTGTACAGTTAACCATAGAAAGACCATAATATCAATATATTCCATTTTAATTTAATTTTTTTAAAGATGATATAGTTTTGATATTCAAATTGTTCATTTCCTTATTCTTACTAATATTATAAATGCAAAAGTTTAGATGGATGTTAGAAGGTATATCTTAAAAGACTGAACAGATTTCACTGAAAATTGGTACAAACATAGAACAGTATGAAAGAACACATAGACTACCTACTTTTGTTTATTCTGCATAGACAGAGCCGAGGAAAAAAACTATAGAAAAACCAATATTTCGTTATTTATAAAGATGCACTTACTTCAAACACACCAGGAGTGTGCTCATCATCCAAGCTCTTCCTCATCACATTATGCATGGTATCAGTCGCAGGGTCCGTGCTGACCAGCACCAGGTGCAGTGCGAACCGCGAGGAGTTGTACTGGCGCGAGGTGGTCAGGTTCACCAGACTGATGTCCACCAGGGTGGAGTTAGCAGTATGGATGAGATGAGGAAGTTCAGTCGCATAGTCTTTGTAAGGTAGGAGGTCCAGCTGTAAAACGATTTCTTTATTTTAGTGACCTCTAAATGTTCTAGGAGATACCTCTAAGGTTCTATCAAGCTATTTGTATATGCATCAAAATATTTGAACAAAAGTAATATTAGTATATATCTATACTAATGTTACAAAAGGGAAAAATTTGTATTTTTAATTTTTGTATGTTTTTTTTCGATTCACGTAAAAACTACATGGCCGATTTTGAAATTTTTTTCTCTAAAGAAAGATAATTTATCTGTGAGCATCAGTGTATTTTATTATTTTTTAATTTCACGCCGACGAAGTCGCAAGAAACAGCTAGTTAGAAATAAAGTTTGCTTTATTTCAATGGGGTTCAGAAGTAGAAATTTTCCAAAACCACTAAAACTTTGAAAGTGGACTAAAAAAATTAATTTTAACTGAAATCATATTAAATCATTCTTTACTACCTTAACATCAATGATGTCTCTACTTCTGTTCTGATACATTGTCCCGTGTAGACGCACCATCGCCTCCTTCTCCGTGATGACCTGCTCCTTCAGCTCCCATCTCACTCTCTTCAAAGACTGAGCGTGTATCCAACTTTTCTCATCCATACGACCCTTGTCCGCAAGATCGTTGTACTCGTAGATCTGGAGATTTATTTATTTAATAATATAAATACTTAAATACTAATATTATAAATGCGAAAGTTTAGATGGATGGATGTTTGTTAGAGTTTGTAGCCTAAACGGCTGAACGGATTTCGATGAAATTTGGTATAGATGTAGACCATAGTCTGGAAGAACACATAGGCTACCCACATTTGTTTTTATTAATTATACGGAGTCGCGGGCGAAAGCTAGTTTAATAATAAATTTAGAAACAATAAGAGTGTTGCACACCTTTGACTAAACTATCGCACAAATGTTGTGCAATTGTCGATTGTTTCGCAGCCAATTCAACTGTTTAGTTGCACAACTAAAAATCGAGTGTCCGCATCTCCATATAAGCTTATAAGAATCAAAGCGCGACTAAACAGTTGTGTGATAGTTTAATCAAAGGTGTGTGCTTGCTTAATGGTCTACTATACATAAAAATTTGTTTCAAGGACTCTTCAATTACCTTCTCTTTTACATCATTTTGTAATACAAAGGAACGTATAACGTGGGTGTCTTCAAGAGTAGGGTGAATCGGCACTTATTGAGCTAGCGCGCTCTATCCTTCGGCAGCGTCTTCACTTAACTTAGGTGGAGTCGAGGTCAAGCGCTGGTTTATTTACGTTAAAAAAAAAAAAGGAAGAGTTCTACTCTTATAGTGTTAATATTAGTAATTTTATATTTTGACTAATAGCCCACTTGTATGGATAGATATTTGTTACTATGTATGTAGAAAGAAGCAGAACATAGTCTTTACAAAAGCTAGTAGTTTAGAATAAGTTATTAATGTAATTTAAGGTCATCGGTTCAAATTTTGTAACATCTGGCTGCAATCAATTTCATAGTTGCCAATGTTTCGCAAATGACTAATACATTGTAAATTATATCTGTTATTGAATAATCAACCTAATTGTGTTTGATCAAGTGTCATATTATTTAAACAAATTAAGTAGGACATTGAGTCAACAAATGTAAATGAATATCTTCAATGAACTGTTCTGTTTTCTTTAGTGATAAATTTCTGTAATATAAATATATTCAATACTATTTAGATGGATGTATGTTTGAGGATAGGTCCATAAACTGCTTAACAGATATCAGTAAAACTTCACATAAATATAGAATACTAGCTTTCGCCCGCGACTCCATTCGCGTGGAATTAAAAAAAAACAGAAGTGAGTAGCCTATGTGTTCTTTCAGACTATCCTCTACATCTATACCAAATTTCATGAAAATCCGTTCAGCTGTTTAGGCTACAAACTCTAACAAACATCCATCTAAACTTTCACATTTATAATATTATAGGTAAGAAGTAAGATAGTCAGGAAAAACACATAAGCTATTAAGTTTTTCATCCTAAAATTCTTAGCATAGAGGTGTTCAAAAATAGCATCAGTAATGAAGGAATTGAGAAGCAAAAGCATGGTATGAACATATTCAGAGAGATGATGACATAAACAAGAAATTATTCAAATTGAATGGCAAAGGTAGAGGAAGATGGAAGATAGTGGAGTTGGCAGGGCTTAGATACATACACATGGGAAATCCTCTTTCTATGAATCCTCACCTCTGTTGAGAATCAAATTCAGTTATCTGCTTATCTCAATTCAGATATGACAGATGAGATATATAGTGCAGCATAAACTGTGCCGACCCTATGTATGCAGAAAGGTGGGTTCATAATGACACAGCATATTATTGAGTTAACATTGTATAAAATATTACCTTATCAATTGCTGTAGCAAAACTGTATCGCACTTTGTCATTCATTGTAAAATTGACAGGTCGTTCTCCATCCCAGGATATTTGCATTGTAGAGTTTGTTCCGGAAACTGCCAATATCATTGTAGGTATCCCTCTTGTGAAGTCCCATATTTGGTGTATTGTGTCTGTTTGTCCTTCTGCTTTTATATATACTAGGGTAGAGTCCAAACTGCAGTTCTTGCAGCCAGGATTAATCTCTGCGTTTATCTGGAAACACACTTTAATGTGTAAATACTGTATGATTTGTTTTTAAAGTTTATTTTTCAATTGTAATTCATATGGTAGTTCTAATACAGGAAAAAAAGGTTTACTTAAAAATCATGTTATTTACTCACACATTACAGTATCGAAACAAAACATTTATCATGGATACAACTTTCCTTAAAATGTTTATCTATCAGAATAGACTATGGTAAATAATTTAATTGTGTCATTTCTTTACTTTATTACTTCGACATTATATATATTTCAATGGTATATAACACTTTAGCTTATTGCAAATTATGACAATTAAAATAGAAAGAATCTGTGAACAAACCACCCACAAAAATCTTTGTTGTGGGTGGTTTCCTTTGTAAAACGGAAATTAATAAACCTTACCGTTCTCTCTTGTCCGTATGCAGAAGTGTGCAATAAAAATGCAATTATAGCAATTACATACGATGTTATCGACGAAGAAAACATTATTTATTTTTATAACACTTTTTGTCTATAAACAATGAGTTCACAAGTTCAATTTACATGTCACTTTACAAATAACTGATAAATCAACACGTGCGACCGCGAACGAAGCGTTTAATATTATAATTCGATAAGGTGAATCGGGAATTTGTTATGCTTTGTACTTCCTTTTGTAATATATTTAATCATATCCATCCAAATCACGTCATGGAAATATTATGCTACTAAATTTAATATTACCCTTATTTAAAGTGAAAATTATAAATCGAGCTACAATCGAGAAAATTATGTGGCTTCTGAAATTTGATGCATTATATTTGTAGTTAGAATTGTCACAATGACATTGACAGTTTAACTATCAAACAAAAAACGTCCAAAAACCTTCGAGTCCCTTACCCTCTATGAATATGTTTTTTTTAATTAGATAAATTGTGATAAACTACAATATCATCAAAGTAAACATATAAGATATACTTATTAATCATACAATCATACTAATATTATAAATGTGAAAGTTTAGATGGATGGATGGATCTTTGTTAGAGTTTGTAGCCTTAACGGCTGAACGGATCTCGATGAAATTTGGTATAGATGTAGAGGGTAGCCTAGAAGAACACATAGGCTACTCACTTTCGTTTTTTTTAATTCTACGCGAACGGAGTCGCGGGCGTAAGCTAGTATTCAATAATCCTTTTATTAGTTTCCTCCTATACGATAAGATGAATAGGTTTGCATTTATACAATACAGTGGGGAAATAAAATATGCTATAGATTTTAATAATTTATTTATACATTATCATCGTCTGCTTTTGCTTGCATCTTGCGAGCTTCTTCGTCGCTCTTCGGCGAGTGCTGTCGCTTCCCCTGCCGTCGCTCCTTGTTCTTGTGCTTGTTCTGATTTCTTATCGCCTTCGACATTTTTTCATCACCGACGCTTAAAAGTGAAAAATACGTGAGATACTTTTCAAAATAAAATGTACAAATTAGTGTGTTTTTAGTCATTAAAAAACATGCTTTCAAAATAATTTTGTGAATTTTATGTCTGTCCTTGTTGATAATTTGAAAAACATCTAATTATTGAGTTTTTTACGTGATAACGTCTTATAAATCGATGAATGTCCGCTACACGCACGAAAAAGCATAACTCGAAGAGCCGAGTGTGCGAGCGAGAACACCTAATAATCGATAGAGATGCACGATCAGCATAAGCGTTCGACTTGTGACGTCATGTAAAATTATTTTCATAAACTGAATGTGCATACAACCGATTTTATTGTTTTTCAATATTCCACATATATGATTCATCTATTACTTACTTGATGGCAGCTCTGGAGCCAGGTCCCCAATAAGGAGTAGGATTGAACTGGAATCTCAAACGTCCATCTCGCCGGCTGACAGGGTTCGCGTCCGCCCTCTCGCTCAGATCTATCGCCGTCTTTGTCTCCTGACTCAATATGTGTCTTGCTACTGGATCTGCTTCTAACCTGGTTTTTACAAAATTAAAAATTAAAAAAAAAATATGACAGCTTTTTATATTTTTTTACTTTATTTTTTTGAACCCATGCCTTGGTGGGGACATCCTGTATGTGGGTTTGTGTCAAAACTATAGTGACCTTAAGAGCGGCCGCACACCTTTAGCTAAACTATCGCACAACTGTTGTGCGATTGTCGATTGTTTTGCACCTAATTCAACTGTTTATGTTAAGTATTGGGAGTAGTAAAACGATAGCTTGCTTAGCACAGACTGTTTATTCAACCAGCTGTCATATTGACGGCGGGCGCAGCCGCCAGTTCGGTAACAATACACAACAGTTTAGTTGCACAACTAAACATCGAGTAGTGTAACCTCCATATATGCTCATAGGAATCAAAGCGCGACTAAACAATTGTGCGATAGTTTAGTCAAAGCGCGCTCTTAACCAAAATAACTAATATGTATGTCAGTCGATTTTTTTAATTTACAAATCTATACTAATATAGCAAAGAGGAAAGATTTGTTATTTTGTATATATAAAAAAATAACTCAAAAACTACTGGGCCAATATCAAAAATCCTTTCACCATTAAAAAGCTACGTTATCAGTGTGTAACATAGGCTATAATTTTTTAATTTCACGCGGTCGAAGTCGCGGGCGGAAGCTAGTTGTGTATAAAAGTGAACAAAGACTTACTTAGCAGGTTTCACAGGATGTGTTCTCTCCCAAGTGCGTACAATATCCCACACGACATGCGCGGGCGCAGCCGTCTTCACCGACAACTTGGCCGCGTGCGAGTACGACACTTTGTACCCCGCGTTTAGTATAGCCGACCTGAATAATTACGGATAACTTGGTAAATTCTATTAAAAGTATAACACCAAAATGTAATTTAAATACATTTATCAAGGCAAAATAAAAACACCATAAAATACCAAATAAGTTTGTTAAAAAATTGTATAATGTAATATCAGGGAATTTGGCAGTATTCTAAAACACGAGCAATAGTAATTAGAAAGTTTTGTATCCATTTAAACTCAGAACAGTGAAAAAAAAAAAAACCTTTTTATTGCCATCCAATAAATGTACAGTACTATCTTACTAATATTATAAATGTGAAAGTTTGGATGGATGTTTGTTAGAGTTTGTAGCCTAAGAGGCTGAACGGATCTGGATGAAATTTGGCATAGATGTAGAGGATAGTCTGGAAGAACACATAGGCTACTTTCTTTTGTTTTTATTAATACCACGCGGACGGAGTCGCGGGCGGAAGCTAGTACAAAATAAAAACCATATATGAAAATTTGTAACAAATGGCAAAAGGAGGAGGCAATAACCTATACTATAGAACGCATGTGAATGTATCTACGAATAATATTTGGTCAGTGGTACAAGGATAATTGTTTTTTTTTATATACAACATAGTAGGCAAACAAGCAAGCGGCCACCTAAATCGCGGTCGCGCGAACATCGCGTTCCGTGTTAAACTGTGTTTAAAAAGTGATTAAGTGCACAAAATTAAGTTACAAAGTTATGATACGTACTATTTAGTTTATCTTACGTGAAAGTGACATATTTTATTGCATATTGCTTTGTTTATCGCCAATTAAATTCGATCGCGTAAAGTATTTTACGAAAAATACCCGACATCGTATTGCGAGTATTACCACTCAAGTGTCATAGAACAGTTTTATTGCACCTTGTAGAACAGTACGCAAAGCGCACCACTGGCGTACTGTTATTTTTCGTATAGAAGATTAAACTTAATTTATCTGCTCTGTGGCGTCGATGTTATTGCAATAATGATTTGTGACCGATGTACCCACTCTGTAAAAAAAGATGAGGTGGTTGTTTGTTCACTCTGTAAAAAGGGATTTCACTACCAATGCGTTGACTTAACCGCATCTTTTTACATCAAAAACGCACGTGACCTAAAAAGGTCATGGAAATGTCCTTTGTGCGTCAACATAACCAAGCGCAAGGGTGACAAGGCTACAGGCATTACGCGAGTGTCGTGTGCTTCCCCGCCACCCGCGACTCCACCGAGCGACGATCCGGGGATGGAAGAACATCATTTACAACAGCCACAGAACAGTTCGCTTTCTTCCTCCGATACATCACCGCCGGGCAATGCGGTAACATTGCAACAGATAAGTAACTTACTGGATGTAAAATTTGAGAGTATGAAGTCAACCTTAATGGACAGCTTTACTTCTCTAATAAAAAAACAAATCGAGGACCTTAAGGATGACTTTACACGAACAACGGACTTTCTCGCTCAGCAGCAAACTGATTTCAACGTAAAACTAGAGGCATCGAATAATAAAATTCAAGAACTACAAAAACAAAAGAATAACCTTCAGACTGAACTCACCGACGCCCAAAGAAGATTAGATGCGTTGGAAAAATCTTCGCGGAGTCTTAATGTCGAGATCCAATTAGTTCCAGACAATCGCAACGAGAACATCCTCTCCACTGTAAAGCAAATTATCTCTGTCTTACAAACTCCTATTGACGAAGCGGACATCCGATGTGTGCGCCGCGTGGCCAAACTTAACCCGCAATCTACTCGACCCCGGAATATCCTAGTAACACTATCAACGGAAAGACAGCGAGACACTTTTATATCCGCATTTAAGAAATATAATAAAAACAATAGAAGTGATCCTCTGAACACTACAAATCTGGGCATACCGGGCAACAAGCAAGCTATCTTCATCATGGAACACTTACCGCCATACCTAAAAAGTCTTCACGCTGAAACCAGAAAGGCTGCTAAAGATAAAAATTATAAATATGTTTGGATTAAATATGGCAATATCTACATCAGGAAAGACGATACCTCTCCAGCAATCATAATTAAGAACAGCACTAGTCTAAGCAAATTATTATAATCATCTCGCTTCCTTTTTCCCCATCCATATCTTAAGATGTTATTTTATTCTACCCACCATTTCATTATGTTAATTTACTATCAAAATGTTAATCGTATTCGATCGAAATTAGATAAACTTCATTTGAATTCGCTAAATTGCAACTACGACGTTATTTGTCTAACTGAGACTAATCTTAATAGCGGAGTCTTGGACTCCGAAATCTTGGACAATCGTTACAATATTTATCGTAGGGATAGAATTACTACTACTAATAAAAAACTTGAAGGCGGCGGCGTCCTTGTTGCAATAAAAAAAACATTTTATTGCTGTCAGGCGACCTGCCTGGGAAAGCGACATTGAAGATATCTGGATTAGTATTTCCCCTACCCGTCCCACTGATCCCACAATTCACATATCCGTCTGCTATTTACCGGGGTATTTAACTCATGAGGAGGTGAAACTTTATCACAACAACTTAAAAAATGTACTTCTGAGCTTGGATACAAATCACGATGTAGTGCTTATGGGTGATTTCAATATACCGGAGTTGGGATGGAATTTTTTTCCTACTGCTAATTACTTGATTCCTGATGACACTATGGTCGCAATCTCAAGTAAATCGAAATATAACTCAGACGCCCTTCTTGAAACTATGTCTCTTGGTAGCTTAAAACAATATAATAGTGTTAAAAATCAGAATCACAGGCTTTTAGATCTCGTCCTTTCCAGTTCTCTAAACGTGTCTGTCGGTGTTGCCATTCCGCTTTTAAATCTTGATAGACATCACCCTGCACTCGAGGTTGAATTAAAAGTTTTTGTCCAAAGTAAACAACCTAACCATAACAATCCCTCACGGTACAATTTTAATAAGTGCGATTATCCGCATATTAAAGATGATCTTAGTAACATCGACTGGCACTCGGTGCTGAAGCAGGAACACGACGTAGATACAAACGTGAATGTATTTTATGCAATACTTAACGATGTCATAAAGAAACACACCCCCATAATAAAATACAAAAATAACTCCTATCCTATGTGGTTCAGTACCTCATTAGTAAAATGTCTATCAGAAAAAAATAAGTACCACAAACGATTTAAGAAGTACGGAAACCCTAGAGATTATGACACGTTTGCATTGTTACGATCGAGATGTAAGGCATTACTAAAATCTTGCCGAAAATCCTTTCTTTCATTAACCGAAGAAAGTCTGAAAGCTAATCCTAAGTTCTTTTGGAAGTATGTTAATGCCCGCAAACCCTTCGCCCTACCTCAGACAATGTACTACGGCTCGCAATCCGCAACGGATGATAAAGATATTTGCGAGTTATTCTCTCAATACTTCAGCTCCGTATTCAATAACACTCAAAACATCGTAGATACTGAGTCAGAACAATCTGTTTCATCTGGTAATCTTGCTAACATAAACGTCAGTACCCAGGATGTAAAAGTTAAATTAAAACTCTTAGATGGTAGTAAAGGTGCAGGTCCGGATGGAATACCACCGAAATTTCTCAAAGCCTGCTCAGACGAATTAAGTGTGCCATTATCTTTAATTTTTAACAAATCTTTATCACAAGGAGTGTTTCCCAGTATCTGGAAAACTGCGCATGTGATTCCAATTTACAAATCGGGAAATAAAAATCTATGCGAAAATTACCGCCCGATAAGTATCCTAAATAGTCTTGCTAAAGTTTTTGAATCTACAATTTACGAACACTTTTATTTTCATTTCAAATCTGTTTTATCACCTTCCCAACACGGTTTTGTTAAAAATAAGTCGACGATAACGAATCTTTTAGAATATAGAAACTATTTATGTAACGCTTTTGCTAAATCAGGACAAGTTGACTCAATATACACAGACTTTTCTAAAGCCTTTGACAAAGTCCCGCACGATCTGCTGTGTGCAAAGCTCGAGACATATTATGGCATACATGGAGACTTACTTCGATGGGTACAATCGTACCTAACCAGAAGGAATCAAGTAGTGTTCATAAGAAACTCTAGGTCATCCTCGGTAACAATTACGTCCGGTGTCCCGCAAGGCTCCCATCTTGGCCCACTCTTCTTTAACATCTTCATCAATGACCTTGTCAGTCATTTACACTGTCACTGCCTACTTTATGCCGATGATCTTAAAATATTTAACATAATCCAAGATAACCAAGATACTAAACTATTACAGGAAGACCTAAATCGTATTTTATTATGGTGTCAAAACAATAAAATGGTACTGAATATAAAAAAATGTTTTATAATATCTTTTAGTAATAAACGAAAAAAAACAGAATTTCTATATAAACTTGATGGTCACATACTGGAACGCAAAACAACTATCCGAGATCTCGGAGTTATTTTCGACGACAAATTGACATTTCGGCAACATATAGATCACATCTCAAAAAAAGCCTACCAACTGATAGGTTTCATTTCAAGGTCAACAAAGGGCTTCCGTAAACTACAAAGTTACCTAAGTTTGTATAACACTATAGTCAGAACAGTTATTGAATATGGCTGTATCATTTGGTCTCCATCGTATGCTATTAATAGTTCTAAAGTAGAAGCAGTCCAAAAAAGATTTCTTAAAATTCTCAGCTTTAGAATGGGACATGGACGTTCCCTAGGCTCTTATACCGCAAGATGTAAGAAATACACCGTTACTACCCTAGAGGTACGTCGTAAGCGTCAAGACTTATTATGGCTTCATAAGATTATTCACTCTTCCACAGATACACCTACTCTTTTATCTGAAATCGACATAAGCACGAAGCGCTTAACGCGGTCGCAAATACCATTCCCACTTTCTACCTACAAAATCAATACCTCATATTATAATCCTTTTGTTAGAATGAGACGTCTTTATAACAGTGTTTCAAATGATCTAGACATCTTCAATCCCAAATATGTAGTCTTCAGAAATAATGTCACAAAAATACTGCAATAACTATTATGTTTGTCCTTACTCTTCCCTACATTTTTCCTCTACTTTCCTATTGTTTGATTAAACCTCAAAATTTAAGTTTTATAACAAAAATTAAATGTTAAGTAATTATACTAGCACTTTGTCGCTTTTTTCATAGTTGTCTTATAATAGTCATGCTGTGTACACCTACTTCGGTTTAAAACCTAGTTTCTAGTTCATTATTCTCATTTGTAATTATGTATTTAGTTTTAAGCTGTTTGGTGAACCTAATAAAATAAATAAATAAAAAAAAAAAAATCCACCAAAATGGCGAAGTGACCACTGCCCATAGACATCCGCAATTGCAGATGCGTTGCCTACCCTAAAACAACGGAGGAGAAGACGCAAATAAAGAAGATATTTCCCCTTCCCATGCGTCTCGTCCACCATCAAATCCACTTTCCCATCCAATCCTTTCTTTATAAGAAAAGGGTGGAACGGGAAAGTGACTAAAATTGGGCCTCCGGCACCACACTCATCAGACTGTACGCGGAATTGCTTCCACTTCACGCCTGTCTTCTGTGTGGTCGTGGTATTGCACCGGGCGAGCCGGCTAATCCGTGCAAAGATGTTAAAGCGGGCTCTACCACTGTTAAATATGTCGTCGTTTGCGCAACTAATTGGTAATTTACATATACAACGTATTTCCGCGACTGTACTTACCTCATAACCAGCATGGGCATTGTCTCGCAGTGCACTTTCCCAAACATTTTATCCAAAACATAATACAATGGTGTATCTATCAGTTCCTCCCTGACCATAGACAGCACTCCGTCCAGCCTCTTAGCGGTGCCAAAGATATCCTGGTGGTCCTGCACGTGCGTTAGGACCTTCGACACGAAGACCTCATCATGGATAGGTGCGGACCATATTGGACCACCTAGCTGGAATATTGTAACAAAGTTTATGATATAACTCTAGTTCCCTTCCATGGATGTTGACAGCCGATATTCTAGGGTGGGGCTGGCCTATAGTCAAGGGGGGAGTTAGTTATAAATATTTTTTGGTCATTTATAATAGAAATGCTTATGCAGCATTTCTTAATGAAGAATTGACAAATCGTTTTTATTTATCGTGTCGGTTATGGGGTTGTAGGTTCCTTAGTATTTTGATTATAATATTTACATATATTTTACAATTTTCCTGCCTCTAGGAAGGCGTGTACCCACCCCCCAGACCTTTCTTTCCACTCTTTTACAATAATGAAAGTATTGGAAAATTGAAAAAATTGTTGGCAAGAATAAACTAACATGATGTTTTTGATTGCAATTATTGCAGCGCTCGTCCACAAATGGTCCTGTTGGTAAATATGCCTTCATCTGTCCTGGATTCCTCTCTGTGGGGTTCTGTCTGAACCCTCCCAACGGCTGTAGTGTTATATTGTCACAACCCACACACTGGTATACCATAGATAACTTGCTGAAATATGAAGAATAATCTCATTTATAGTAAACACTAGCTGTTGCTCCCGACTTAATTAAAAAATAGTAAAAATAAAACATATGTTACTCTGTGTTATTGTAGCTTTTTAATGGTGCAAGAATTTTTGAAATCGGTACCGTAGTTTTTGAGTTATGTCAATTAATATAAAAATCCAAAAATACAAATCTTTCCTCTATAATATTAGTATAGATAAAGAGATAGATAAGAGTAAATAGCATAGTCTTATTTTTAGATAAATAATCCGTGACCTGATCATAGCGTTTTTTAATTTTTTATTATCTTTTTTAAATTTTTTATTGTATCACTTACCTAGTAGTTTTCTGGCAATGAATTGAGCCAGTATAAACTTTAACAAACACTCGTATGTAAAAGTCGGCAGATATGCTAAGCATAGGGACTGTATAGCGGCCGTATCTGTTAGCGTGGGATTCTATGCATTGCAATAATATCCTTAATGCCTAGAAAATAAAGTACATTTTAAAACAATTTCCATTTCATAGATTTGTGATAAAGAACATTTATAAAAATTACTTCGAAATTTATAGGCAATGCAAACTGCTGGAGGCCTAATTTCAATCTCCTTCCCTTTTCCACCCTTCTCTTATTAGGAAATGATTGAAAAAGGAGGTTTGACGCCGGTGGGGATATATAGAAGGGAAAACATTCTCTTAATGGTCGTAAGTCTATGGGCAGCAATCACTTTGCTATTGTGACGAATTAAATTAACCATGCTCGTTTGCAACTTTATGATATTAAAAAAAACTATATACTGACCATTTCATGGCAAGACTTTGTCTTCAGGCTAATAGAGCCGTATTTACTGTAGCACGTTTCCGGCGCGTTTCCCGCCAACACCGCCATGTCAGTCGCGGTGACAAGCAATAGGCCGCCATCTTGAATGCTCTGTACCGCAGAGTCTAGGAAAATTGACGGACATCCGTACGGATCTAGGTCTATAACTGTGAAGCGTTCTATTGGATGCTTGTGTTTATACATGAGCATACTGGAAAAATATTTAATTACATAATAAAGCTTAGGACACAAAAGACCAAAGACTATAGGCCAGCTAATGACCTAGGTAAATCTAAGGGGCTATCATTTATTAAGTAGTTTTTAATGTCTATTATACTTTTTGCATCATCTACCACTTTCTGGCAACTCCTGTGCCAAACTTTAAATTTTCTTTAAATAATACTCTATTCAAAGTTGCTGTTTGCTTATAACGCCATCTAGTGGTGGCTTTTACACAACTTATAACCTAACAATATTTGCACATTGTTTGTGGGTTTCCTCATAATATTACAAAGTCCATGAATGTTTGCCATGTACTTAACTTAGTTCTTATGCACTTAGGTTTAAAGATATTTATTCTCATAAAAAACATAACATTTCGCTTACAATGAGAAAATGTATGAGCTTGCGGGTAAATATATGATATAGTATAAACGCAAAAAGACACTAGGTACACTATTAATTAATATAAATCAAAACAAGCCTTAAAATAATCTAAATTAACATTTATGACAAGTAACAAAGTTGTATGTATATACCTATAGGCAACAGAAAAGTTTTTATAATAGTTCGGCAATAATATGTAACTTGAGTTTATTTTTGAAAATATTAATACTGTTACAATTCTTTATCTCGTCTGGCAAGTTGTTAAACATTTGGACACCTTCAAACTAAATTGTTTTATTTCCATAATTAGTTCTTGGAGTAATTGTTTTTAGCTTGTATTTGTTATCATGTGATTAACCCATGTTAACCAAGATTACTTACCATGCATCATCATGGCTTGTTTCAATTAGATTTTGAACGTCATTATGAACAATATTCTCTTTTATTGTATCAACAGCTTCTTGTGATAGATCGTTGGCTGTTATTTTACTGACATTTGGCACTTCTTTCGCATAACGGATGCTCCGTAAGCCAGTAGCAGATAGAGCTTCTAGGATTGTCACTGGTATCTGTAATTCAAACTTCTTATATACTAATATTATAAAGAGGAAAGATTTGTATTGTGGATTGAAATAACTCAAAAACTACTGGGCCGATTTTAAAAATTCTTTCACCATTAAAAAGGAAAAATATCTGTGAGTAACGTAGGCTATATTATGTTACTCTCAGATAAATTACCTTTTTAACAGTGAGAGAATTTTTTAAATTGGCACAGTAGTTTTTGAGTTATTTCAATACATACAAAAATACAAATCTTTCCTCTTTATAATAGTATAGAAAATAGAAATGGAAAAATTTCTTTTCTTTTTTTTAAAGTGAATGCTTTTGATCATTTGTTTTGTTAATTAATAACAAACTGGAGAGCAGTTTCTGAGTTTTCTATGTATATCTATGTTAAGGGAGTATAATTTTAATATTTCAAAGTAGTTAATATATGTTTTTAATTTTTTCGATTCTCCTGCTGGGAGGTATCAATGGCCGACGCCCATGTACTTACAGCTTACCTGATCTTTATTGATATGAGTGTTAATATTTTGTGTTTTCTTTTGCTTCTGTTGTTTTTTCTCAGCTATAAAGTCCTCAGTGAATACACTTAGTACAGCAATACTAAGGTCTCTGTTAAACTCTTGTACAGGGTTGTAAAATACTTTATCTGTCTTCAGACAAATTTCGGCTTTCCCCTCTTTTATGGTTTTTAATGATTTTATATCCAATGTTGCGTCTTCCATCTTCATGATGGTCTATAAAATGTTCACTTATAAACCAAAAATAAATGGAGTCGTTATAAATGATTTGTCAACAATGCTATTTTATCATAAAGGGAAACTAACGGCCGTTTATCGACACAAATGGACATCCGCAACACCAGAACTGCAAATGCGTTGCCGACCTTTACGTAGGTGATACGCTCGCTTCTTGAAGGAACCTAAATGGTAGCGGCTTGGAAATACCGCGTAGGATAGACCATTCCACAACGCGGCTATGCGATGCAGAAATAGACATATTAGTTCAATTTCCGTCAGAAACAATAAACGACAAGTTACTAAAAGGTCAAACCTCAGACATTTTTTTCAAAACTCTCAATAACTTCATGGATTTATTGAAAGTAGGGTTTGTTGTGATATTTCGATCTTCCACATGTTTTTTTATCAAACGTTATTGATTTGATAACATTTGACAGATTATGTTTAGTGTTGACATTCTTTTTGGAAGTTTCAGTGTGCTACGCATGAAAAATCCTTCTAAAAATAGTTTTTGTATCTATACTAATATTATAAAGAGGAAAGATTTGTAATTTTGTATGTATTGAAATAACTCAAAAACTAGGCCGATTTTAAAAATTTTAAAACATCTAACATTTACAGAGTTTTTATTTGTAACTTGTGTAATTTATGTTAATTTTGAAATAAAAATGATTATATGTAAATAAAGTTTATTTTACATTAACATTCTAAAGGGTCTTTTAACAAGGATGGATGGATGTTAAAATTGAATAAAACAAGATGCGTTTGAGATATTAACGATATTTATTTATTTATATTTATATACCCTTTAATATTCTTAAAAGCTGCTATTAATTAGTCTATCCCTAACTGCCAGCCCCACAATCACATCCAGCCCGTTTTCAATAATAGTTGTGTAGGGGCAGTGGACAAAATTACTTCTACATCCTGGGTTCTTCTCGAATCTAAGAGGATGTTATGCAGTACCACACATGCGATAACAATTTCTGCTGCATAGTCAGGGTGATAATAATGGTCACTTTAACCTAGCAAACATCGAAATCTGGATTTAAGTACACCAAAAGCCCTTTCTATGCAGTTTCAGGCCTTGATATGCACTTTAGTGTAGTTGTCTCCTCTTGATCCTGGTTCTGCATTCAGGATTGGTGTCATCAGGTAACTTTTTTGAGGGTAACCACTGTCACCTAAAATGTTAAAAGTAATATTAAAGTTACAAATAATATTGAATATGGAACATCACCTGCTTAATATTTTACTATTAAAAATACTATTACCCAACAACCAAATTGACTCGCCAGATCGTTGCAGAGCTTCCATATGGTTTCGCAGTCTGCTACTTTCCCAGATATGACTGTCATGACTTGCACCACCAAACTTGGCATTAACATTAGTGATTCTGAGATCACTGTCACATACCTAAAATATTTATTAGAGATTAATCCTTAATTCATCTTATAATTATTCTAACAAATATTAAAAGCTTCATACCATTTGGACATTAAGAGAATGAAAGCCTTTTCTGTTATAAAAACAAATCTGCAGCTGGACGAACTATGGCCACATGGGTGCAATCAATGCACCAATTACATCAGGAAAATTAAATTTAGTGTAGAATCTGTAAAATAATATGTGCAATTAATTGTCTGTGTTCAAGAAAATAAAAATAAAATGACAAAAGTTATATACAATAACCCCATACCCTTGCTTAATTTTAGTTCTTTGTGTGCTTGTTTGTGGGAATTGTACTCATTTATTTGAAAGCACAACATAATGGAATAGAACTAGAACTACAAATTGACACCTTTTTTATTCACTGTTTGAGCTATATTAATTAAATAACTGTGCAGTGCCAATATAAACATTGTATGTTTAATGGCACCAAGCTGTGTTAACACAATAATGTAAAACTTTTTTCGTTGAAATAAATAAAATAAAAAAATAAATAAAAAATGTTAATTGATGCTTACTACTAAAAATTATGAAAACCATATTCGTATCGGTCAAGTCGTTCCTAAGATTAGCGCCCACAGAGACAAAATGACAAAAATCTAAAAATTGTTATTTTGAATTCGACGCTTTTGTAAAGGGGTTCCATACATTAGCATACAGTATTCAATTCATATAAAATAATTGAATTTTACGATAAATAACATACTTATTATGATAACGAATTACGAATGTTAGCCTAAGAAATGTAAACATTATGGACTTCTCACCTTTCACGCTACTCGTGAATTCCAAATTATTTGCAGACATTAATTTCTTACTATACGGCACTTTTACGGAGTTTTGAATATCTGTGCATTGATAGTGAGGTGCCAAAGGTGTCCGTCATAAATCAATAGAATTTTACAAAACTAATTTAAATAAATATATTATGTCATGGGGAAATCATTGCACTTTAACTGACCGGACATGTCGATGAGTTCCATGCGGTCTCTGAGCGGATCTGGGATGTGCTCGACGACGTTGGCGGTGCAGATGAAGAGCAGGTCCACCGGCACGTCTAGGTAATGGTCGAGGATAATATTTGGAATGGTTATATGTATAACATTAGTTAATTCAGAAAATCTGCAAATAAATTGATTAATTTTTTTTTAAAGATATAACGTATTTTTTATAGAATTCCTCTGGTGTTGCGTCGAAGCACTTTTCATGCGATCCACCGACCATATGCGATAAAAAAAAAACCGAAGACATAAAAAAGAAAATGTTGACAACATCATTAATTACGATTAAGTTGTGATCTATGCGTAGTGTAGGTTTATATTCAAAATTGCAAAAGAATTTCAGGTGTTATCTTTATTTTAATATAATGTGAAAAAGTAATATTTTTGCATTTTAGACGTCTTTGAAAACATTAATTTGAATATGTTTTGTATGACAATTACAAAAGATTGTTGCCCCCGACTATTTCAAATCGTTCTTTTTATATAAAAACAAAAGAAAGGCGCTCAAAGTTTTTTTGGTTTATTCTACAGGCATGGGCGTAGTTTTTAAAAAAACTTGTAGGAAAAAAGTGGTTTAAAAATTAATTACAACTTAACAAAGTTGGAGATAGAAATTATTTTACGGAAACTTTTAATATATTTTTTTTATTTCGTTCTCGTGTGAGATATTAAAAAAAGGGATAACGGTATGAAAGCCCATTATTAAGCTTGTTAAAAAAATCTGACTTTTACGATTTTTTTTACAAAATGCAAATAACTTTAAACTATAGAAAATCGGGAAACATACTTTAAGCTTAAACAATAGCTAATGAGGTTTACCTCCACAAAGCTTGTGATCCGTACTTTAAGAATCAACTGTATAGATCGAAACTAGCCAAAAAAAATGTAACGTTTTTTTAACATTACATTTAATTGTTTTAAATACTTTATGTGAAACTTTCTATAATGACATTCAGCATGTTAAAAAAAACTTAAGTTGATGGCAAAATTAAATATGATTAAAACGAAAAAATAAAATCCTACAAAAATTTACACAAACTTAGGCAAATTATCAATTTAATTTCAACCTAATATTATACAGGTGATCTTAACGGTCTTTCGTACCGTAATCCCTTTTTTGGAATATTTTCCACGAGAACAAAAAAATATATTGAAAATTTTCTTTAAATAAAATTCCTTTGTCTAACTTAGAGACACTGTAATATTTTTTTACAGCATGTTTTTCCTAGAAGTTTCTTCAAAAACTGCGGCCATGTCTATAAAATAAAATAAAACACGTTTTTCGCCTTTCGTTTGTTTTTCATTAAACGAACTATTTAAAATACTCGAGGGAAGCTATCTCTTGTAATTTTCATAAAAAACATACGAAATTTTTTTTTCAAAGTCAAAACAATTTTTTTTACTATTTTATTAATTTAAATAAAAAAAAAATACACGTTTACTCATTTTATATGCTGAGATTATCATCCGTCTCGATTAAGTTAGTCTATCGTACGAAGTGTAGGTTTATATTAAAAATTGCATATTAATGTAAAAATAAACAAAAACGTCAGTTTTAATTGTGTTTTTTTTATGTTACATGTAATATTTTGATAAAAAAGTATAAAACGTTGTGCTTAAAAAACAAATGAAACGCGAAAAAGTTAGTCGAACATTTGATTCTTACGTTTTTTTTTGCAAAAATTTAAAAAAACTTAAAATTATAGAAAATCGGGCAACATACTTTTCGCTTAAACGATAGTTATTGAGTTCCTCTACTTCCACAAAACTAAGCCGTCCGTAAGAATCACCTGTATATTCGAAAATTACATTTCTTACAGAAAAAAAGGAACATATCTAGGCTAGTTTGCTTAATAGCAAATTGTTCAGTTATCCTCCTTGCCAGTATGACACTGTCTTTAGGCAAATCAGTAAAAAATAGTTATAATTAAGAAATGAACAGTTTATTTTAAATAAACATTTTATATTAAAATTATTACTTTTTTATTAAAAAAAATTGTAACATAAAAATTGTAAACATTAAACTATTAATTAAAAAAAATATTACTAATAAAAAAAGTAATAATACAATACACTAATTAATTTAATGAATATAATTAGGATTTTTTACTAATTTTTTGAAATACATTTTTAATCCAATTTAATTTTTTTAGATGTTAGTGTTTCACTAACCTTGAGTAGATCGGCATTTTTCAGGTTTTTTAAACGGAAAATGTTTCCATATTGTTTTTTTTATTAAATATCAACGACTGTTACAAATTCAACGAACAGCGTCGCTGATTGTTAGAACAATACTGAACTGATATTCTCAGACAAATATTTTAAGTCGCCATTTGCTGATCATAGTGACTATGAATCTTTTATTTGCGCAATAAACGTAAAATTTTGTTCATTTGTTACTTAATAAACTATGTATATCTATAACCGGAAATGGGTATCAATCAAAGATTAACATAATACAGTTCAAAGGTGTTTTTTATTTTATTTTTAACTGATATCTAGGTTTGCAGTTTGCAAGGCAAAGTTTGGTATTTTATACAGTTACTAGCTGTTGTTCGCGACTTCGCCCGCGTGCAATTACAAATATAACCTATTACGTTCAGCCTTTTCTTCAACCTATTACCAAAAGTATTAACTTAGTAGTAATTTACGTAATAACAGAAATCTACCGATGCAAGATTCCAAATTTCTAAGCCCGGTAGCTTGTAAGTTGATTTTTCGGTTACCCTTATTGTTTGTGTTCGCGATATCTTCTAAACTATTAGTCCAATTTAAATACTGTAAAGAACAATTTTATTCTACATTAAATTCTCCTGATAACAAACGCTTTTATTTGGACAAGGATTAATATTTAAACCAATAAAAGAACGCTGCAAATAGCGTAAGGTTTTAATTCATTTTGTAAACAAAAAAGTGGTTATTGTAAGAAAACCGTTAAAGATAAATATATGCTCTCGCGGAATTTTCTGTAGAACTTTTTGAGATCTACAATTGTTTCATACATGCTTTTTATATACCTCTAACGGTTTAGGCAGCGTAAGCCGAGAAAAGTTAAAGTTTAGTGATTTTTTAACTCCGACGTCCAGAAACACGCTGTTTATTAATAGTTCCTAAGCATTAGTAATAATAAAATATAGCCTATGTTACTCACAGATAAATTACCTTTCTAACGGTGAAAGATTTTTTTAAATCGGTTCAGTTGTTTTTGAGTTATTTCAATACATGCAAAAATACAAAAATACAAATCTTTTCTCTTTATAATATTAGTATAGTATAAGTATAGAAGTATAGATTAGCTGTTGCTCAGTACTTCGTCCGCGTGAAATTAAGATTTAATAAAAAAAATAGTCTATGTTACTCACAGATAAATTACCTTTCTAACGGTGAAAGATTTTTTTTAAATCGGTTCAATTGTTTTAGAGTTATTTCAATAGATACAAAAATACAAATCTTTTCTCTTTATAATATTAGTATAAATAAAAAAGGTTCTTATTTTCCTAAAAAAATTGATAATTGGTTTTAGCTCGTCGATAAAACCATCACCCTTTATTAAATGTTTTCATATTATTATCACAAACAATAATTAACTGTTATTTAGATTTAGATAATAAATGAAATCGAACACCGTATCACTGTCACTTGAATGACGTATGAAAAAGACAAGAGGTCTTAATTAATGCATTATCATGCTCACGGAAAAACTTCAACATGATATCAAGGTGCCTCAGCATAAATTGCAAATTATCTATCGTCATGCTACTGTCGCTAATTGAATACCGATTTAACTATTAAAATAACTGTCATCGTCTTCCCTGCCTTATCCTACTCCCGTAGGGTCGGCGCACCGGGTTTTCGTCCTCCAAATAACTCTATCATCCGTCATCTCAGTCATCACTCCCTTTTTGATCATGTCACTTTTCACGCAATCCATCCATCTCTTTCTAGGACAAAACTGTACAAAATTAAATCTCTGTTTCACATTTTTGTTGTAATGTTTTGCGAAATGGGGCAAACGAATTGTGAGACCAACACCGAGTTGATCGACGCCCATCGACATCTGCGAAGGGACTGCGGTGCATTGCCAGCCGATTTTTTTTAATAAGAGCAGGGCCAAACGAGCGGCGGGAACACAGAGGTGGTGAACGACGCCCATGGACATCCCCAACACCAGAGGAACTACAGATGCTTTGCCGGCCTTTGAGGATATTGTAGGTTCGCTTCTTGAAGGACCCTAAGTCGTATTGGTTTGGAAATACCGCCGTTTAGAAAGAGATTGATAACTTCCTTAAGGTCAAATGTCCTAATTTTGTGAACACGAAGGAAAATTTCTAAGATATCAGCTCAGTGAAGAGCAATGATACCCAAAGTAGTCCAGAGGGAAATCCATGTCCACGAGGAACCAAGTTTGGGAACCTCTGGTGTATAGGATCCGGGTGGATTCCTTTGGAGAACTCAAGGCGCTTTTGGCCACCAAAGCCCAATACCAAAAAAGCAAGTGTTTAAACAAAAAAGAAATTGTTAACAGCAAACAATCCACAATTTGCTGGTGGCAAATTGTGTTTATCCGATTCATAATTCGTCCATACAAATAATAAGTAACGGAATATTGCAAATTAAAAATACATAGATTAAAGAACATTGTTTATGGATACAATAGAAATGTTAATCTTTAGTAATCAGTATCCCCGCACTAGTCGCAGTCTGTTTCGCGAGTGTCCTGCTCTTGAGATTTAATTAACGTTCGATAGACGACAACAAATCAATTCAAAGTGATATATTATATTCACAAGCCATTAGTTTTAAAAAGTTTTACAGAAAAAATAAATTTACAATAACAATAGAAAATTCAAAATCGAACGAATTCATTCATAAATTGTCGCTTATAATTTCGTTCATTTGTTATGATGATATTTCATTAATATTTGTAATGTCATCATTACCGTTTTTCCTTAATGTTTTTTTTTTTTGGTTCCAACTGCAATGACAGTGTCGTGTCCTAATCTGTTTTGTCAAGTTACATACATAAGGGACAGCAGTATTCATAAAATTTGAATATGATTGCGTCAGTTATGCAATTTAGCGAATGTTTAAAGCCCGATACAGACGCTCATTTCTAACAGTTGAACTGTTCAATTAAAGTTTTAACTGTCCAATTCGACTGGCCAGTTCGAAAAAATATTAACAAGCAATATCTGTACATATAATAAAATTGTAGTGTCTGTTTGTAACATCAAAAGAAAAATTCCAGATTTCGGGAAGATGTAATTGCGTTGCTGATACCGAAAATCGCATTTAAATTTTTTGTCTGTCTGTCTGTTTGTCCGCAAGCCGCATTTGTTCCGGGTAATCTCCGTAACGGCGGAAGTTTGCGGGCGACAGCTCGTCAATATCTATATCTATACTAATATTATAAAGAGGAAAGATTTGTATTTCTGTATGTACTCGATTCACGCAAAAACTACTGGGCGGATTATAAAAAATCTTTCACCATTAGAAAGGTAATTTATCTGTGAGTAACATAGGCTATATTTTATTATTACAAATGTTGAGGAACTATTAATAAACAGCAAATTTCTGGACCTCGGTGTTAAAAAATCATTATATTTTATCTTTTCTCGGCTTACACTGCCTAAACCGTTAGAGATATATAAAAATGATGTATGAAAGAAGATATCGCGAACACAAACAATAAGGGTAACCGAAAAATCAACTCACAAGCTACCGGGCTTAGAAATTTGGAATCTTGCATAAGTAGATTTCTGTTATTACGTACTCGTAGATTACTACCAAGTTAATACTTTAGGTGATAGGTTGAAAAAAAGGGCAAACGTAAGTTTTAGACTTTAAAACTCCACACGGACGAAGTCGTGGGCAACAGCTAGTGTAGAATAAAATTGTCCTTTACAGTATTTAAATCGGACTAATAGTTTAGAAGATATCTCGAACACAAACAATAAGGGTAACCGAAAAATCAAGTCACAAACTACCGGGCTTAGAAATTTGGAATCTTGCATCAGTAGATTTCTGTTATTACATAGATTACTACTAAGTTAATAAGTACTAAGAAAAAAGATTTAGGTGTATTAGACTTTCTTTTAGGAACAAAAGGGTAAGATTTGAACTTTTAAACACCACGCGGACGAAGTCGCGGGCAACAGCTACTTATAAAACAACAAGCAAAATAAGATTTGTCGATCTAGCGATTCTCTGATTAGCTTTAAGCGTCGAGAGATAACCACCGTTCTATAAATACGCGGTTCTGCAAGCTTGTGTCATTCAGTTGTCAGACGTCATCGCAGCAAGGAAGGAACAGATCATGATGTTCACACTGGTGTCTATAGCAGCGCTGGTCGCCGTAATATACTACTACTTCACCAGGACATTTGATTACTGGAAGAAGAGAAATGTCATCGGACCCAAGCCAGTGCCATTCTTCGGCAACATTAAAGATTCCTTTCTAAGAAAGCAGAACCTGATAGCCGTGAATAAAAGTATCTACGACGCCTATCCTCAAGAAAAAGTGGTCGGAATCTACAGAATGACAACCCCGGCCGTGCTGTTGCGAGACTTGGACCTCGTTAAACATGTTCTAGTTAAAGACTTCGAACAATTTGCCGATAGGGGAGTGGAGTTCAGCGACAAGGGTATGGGAGCCAACTTGTTCCACGCCGACGGCGAAAGGTGGAGAGTCCTGAGAGGCCACTTCACTCCTCTGTTCACGGCAGGGAAGCTCAAGAACATGTTGTATCTGATGACAGCGCGAGCGGACAAATTCATCCAGCACATAGATACCATTACCAAGGTGCAACCGGAGCAGTCTCTACATCAGCTCTTCCAGAAGTACACAATGTCGGTGATCAGCGCTTGCGCATTCGGTGTCGATCTTGACGACAAAATGATGGACACTTTGGAAAAAATGGACAAACTAATTTTCTCTGCAAACTACAGTATCGAATTGGATATGATGTATCCTGGTATATTGAAGAAATTCAACGGCTCCCTCGTGCCGCGCTACGTGACTAAGTTCTTTGAAAAACTCGTGCAACAAGTTATAAAACAGAGAGGTGGACGACCCACGGGAAGGAAAGATTTTATGGATCTCATTCTAGAATTGAGACAGCAGAAAACAATCGAAGGTCGGAAGAGATTCGAAAACGAAAACCAATCGACATTGGAACTGACCGACAGCATTATCGCTGCTCAGGCGTTCATATTCTACGGAGCCGGATACGAGTCCAGCGCGTCCACGATGGCATTCATGTTGTACGAGTTGGCGAAGAACCCGGACATACAGGACAAGGTCATCAAAGAAGTTGATGATGTCTTCAAGCGAAACAACGGCGAGGTGAGCTACGAGTGCCTGACCGAGATGACGTACCTGCATCAGGTGTTCGATGAAACGTTGAGGATGTATCCGTTGGCGGACCTGATCCAGCGCGTCGCTCAGGCGGAGTATAAGTTGCCTGGCACAGACATCACGTTGGAAAAGGGCAGACCTGTGATCATCAGCGGGTGGGGCATCCATAGCGACCCCAAGAACTACCCTAACCCGGAAATATTCGACCCGGAACGCTTTAGTGCGGAAAATGTGAAAAATCGACACCCCTGCGCTTATTTACCTTTTGGAGCCGGTCCGAGGCATTGCATAGGTATGTACATTTTCTAACTATATTACTCAGTTTATTGAATTATTAAATGTAACAAACACTGGAACGATATAGGAGGAGTCCAAAATTAAATTTATGAATGTGATTAGCTTATTGAAAGTTTTGCGAGAAAATAGAAATCGAAACTAATTAGTACATATACCAATGTACACGTAAGATAAGCCGTGATTTTTAAATAATTTATGTATCTGGGGAATAAATTGATTAATATTTTAAAATGGTTTATAGAGCAATTCGTAACAATAATTTTCACTTTTCAGGTATGCGCTTCGCTAAAACGCAATCACGACTTGGCATGGCGAAATTCTTATCCAAATTCCGCGTCGAGCCCTCGAAGAAGACAGCTACGAATTTCAAATACGACCCAATGCGTTTATTGCTTTTGCCAGAAGAAGGTATCTTCGTTAATATTGTGCGACGTTAATAAACAAGCAACATCCTTAAGGACTTCATAAATGTTACAAATGCTTTTTTATAATATTAGTATTTACTATGTATTTACCATTATATTGGGCATTGTCTTCTTAGCTTGTTGGGTAATAAAATAAATAAAAATGGGTGTGACTTAAAAAGAAACTTGTCTTTTCTTTTCTTATGTGATATAAGCCCCGCCCTTACGATATCTGCTAGATAGAAACGGATGTATCGTCCTCTCGCTCTAACCTGCGTACGCAACACGTTCTGATACGCGATTGGTCAATAGCTTTAATTCATTATAGCTGATTCACATTTGAAGCAATATTATATCTTAATATTACCATGATCTGTGCTGCTTTATCTTCTCTTCTACTTCTTTGCCGATCTTCTGTTGTAACTTTGACAGCTTGTACTCCTTCAGTGACAGTGACTTCATCAGATGTTTGGGAATCTGAAATGAATGTTCCATATAAAAGTTAGTGATGTAATGCTTAACACATTAAATATACAAATACTAACTTTCGCCCGTGTCGCCGTCCGCGCGGAATAAAAAAAATACTTAGTAAGCAGCCTATGTGTTCTTCCAGACTATGTTATGCATCTAACATAAATATTCGAAAGATTGGTATTTCTATATTTTTAATCTCTCCATTAACTCTTTCACCGTTAGAAAGGTAATTTATCTTTGAGTAACATAGGCTATATTGTTTATTATTTTTTTATTTCAAGAGGACGGAGTCGAGAGCAACAGCTAGTCTAAGATAAGTTTCATCAATTTCTGTACAGCAGTTTAGGCTACAAACTCTAACAAACATCTATCCATCAAAACTTTCACATTTACAATATAAGTTTACATTTTGCATTTAAACTGGCCAACTCGTGAATTTGATTAATTCTTTTTTGTTTAATTAATACTCACATCAGTCTCATCTAAAACAAACTGAAGCTCTGCCAGCTCCCAAGTTGCTCAGGTACGGCATATTGTCCACCATGCAGTCTGTATTGGAATTAAGGGACACCTTAAACATTGCCAAGGGTGTTGGTAATGCTAAAACTAACACTGTGTGAATGAACCTGTAACTTTTTCTTAAAAAGTGTGAAACAACTTTTTTTTCTTCAAAATATATTAAGACACCCAAAAAAAATAAACAATGTTTATAAAATTATTTCCTATTATTTAAAAATCAATTTAGTGGAAGTTCTGCTTGATTTACTATTTGTTTGTTTACCTTCTTTTGTTCCAGTTTATTGGCTATAATCCTCAGTCAAAATATTCAACAAGGCAATACTCTCTGTTAAACTCTTGGTAGAGGTTGAAAAATACTTTATCTATCTTCAAACACATTATAGCTTGCTCCTCTCTTATAGTTTTTAATGATTTCATATCCAAAGTTACTTCTTCTCTTCATGGTCTATAGAAATAGCTGGAGTAGTGTTTAAAATTATTTGTCAATGAGAAACGCTTTGGTAAATACATGATTATAATATTAGTACTTATGTGATTTCAAAAATGTACAGTAAATTTAAGTTACTTCATAAAGGTTGAAATAGTATCCTATTCATTTAAGTTTAATTTCTATTCATACCTCGGACATTTTAAATAACTTAATGAATTTGTTAAAAGCTCGGTTTGTTATGACATTACAATCTTCCACATTCTTTTTATCAATTATCAAGCAATTTTTTTATTGATTTGATAACGTTTGACAGCTTGTAATGTTTCTAGTGTTGACATTTGGTTCACATTCTTATTTGTTCTTATTCTTTTCAGAGGTTTCAAAGTGCAACTTGTTAAAAATTCATATTAAATGGCTCTTAGATATTTATGTGTTCTTATTTGCTGTTTAGATAACTTAAATAAAATCTAACTTCAAAAATACTTTAATTACTTTGCAATATTATCAAAATGTGTTACCGATTAAATTAAAATCCAAAAATAATCTGTCTTTTTGTTTTTGAACGATTTCACAAATGTCAAATTTTTAATCGGTTCAGTTTGAAGGATCTGGAAACATAACCTTTTTGCTTACAAACTTAGAAATATTTTTAATTAAATGGTTATATCAGATTGTGCATAATAATCTTAATTTAAATATGCATCCTGTAAACATATTAATACGGAACGGTGTCTTCTTAAATCCTAAACTTAAGTCTAGTTCAACGCGAATAATTCGTAACTTTTCGAGAGTTGCATCATTTAATTGTAAGCTTCAGATATCTCAAAGTTACAGTGGATTAAGCTTCGACAGTCGATTATGTGGTTCTAGTGCTAGTTTCCAGTTATCACAGCGACAGGTTTATGGTAGAAGGTTTTATTCGTCTGAAAACAAGAATGATCCCCCGGAAGAAGATTCTGCTATAAAAGACGAGACGCCGTTGTTCTCGAGTCAGTTGCCAGCTACAGTCGCTGTTCCCGAAGTTTGGCCACAAGTGCCGGTTATTGCTATAAACAGAAATCCAGTATTTCCTAGGTTTATTAAACTTATTGAGGTTAGTTTGAATGTTTACTATTAGATTGATGGTTTGTTATGTTTTAAAATACTTGTTAGATTCTAAAGAAAAAGTGCAGTGGATTTGTCTGATGCAAAAATGTCCTGTGATTAATATAGCCTCAAATTGTCTTATTTGTCCTTCAAAGCTAGAAAGTTAAAAAAAACCACATTAACTTTTTTATTTATATTGTACTGTTAATGCAAATCGGCCTGTGAGTTAGATAACAGTATGTAAATGTTACTCAATTTATTTTGAACATTAGAATTACTAATACTGTAGTTACATTGTTTTTTGTCTAAAAGCTATTCAAATTTTTTACATCTGCCAACTTATAATATGCTTGTTACTTACATACCTATTCCCATTACATTTTGGTTTGATTTACCAAGATATTGCTAGAAGAATGGACAAAATATATGAAAACAAGGATGAAACTTATCAAAATTTCATATTTGTTTTCATACTTACTTTACTATACTTTATCTAAGGATTTTTATGCTTTTAGTTTGACACTAAGCTTACTAATTTGTCTATAGAAATCCGTGGTAACTTGCTTTAACATTTTTCAGATATCAAATCCTGCCCTAATTGATTTAATTAGACGCAAGGTGAAACTCAATCAACCATATGTTGGTATATTCTTACGTAAGAAGGAAGATGAGAAGTCAGATGTTGTGTCCAACGTGGATGATGTACACCAAGTGGGAGTATTCGCACAGATACATGAAATGCAAGACATGGATTATAAGTTAAGACTAGTTGTGATGGCTCATAGGAGAATACGAATTACGGGACAATTTATTGAAGAAGAAATAGAGACGGGACCTGCTGGTGAGTTTGTTTTATTGATTTTACAGTAACTTTTAGAGTGATTGATGGAATATTTAACAAATGAATTTAGAACAAAACCGACTTGAATGCGCAGATGTATGTATGTAAAAATAATATAGGTGTGACAGGACCAAATATAAGTTTATGGTCACCCTACCCCTTTAGTTTATGGGCCTGAGTTATGTTCTTATTTTAGACTAGCTGTTGCTCGTGACTTGGTTAATGTGAAATTTAAAAAATTGTAAAATGTAGCCTATGCGTACTATATACTTAGCCTATATACTTAGCGATAACGTAGCTTTTTAATGGTGAAAGAATTTTTGAAATCAACCCAGTAGTTTTTGAGTTATTTCAATACATACAAAAATCCAAAAACACAAATCTTTCCTCTTTATAATATAATATTAGTATAGATTTGAACCATCAACCATGTGTTAGGAAATCCGTACCCTTAACCATTATGCTATTGGCACTTTTTTTTATTTATTTCTCGTAAGCTTCGCTTCTGAAATGATGATCATTTCAGAAATGAAGCTCAAGTTTCCTATATTTGATGCGGAAATTAATGTTACCCGCGAAGAATCAGATGCTGAACGAAGACGGAGGAAGCACAGGAATAATAGACGGAAGAGTAACGATGCAGAAGGGGAGGAGAAAGTGGAGAAGAAGAAACCGATCACAGATCAAGTGCTGATGGTGAAGGTGGAAAATGTGATGCACGATAAGTTCCAGCAGAATGAAGAAGTGAAGGCTCTCACCCAAGAAGTTATTAAGACTATACGAGATATTATTAATTTGAATCCTTTGTATCGGTGAGTTATTGAAATTACTATAAAATTTGCAACACTCAGAAAATTCTAATGCTTAGTTAAGTTTCTCTTATTGCTGTCCATCAACAAGAGGTTTTTTTAATCAAAATATTTTATTACTGGCGACTTTGTTTGTGTAAAATTAAAAATAATAAAAACTTATAGTCATGTTACTCAGTGAAAGCGTAGCTTTTTAATGGTGAAAGAATTTTGTATATTAGTGCAGTAGTTTTTGAGTAATTTCAATACATACAAAAATATAAATCATTCCTATTAATAAAATTAGTACCAGTAAGCACTAGAAATATATTTTTTAATGTTTTTAAGTGAGTCATTGCACCACATGTTGGCGCAAGGTCAGCGTGTGGTAGACAACCCGGTATACCTGAGCGACCTGGGCGCGGCGCTGACGGGGGCCGAGCCTGCGGAGCTACAAGCGGTGTTGGATGAGACCGATGTAAGTATTAAACGTGTGGTTACACTACTGATGAATGCAGCAATACGTTGCAAGAACTAAGACAAGTTTGTATACATATTTCAACAGTGGAAATACACTGTTATCCAGTAATTGTACTGATTTCGCTACTACTTGGATGTACTATCGCGGAAATCCGCGGTGTTCCATTTACAGAATTGCCTTGTCTCGGGCAATGAGTCAAATTTCGCCCCCTTTCTTACAAATTACTAATCATGTAGCCATGAGTTATGTAAATGACCGGATAATAATCAAAAGTAACCGTCCTTTTTCGTACAGAAACATTTTAATTTTAGTCCCTTTCCCTTTCCACCCTTTTCTTAAGAGGGAAGGGTGGGAAGGAAAAGTGGATTTGACGGTGGAGGAGACGCATAGGAAGGGGAAATATCCTCTTTTTGTGCGTCTTCTCCTTCGTCGATTAAGGGCAGGCAACGCATCTGCAATTGCGGATGTCTATGGGCAGCAGTCGCTTCGCCATTTCGGCGGATCCGGGTGGGCCCTTGCTCGTTTACCACCTTTTTATATATTATATATAAAAAAATAATTTAAATATGCGTTTTTTTGATTATTGTACCGCGTTTTAATGCGTATAAAACGTTCAAATGACCAGCTTTTGAGATACAACACTGCCGAAGTCCCTGACTGTACTTTTAACAGTTCCTAAGTATGTTGATCTACAGTGAGACCTATTTTCATAAGTATTTAATTACGAAAATTGACGTTCCAGATTCCCAAACGCCTGATGATGTCACTATCACTCCTGAAGAAGGAGTACGAGCTGTCGAAGTTACAGCAGAAGATCGGCAAAGAAGTAGAAGAGAAGGTGAAGCAGCAGCACAGGAAATACATCCTGCATGAGCAGCTAAAGGTAAGAATTATCTATGTATCCCTTTAGAAGGATATTGCGCTAAATTAACATGAAAGTTAAAGTCAATGTAGAAAATGTACAAATAGCTTAATTACGAACATTATAAATATGAAAGTAACGATGTTTGTTTGTCGAATTTTAAAATATCTCGATGTTTGTATGATGTAGATTATCCGGAAGAAGATATAGGGTATTACGCAAAGATATTTAAGAAATATATAGACTAGACAACAACATTTGTTCACCGGTAACTTCTTTGAAAGGTACTATGTTGTCAAGTTTAGTGTTCTTATTGATATACTAGCTGTTGGCGTGCGGATTTATCCGCGTGAAATTATAAAAACTTTATTTTATTGTTTACATTTGTGAAATTATCAATAGCAAATGTCAAAATGACATGACATGACAAACCTTAGCAATCTTTCTTTCGTGATGTTGGCAGCAACTTATGGTCTCTTTCCCACATTAGGTTTTTTTTCCAAAATATTTACCCCCTAAGTTTAATGGCGTGAAAATATATAGCTTAAAGCATGACGTCAGTGTAGGGCTTTTTATTAAAAAAAGAATTATTCAAAAATATGCTGTAATTGCAGTCTTAGGCAACAAAGTAGTGTGTGTTTACGCTTTATTATATTAGTAAGTATAGATATAGATTATAAAACATTTTACAAAATTAAAATAAGCTTCATTTTTTGTTATTAAACTAAACAGTGTCACAAAAATAAAAAATAAACATTTAAATATTATTTATTGACAACTATTGGCAATTGATTTTAATAGAATTAATTATATTGACATGTGGTTTTGCGGATCTATTAATAGATATTTAACAGTGGTAGAGCCCGCTTTAACATCTTGGCACTGTAGGGTCGGCTCGCCCGTTGTAATACCACGACCACACAGAAGACAGGCGTGAAGTGGAAGCAATTCCGCGTACAGCCTGATGAGTGTGGTGCCGGAGGCCCAGTTTTAATCCCTTTTCCTTCGTACCCTTTTTCTTATAATAGAAGGATGGGAAAGGAAAGTGGATTTGACGGTGGAGGAGAGGCTTAGGAAGGGAAAATATCTCTTGTTTGCCACCAATTTATTTTGTTTTTTTTTTGGTAATAAATGTTGTATTCTATTGTTTTTAGGTGATAAAGAAGGAGCTTGGTTTGGAGAAGGATGACAAGGATGCTATAGGTGACAAGTTCCGCGAGCGGCTGGGTGACAAGGTGGTGCCGGCCGCGGTGCAGACTGTCATCGACGAGGAACTCAACAAGCTCGGCTTCCTCGAGAGTCATAGCTCCGAGTTCAAGTAAGAATTCTATTTAATTTAGACCAATTCTTGTATTTCGTCTAAAGTCCACTTATTTTGTAATCAGTTATCGTACTTCATATTAATATTATATGCGAAAGTTTAGATGGATGGATGTTTGTAGACTAAACTGCTGAACAGATCTCGATGAATGGTATGGTAAGGATTGTCTGGAAGAACACATAGACTACTTTTGTTATCTTAATTCAGTTGTTATATTTAGTTCACAGTTGTTATAATTAGTTCAGGAGACAGAGCCCAAATGAATTTTATAAAAATGTTTTTTTTTTTTAATAAAGAGTTTTTTATTTTTTAGATTCGGATTTTTTTGAACGGAGTCACAGGCGAAAGTTAGTTTAGCCTATAGTTTAAATGACATTTTTGCCTAAGAGAGCACTAACTTTGCTATGTTAAGAGTAAATTTTGTTAAAAATTATCAATAAACAATAGCCCCTACTTTAGGGCTCTAGTCATTATTTTATTGTATTTTATTTTATTATTATTTTATTGTAGTTTTTAAATAACAAACTACTATTCCAGCGTGACTCGTTGCTATCTGGACTGGCTGACGTCACTGCCTTGGGGCGTGACGTCAGAGGAGAACCTGAAGCTGGCAGACGCCCAGGTCATCCTGGACGAGGACCACTATGGCATGGAGGATATTAAGAAGAGAATCCTGGAGTTTATCGCGGTGTCGCAGCTGAAAGGGACCACTCAGGGCAAGATATTATGCTTCCATGGTCCTCCGGGTGTCGGCAAGACTAGTATTGGTAAGTTTTATTATAAACTAGCTTTCGCCCGCGACTCCGTCCGCGTGTAATTAAAAAAAAACAAAAGTGAGTAGCCTATGTCTTCTTCCGGACTATACTTTACATCTATACCAAATTTCATTAAAATCCGTTCAGCCTTTTAAGCTTTAAACTCGTAACAAACATCCATCCATCCAACTAAACTTTCGCATTTATAATATTAGTAAGATTGACGAATTATTTAAATAGCATTTTTATTTCATTCTGAAAAAATGAGGCTTTTGTGTTATTTATTATCTTTAACCTCAAAATTAAAATTCTGTAAAATTACTCTAATAAAACAATCTTTAAGAATACTAAGTAATGTTAATATAGATTTTATATTACATCGAATGTGAATATATGAACGAATAGACTACCTCCGATAGAATCATCTGTCGACCAATCGCGTATCAGAACGTGTTGCGTACGCAGGTTAGAGCGAGAGGTACGGTATATCCGTTTCTTTTTAACAATATAGGGCGGGGCTTGTATTAATGTCAAAGAAACAGTTTTCAATTGATGTCACACCCTGATACCCAATTATCTTTATTAACATGCTTCGTAGACAATGCCCAATCTATACTATCTATACTTCTATACTATCTATACTTCTATACTATCTATACTTCTATACTATAATAATAAATCGTAAACACACACTTCTTTGTTGCCTAAGATGTCAGCAATTACAGCATATTTTTGAATAATAATTTTTTTAAATAACAAACTTCTATTCCAGCGTGACTCGTTGCTATCTGGACTGGCTGACGTCACTGCCTTGGGGCGTGACGTCAGAGGAGAACCTGAAGCTGGCAGACGCCCAGGTCATCCTGGACGAGGACCACTATGGCATGGAGGATATTAAGAAGAGAATCCTGGAGTTTATCGCGGTCTCGCAGCTGAAAGGGACCACTCAGGGCAAGATATTATGCTTCCATGGTCCTCCAGGTGTCGGCAAGACTAGTATTGGTAAGTTTTATTATAAACTAGCTTTCGCCCGCGACTCCGTCCGCGTGTAATTAAAAAAAAAACAAAAGTGAGAAGCCTATGTCTTCTTCCGGACTATACTTTACATCTATACCAAATTTCATTAAAATCCGTTCAGCCGTTTAGGCTTTAAACTCGTAACAAACATCCATCCATCCCTTTCTAGGTCTACCTCTACCGATGTACCTCCACACTCATAACTAACGTTCTCCTTGTAACATGCGATTCATCCATCCTCATAACATGCCCATACCATGCTAACCTTTTACTCCTTACCTTCTCTACTACGGTGGCTACTCTCAAACTTCCTCTAATATACTCATTTCGTATCTTATCCAATAAAATAATTTAATGATTTTCATAATTTTATGCGGATGAAGTCGCATGGGAACAGCTAGTTTATAATATTTGTAAGATGATGGTAAATAGTATAGAGTAATGAAATATTCCAATCACATTTTTGAAGTTTGTATATTGAGATTTAATTTTGTATTTCTGTCTTTTAGTTTGTTAGGTTAGTTATTCTAACTGGAATTCGTTATTGTTATTATCTCAACGACAGCAGCTTGACAATTATTTGCAAAAATTAATGCTGAGGCATTTCGTTGACATCATCGTGTTGTCGAATTTTAGCCGTGGACTTGGATTTTATTTGTGAGCATGACAAACAATTAGTGAAAAAATTTGTCTTTTTTATTACTTTAAGTAATCAGTTTATTATCTACATTATATATTATGTTTATTGTTTGTGATACTAATATGAAAACATTAAATAAAGGGGGTTTGTTTTATCGTTGACTAGCTGTCGCCCGCGACTGCGTCCGCGCAGGATTGAAAAAAATCTCCCTTATGTAGAAACAAAAGTTCTTGTAGCTTCTCTAACTTCTATGTAATATCGGTTACAATATTGAAGTATTTCAGTATTTCCTAAAAATATAAAGTTCCTTCTAAACTTTTTATATCTTATTTACTAATATTTTAAATTCCAAAGTTTAGATGAATGTATATTTGTTACTACGCCAGAACATAGTGTCGAAGAACACATAGGCTACTGATTTAATGCCGCTCAGCCGAAGTCGCGGGCATAAGCTAGTATAGGTATAAAAAAATATAAAAACGACTCTGTTGACATCTAATTTGTATGAAACACTCCATCTTTAAATCCGTGTTTTTCGATTTTACAGGTAAGTTATCGTAGTTTGGTATTTTACAGTGATAAATTAATTTGTGTAGCTATTGGTGCAGCAATGATAAGGTAATTGTTCCTTACGCATGTAACGATTTGAAAGTCATTATGTTCAGCTAATGACGTATTGAAATTATTGTCTGAAAATATGATCATTATTGATCTGGCGAGCGGCGACGCTGTTCGTTATTTTTGTAGTCTTGTTGCAATTTAAAAAATCCAGCAAAATGCCTATTTTCCCAAGGTTAGTTTTACATAAATCGTTTTAATTATTTAAATTGTTTATTATTTATTATACTTTTTTTAAATTTACTTTTAATTTTTTTTTTAAATGAAAAATTTTTTTTTTAGAATTAACAGATTCTATATAAAATATGCGTGTTAAAATTAAAATGTTTTTATAATGTCATTTAAATAATTTTTTAATCGAATATAAAATAATTATATTTCAATTTCGGGGAGATGCGCTAAGTGCTCTGGTAAGGAGTACTCAGTATTTAACGCTGAGGAAAAAACCTTCGGTCAGCATAGATTGATGTGATTTTTTTAATTTTCATCCACTGGTTTTTCGATAGATACTCGCTAGATTGGTAATTCTTAACTATTAGGCGATTCCTTAATTTTATTATTTGTTTCAGCTCGTTCGATCGCACGTGCGTTGAACCGTCAGTACTTCAGGTTTTCAGTAGGGGGTATGACGGACGTGGCGGAGATCAAGGGTCACCGGCGCACCTACGTGGGCGCGATGCCAGGCAAACTGGTGCAGTGCCTGAAAAAGACCGGCACTGAAAACCCATTGGTGCTCATCGATGAAGTCGACAAGATTGGCAAGTGAGTGACGACCCTATACTTTCGGCTAAAGTCTTTTTTGTGTAGGAATGTTTAATGTTGGTAGAACTATTTTAATTCAAAAATTAGGTTTTTTTACAGTAGTGTTTTTTTCGGGTTGAAATTTGAAATGTCAAAAATTTAAGGTTCGTTTATAAAAAGTTTTTTTTAATATCAGAAAAAATTAATTGATATAAGATATTAAATATTTCGTCATTATTTTTTAATTAACAAATGTTTTTAACAAATTAACTTTTTAAAAAATCTTTGAAAATCCACAATACTCAGCAAAGAAAATGAACAATTTTTATGCAGGGAATGTGCGAGGAGTAGGTAGAGTGCTCGCTTATTTCACGTATTTATTGCATATTTTTAGGATGTTTTTTTTTTATTGGCAAGAGGTATTTTTTTGTAATTAAAAAATAACAATGTATATCAAGATGTTTACTGCAATAGTTGTTTTTGAATTATATAGGGGTGTGCACGGCGACCCGTCTTCCGCGTTGCTGGAACTATTAGACCCGGAGCAGAACGCCAACTTCCTAGACCACTACCTGGACGTGCCGGTGGACCTGTCGCGTGTGCTCTTCATCTGCACCGCCAACGTCGTCGAGCACATCCCAGAGCCGCTCAGAGACCGCATGGAACTCATCGACATGTCCGGTCAGTTAATGCTCAAAGTTTTCACTTTAACGTATTTGTGTTTATTTAAGTTTAGTGACATTTCAATGCTTTATTAGTTATTTGTATTAAGATATAGTGTTCTTTATTTTTTGTCTCTTTTTGAAAATCAGAAAAACTTTTACGTTACGGACACCGACTTTCGAGATCAGTTTATTAGAAGTGGTAACATATAAATTGAACCTACACACTGTTGCTCGTAACTTCATTCGATATTTATTCGACAAATTAAAAATAATAGAAACTATAACGTAGCTATTTATTAGTGAAAGAATTGTTCAAATCGGTCCAATAGTTTTTATTATTTCAATACATATAAAAATACAAATCTTTATAATATTAATATACTAGCTTTCGCCCGCGACTCCGTCCGCGCGGAATAAAAAAAACAATTACAAATAGCCTATGTGTTCTTCCAGACAATGCTCTACATCTATGCCGAATTTCATCGAAATCCGTTCAACCGTTTAGGCTACAAACTCTAACAAACATCCATCCATCCATCTAAACTTTCGCATTTATAATATTAGTAAGATTGACGTATAGGTTATGTGGCGGAAGAGAAAATGGCGATAGCTCAGCAATACTTAGTGCCGACTGCGCGTAAGAACTGCGGTCTCACTGAGCAGCAGTTAGATTTACAGCCAGAAGCTCTAAGCAGCCTTATTAAGTCCTACTGCAGAGAGAGCGGCGTCAGAAACCTACAGAAGCATATCGAGAAGGTAAGCCAGAAATAATTGTATAGAAATTGTTTCCTTTGTCTATCTATAATAATAAAGCGTAAACACTCACTTCTTTGTTGCTTAAGATGTCAGCAATTACAGCATATTTTTGAATAATTCTTTCTCTAGTAAAAAGCCCTACACTTACGTCATGCTTTAGGCTATATATTTTCACGCCATTAATCTTAGGGGGTAAATATTTTGGTTAAAAACCCTAATGTGGAAAAGAGATTATAAGTTGCTGCCAACATCAAGGAAGCAAGATTGCCAAGTTTTGTCATGTCATGTCATTTTGACATTTGCAATTGACAATTTGACACATGTAAACAATAAAATAATTTTATTCTGATGAAATCGCACTGGAACAGCTAGTTTTTAAATAGGATGAAAACTTAGTGGTGTTTCGAAAGAGGATACAAGTTTTTAAAGTTTGATTCTTTTTTGTTTTTTTAATTTTTTCAGATTTTTTAGCATGCTAACCTTATCTAGTGTCTCTAGAATATTCTGATTAAGTTTCATAATAATCTGTAAAGTGGTTTACGAGTCGTTCGGCGACAAACATTTACAATTTTTCGTTACTTCTATATAATATAAGTTGAGAAACGAGTTGCCATCGGAATTCGCTAATATAGCAAAGCGATTACTGTCCACAGACATCCGTTTGTAGAAACGTTGCCTACCTTTAACAGAGGGGATAAACAGATAGGCGAAATTTCCCCTATGTGTCTCATCCCCACTTCCACTTCCTATTCCAAGGGAAAGGGGTAGACAATCTAAGGACGATTATGTTCTTCAGATAGCCCGTAAAGTGGCGTACAAGATAGTGCGTGGTGAGGCGGAGGCTGAGAGGGTGGTGGTAGATGAGGGTGCGCTGCCGGGGCTGGTGGGCAAGCCGACCTTCAAACATGACCGCATGTATGACATCACCCCTCCCGGCGTTGTTATGGGACTTGCCTGGACCGCTATGGGTAAGTCTTTCTCATCATCATCATCATCTCCTTATCCTACTCCCGTAGGGTCGGCGCGACAGGTTTTTGTCCTCCACATAACTCATGGGTAAGTCTTTCTCATTAGAGGAATAGGGATAGCAATTATTTGTGAATTAGAGACCGACAACTATGGGATATAGACCGATAGGGATGAGTCAGACCGAATTTTTTTGATCCTTTATTTCAAAACTGTTTCCTACTGTAACTTTAATGTGATTTATTTTCTTTTATTGTGTTCACGATGAAAATTCAAAGCCTTTTACAATATTTCGTTTATTTTATTTCTCTCGCTACTTGTACCGCTATCGTCTATACATGGAATATTTATATCCGTGTAGGTTTTATATATTTTCTAACAGAATTAAACGAGACAGAAGCGCCTTTTTTACCGACTTAGATGTCCTTGACAATCTATAAATAAATTTAACTGTTAACAAGGACTTAACGTTTGTTCCCAAACGTATATTATCCACTTGTGTTGCACGGTCAGTGGTTTTTGAAAGAAAGAATTCATTTATTCAAAAAGAAAAGGAATTCATTCGGTTACGTATGTATACCGAAGCGCCGGTTTTAAACTAAATTAGAAAAGGGAGTTATACAGAAAAGAAAAACAAAAACTTAATATTACACACAGTCACAATTAGTAAACTTGGGATTAATCGCATGTTACAAGGAGCACGTTAGTTATGAGTGTGGATACACCGGTAGAGGTAGACCTAGAAAGAGATGGATGGATTGCGTGAAAGGTGACATGATCAAGAAGGGAGTGATGACAGATGACGTATGATAGAGTTATGTGGAGGACATAAACCTGTTGCGCCCCTACGGTAGTACGATAAGGAGGATGATGAGTCACAATTAGTAAACTTAAAATCTAAGAAAAAAAAATATTACAATTGCATTGACGCATGTATTTTCTATCAGGTGGTAGTACACTGTACATAGAGACGGCACTACGCAACACGCAGCAGGAGGAGAAGCCGCTGGGGTCGCTGGAGCTGACGGGCCACCTCGGCGACGTCATGAAGGAGTCCGCCCGCATCGCGCTCACCGTCGCACGCAACTTCCTCGCGCTGCGCCACCCCGGCAACACCTTCCTTAACAACAGGTCACAACCCGGCTCGAAGGACCAACTTTTCATAGTCATATAATAAAGCATAAACACACTATTTTGTGGCGTAGGATGTCAGTAATCACAGCACTTTTGAATAATTCTTTCTTTAATAGAAAGCACTACACTTACGACACGCTTTAGACTACATATTTTCACGCTATTAAACTTAGGGGGTGAATAAATTGGAAAAACACATACATGTGGGAAAGGGACCATAAACAAGCTGCCAACTTAAGGAAGCAAAGTTATTATAGTAACGGTGATTTTGACATTAGCGATTGAGAATTTGACAAATGCAAACAATAAAATGAAGTTTTTAACATAAGCGGATGAAGCCGCACGGGAACAGCTAGTATTAAATAAAAAATTACGTATTACGAATAGTTTTTTCTTATCTCTATTATTATTTACAGTCATTTGCACTTACACGTGCCTGAAGGCGCGACCCCCAAAGACGGTCCATCAGCGGGCTGCACCATCACGACAGCGCTGCTCTCGCTGGCGCTGCGGCGGCCGGCGCGCGCGCAGCTCGCCATGACCGGGGAGATTTCGCTCACAGGGCGAATACTGCCCGTCGGCGGTATCAAGGAGAAGATTATTGCAGTCAGTACAAAACTACACCTTATAAACGTTCAAGGTCATTTCAAGGACATTTGTAGGTCAATTAGCGGTCAATCCCTAAGTCTGTTTTGAAAGAGACAATAATCTTAAACGCCAATAGCCCAATGGTTAGAGGTACGGATTTCCGATCACGTGGTCGAGGGTTCGAATCCCGCCATTCGACTATTGGAATGGTAAATTAAATTTTCAAAAAATATTAAAACAAATAAATAAAAAGAAGTTCAAAACTATACCTTATAAACATTATAAACACTCAAGGTCATTTCAAGGACAGTTTTAGGTCATATAGCGATATCCCCTAAATCTTTGTGCAGGCGAAGCGTGTGGGAGTGACGTGCGTGGTCCTCCCTGAGGAGAACCGGCGGGACTTCGACGACCTCCCCGCCTTCATCAGAGAAAACATCGACGTGCACTTCGTGTCTCACTACGAGGATGTCTACAACATCGCTTTCGAACAGGTCTAGACTGGTTTAAACCGGTTGTAACTGGTTTTTACTGCACTACCAACTGTGTAACGATTCAAAACATAAAGGGCTTGTCCCACCAAATTGCAAATTATTTGATAACAATCGAATCGATTTTGTTTCCTTCTCTGACAGAGATGTCATTTCTAAGCTATCCGAGCCTCTATCAGCCAGTGGTGAGACAGGCCCTAAATAACACAACTACAGTACAACTCGTAAAAACAATATTTTTTTGGAAAAAACACTTCGCATAATTATATGCATTAGCTATCGCACAATTTTTGTTAGGTTTTCAAAGGTGGGCACGTTTTATTCAAAATTTAATTTTGTTAATTAAAAATATTAACTTCGATAAATGTTAACAATCTAAATTTGTACAAACACAGCCCTGTTATAGAGTATGGATCTTAATGCATCACAACATTAACAAATTAATGGATTTAACATTTAGGTGAAGCTAAAAGTTAAATTAACTACTAGCTGTTGCTCGCGTCTTCGCCCGCGTGAAATTAAAAAAAAAAAACACAGCCTGTGTCACTTACTGATAACGTAGCTTATTAATGGTGAATTTTTGAAATCAGTCCAGTTGTTTTGAGTTATTGCAATACATACAAAAATACAAATCTTTCCTCTTTATATTAGTGTAGATTTAATGCCCACCTTTGTAACGTTTCTACTAGCATCGAATCTTAACATCTGACATTGGTTAAAAACTTTGATAAGGGATCTAAGATTTCAAGGCAAGGTTTGTGAAGTAAATGAGCATTTTTATTGAAAAAAGACTAGATAAAAACTATGTATGTTTGTAGTTGTAAAGTACATAATGAGGTTTATTTGTATGTTGTAATATATTTAGTATGTTGGTTTTTGTATTTAGTTTTATGTTATTTTGTTGGTTTGGTGCGTAAATATGTAGTTAGTGTTTATATAACTATTATTTATATATGGTTGGAGTGTATTGATATGTAATTTGTATGTTGGTTGTAAAGATATTATTAAATATAGTTAATTATTAAAAAATATATAAAAGTTATTTTTTTAATACCTGATATAAATAAGTGTAAGTAACCTATTTATCTTATAACACACACATATATTACTTACAAGCTTTCGCCCGCGGTTTCGTCCGCGTGGAATTTAAAAAAAAAGTCGATAGTCTATTTGTTCTTACATACTGTCCTCTTCATCTATACAAAATTTCATTGAAATCCATTTAGCCGTTTAGACTACAACCTCTACAAAACATCCATCTAAACTTTCGCATTTATATTAGTAAGATTTAAGGCCTGACCCACCAAATTGTAAATTGTCTGATAACAATCCATTGTGTAAAATGTGATGGAAATATCGGATTTTGTTCCCTTATCTGACAGTGACGTCATTTTTAAGCTATCCGAGCCTCTATCAGCCAGTAGTACGACAGGCCCTAACATTTAAATGTTAAATCTGAAAGTTATGTTCCGTGAGTCAATCGAATTCTTACTAGAAATGAGTTATTATAGTTTTCATTAAAGTTATAGGTAAAACTTTCATATATCTGATTTTTAGTGCAATGTGTTTTGTGTTCAGGATTTACCGAGAGTTGAACGAGATTCACAGGATGATAAGAACATTCTGTACGGTGTAAGAAGTAGCGAAGAATAAAGAAAACAAAGTTATGTTTGAAGTACAATTTTATTTTAATTAAATAAAAGTAACTGTTTATTTGGTTATTGAATCTTCATTACAATATATTATAGAATTCTCCAACTTTCGTGACAACAAAATACCTCAATTTACTTGCTTCATTTTCTTAAAATATTATATTCCGGTAAATTAAGTCTAAAAACATAAACATTTAAAATATTAACTGAAAAAAAAATAGTATATAACACTTTACTTAGTCCAAGCCATGGAAAAAAAACAATTCACTACACAGTTTTAACACTTTTCTGGTTTAATTCCGTTTTTACTTTTTCAAACTATCCCTACCATCTTCTAAAAGTTGTAATAGCACTGGGTATACCTCATCATATGTAGCTATTTGATTTTGTCGGACATGGTTCTGATATCTCTGCAACGCACCGGCAACAAACTCCAATCTATCTCTCTCATTCCTATGGGAATCCAACCATTGCATTAACTTTTGTATATTCCATCCCGCACAAGTATGAGGAGCAACTAGCTGTGGTCCCGCAAAAGAAAATAAAAACATCATAACAATAGAATAAGGCAATAATGCACCATCACATTGACTCTTAGCGATATCTTGCGGTGATTTTTCTAGAAGCAATTGTAACGCTTTTAATTGTCTATAATGATCACCGAGTTCAGTTATATCATTCACCAATGGTGATAATGCAGTCTCTAATTGTTTGCAGTCAATTTGTAGTTTCACTCGACCAAATTTCGTCAACGGTCTCGTATTACATACATGTTGAATGAACCTTTCAACGCATGCTTTCGATATATTTATACAACAATCATTAAGTGCAGATTTCTCTTGGAACATTGACAGATAGATATCTCTGCATCTTGATACAAATTGTTGAAGTTCCTTCATGTATGGAGAACAGGATAATGTTTTTTTATATGGATCATCAGCTCTTGTAAGATCTGGCTCATCATGCATTGTCATTAATATCAGAAATAGAGAGTTTTTAATGGATTCAGCAAATAATTGCAATATTGGTGTGCTTGATATATCTTTGAGACTATTCTGGACTATTTGTACACTCTCCTGTGGTAACATGGAGTTCATATTAACAAGAACTCTTTTAATTTGAGATGAGAAATAGTATAAAGAGTTGCATAGGTCAGCATTCTTTTGCTGAGAGCTTGTTGGAGGCTCTATGATCTGAGCAACATCACTGTCCATAGACATTCTTTGTTCAGCTTCCATGTTCATCTGCTTGATGCTCTTAGCAACGCTGTTTGCTAAGCTAATACTCAGCTGTTTGTCACTGAGTGATACACTTAGAGCTTCCGCAATAACCCTTATAGCATTATCAATCTGGTCCATACTTGGTACTTGGTTTAAATGCCACATAGTTCTCACAGGATCTAGTAATTTGCCTAAAGATTTTGACAGGAAAGCATTCTCCCATCGGCCGAGACTAGACCGATTCATTTCTAAATCCTTGCATTTTAGACGAACAATTAGATCATTGAAACATTTTAAGATTTTAGGAAAATCTATTTCTACAGATTGGTTGACATTAGAAGGACTCTTTTCTAGCTCGGTGCTGAATATTGTTGACAGTTCTTTCCAGAAGTTTTTCAATATATTCCGGAAGTTTCCAATAGCATGGAGTTCATTAACAACATTCTGCAGCATAATGACCTTGGTGCAGCTGTTATATATGTCAATGTTAAATAGTTTCTCTATGTTATCCCATAGTTTTATTTTGAAGTCATGTGCATTCATAATATTAGCTTTGCCAGGTGCCATGCGACCAGAACTTGACTTTTTGACCTCAATAGAGACCATTTGAATATTAAGAGCTGTGTTTATTTCCTTCTTTAAGTCACTGAGCATACTGTCAACTGTATTTTTTATCTGTTGTTCGGTGCATTGTAAATTGTGAAATACTTTAAAACACTGTAATAACTTTGTCTTGTCACCACTTAACAAGCTTGATTGCAATAATTCTGTTGCATTGTTTAGCAAATCTTTCTTTCTATGATCTACTTGTTTTAATACTTCATCTAACAGTGTTATACCTTCAAAATTGTAGTCATTAATTAATTCGTCTAGCTCGAACAGTATAATCGCCTCTTTTGGTGGGTTATCTTTGACAGAACATAGTTTATTCCATAATATTAATATTTTTGATGCATGGCGAAGTAAATTGCATACAATTTGTACTCTCTCCAGCATCATAGTTTGCTTTACAAGCGTGGCGTAAGGCCCATGGACACGATCTTTCAGTTTTTCGGCACCTCGTAACAAATTTTGTACTTGACTTCTAACAGATTCTAGCATTGCTTCTAGATCTGATATGTGGCTAGCTTGTGTCAAGAGATCATTGTGTTTATCCAAAACTTGCTTCTCCAAGCTTTTTGTTAGTTTTTCGATGCCTAGAGCTAGTTTACTAACTTGATCGCTTACAGAAATATTTTCACCGATTATCGGCTTAACAGAATCCACTAGGAACTTACTGTAAAACTCGTCGTTTTCTATTTCAACGCATACATCCTTTGGATCCATTTTAAAATCAAACTTTGAGCTGTAAATTCAAAATATTTTTCGCTACAAGCAGCAACTTTGTTTTTTTTGCGTTGCCGATGAATAGATGACAGTGACAGTGACACTGACACGTTGCGTCATGTAAGTGACAGACATGACATTTTTTTTACACTAACGATTAGGCACAGTAGATGCATCATAACAAAATAATTGAGTGAAATATTTGTACATTTTTTTTAAATTAACATATCACGGAATGTTCTATTTTTCGTTGATAGGCGAAATCTCAAATAGAATTATATTTACAATTAGATTATGCTGACTGTTTAACTTGTTACCGACAGCGCGGCAGCCAAAAATACAAAACACTTTTTCCTGAAACTCACATCTTTATTTTTACTTAAATTCCGTTTTATATCATAACACAATTCTTCACCTTATTTTTTCTATCTATTTTCTTTATCTCACGATAAATGTCTTAGTGGCCAGTATCAACCTCTTTGGCTGTATACATACTGCTTGTCAGCCAAAGAGGTTGTATTTTGCATTCAACATACCGCCCACCAAGAACATTGTTAATGTTCTTAACAAAACTGTCCCGCCCACCATGCGATGTGGGGGAGAATTTAAAACGATGGTGACAAATACAAAACAACATAGCCTCATAACTTCTTGAACAGTGGACTGTATAATCTAACTTGAAAAAACATCTCTTTTATAGGTAACTAACAATAAACTTTAAATATCAAAAGACAACTCAAATACAAAACATCAGTACTTAAATCTTTGCTTATTTGCTAATAGCCACTCACAACATTTGACCTAAATTGCTAAAATTATTTAATTTCACAAAACACAAATACAAGTATCATACACATCTTAATATCAGTAAGATTTAGTCCTAACCATTACGGTTTCCAGCAAGTTCACACAATAACCACAGAAGAGAGTTTCCTCCCTCATAACTACAGTTCCCTGACGTTTGGCTATATGTTGTTAAATGTGGTGCGACTTGCTGTTGCTAAAATCTAAATCTACTTGTTACCTGCCTCTCTCATCTGCTCGCCAATAACTTTGCGACTTTTCTCATTCTTACATCTTGTCATTACAATCTCTAGGATACTGATACTACCTAGGTCCTCCCTTTTTACAAAATGTTCAAACATCCACTTAAATGACCCTCCGAACTTACATCATACACAATGCCACATAGGCCCAATATTTCGGAGAGTGCTCGCAATGATGTATTGAACGGTAAGGGATCCCTCTCAGTGCTGTACGTTGTTAAGACCGATGTATCCTAAACTTAGCTCTAGTTTTCCGTTTGCTTGGTTCGGTTTGCAGGGAGCTCGTTATAACATTGAATACATGGTCACACTGGAAAACAGTACCTAGGATGAAATCATTTGACTTGAATAAACTACATCTGAGATCATGGGACTCTTAAACTTACACCTGATATCTTTACTAATTGCTTTACATCTTATCCATTATGTATGTACTTATGGCCCGCTTAATCCCTTAACATTGCTAACACTGCCATAAAACAGAACAATAAAAAGTAAAATCCTAACCTTATACATTTGCAACAATACAACAAAATATAACACACGAACATAGACATTAATCCTAAACACAAATCAAATAATATTATAATACATCATAAATATTCTCAACATCAAATTAAAACACTAACCTAAAACACAAATAACAAATCTTACCAACATAACCAAAATCATACCTATTGTCAACACACAAAAATTCAGAAAATAAAATATCACTCAAAATAAACCCACATTCTTTTAAAATCAACCAATTCACTTTTTAAATTTTCACAAAATGGCGCGTACACGCGGATGACGTCATCAGAGCGCGCACGAAGCGCTGCCCTTTGTGGCGCCATCGCGCTCACGCCCTGCTCGACCCTGCTGCGCTGGCCGTTGTAGCTTGCCACGCTGATCCCACTCACATGTTGCGGCAGTCTTCTACTTATATGTGCTCCTAACGTCCAACTCCTATGGCGTTAGTTTTTGCACCTTGTGAACTTGTTGGCTGCCGGCTGCCGGCTCTCGGTTTAGTTGCTCTCGGTATTTCACTAATCCGGCTCGTATGGACCATGTTTAACTTGTTACCGACAGCGCGGCAGCCAAAATACAAAACACTTTTTCCTGAAACTCACATCTTTATTTTTACTTAAATTCCGTTTTATATCATAACACAATTCTTCACCTTATTTTTTTTCTATCTATTTTCTTTATCTCACGATAAATGTCTTAGTGGCCAGTATCAACCTCTTTGGCTGTATACATACTGCTTGTCAGCCAAAGAGGTTGTATTTGCATTCAACATAACCGCCCACCAAGAACATTGTTAATGTTTCTTAACAAAACTGTCCCGCCCCACCATGCGATGTGGGGGAGAATTTAAAACGATGGTGACAAATACAAAAACAACATAGCCTCATACCTTCTGGCACAGTGGACTGTATAATCTAACTTGAAAAAACATCTCTTTTATAGGTAACTAACAATAAACTTTAAATATCAAAAGACAACTCAAATACAAAACATCAGTACTTAATCTTTGCTTATTTGCTAATAGCCACTCACAACATTTGACCTAAATTGCTAAAATTATTTAATTTCACAAAACACAAATACAAGTATCATACACATCTTAATATCAGTAAGATTTAGTCCTAACCATTACGGTTTCCAGCAAGTTCACACAAATAAACCACAGAAGAGAGTTTTCTCCTCATACTACAGTTCCCTGACGTTTTGGCTTATGTTTGTTAAATGTGGTGCGACTTGCTGTTGCTAAAAATCTAAATCTACTTGTTACCTGCCTCTCTCATCTGCTCGCCAATAACTTTGCGACTTTTCTCATTCTTACATCTTGTCATTACAATCTCTAGGATACTGATACTACCTAGGTCCTCCCTTTTTACAAAATGTTCAAAACATCCACTTAAATGACCCTCCGAACTTACATCATACACAATGCCACATAGGCCCAATATTTCGGAGAGTGCTCGCAATGATGTATTGAACGGTAAGGGATCCCTCTCGTGCTGTACGTTGTTTAAGACCGATGTATCCTAAACTTTAGCTCTAGTTTTCCGTTTGCTTGGTTCGGTTTGCAGGGAGCTCGTTATAACATTGAATACATGGTCACACTGGAAAACAGTACCTAGGATGAAATCATTTGACTTGAATAAACTACATCTTATTATCTTGTACTTCTTAAACTTACACCTGATATCTTTACTATTGCTTTACATCTTATCCATTATGTATGTACTTATGGCCCGACTTAATCCCTGCCTAAAGTCTAACCACTGCCATAAAACAGAACAATAAAAAGTAAAAATCCTAACCTTATACATTTGCAACAATACAACAAAATATAACACACGAACATAGACATTAATCCTAAACACAAATCAAAGAAGATGAGAAGACAGCATAAAATATTCTCAACATCAAATTAAAACACTAACCTAAAACACAAATAACAAATCTTACCAACATAACCAAAATCATCCCTATTGTCAACACACAAAAATTCAGAAAATAAAATATCACTCAAAATAAACCCACATTCTTTTAAAAACCAATTCACTTTTTAAATTTTCACAAAATGGCGCGTACACGCGGATGACGTCATCAGAGCGCGCACGAAGCGCTGCCCTTTGTGGCGCCATCGCGCTCACGCCCTGCTCGACCCTGCTGCGCTGGCCGTTGTAGCTTGCCACGCTGATCCCACTCACATGTTGCGGCAGTCTTCTACTTATATGTGCTCCTAACGTCCAACTCCTATGGCGTTAGTTTTTGCACCTTGTGAACTTGTTGGCTGCCGGCTGCCGGCTCTCGGTTTAGTTGCTCTCGGTATTTCACTAATCCGGCTCGTATGGACCATGTTTAACTTGTTACCGACAGCGCGGCAGCCAAAAATACAAAACACTTTTTCCTGAAACTCACATCTTTATTTTTACTTAAATTCCGTTTTATATCATAACACAATTCTTCACCTTATTTTTCTATCTATTTTCTTTATCTCACGATAAATGTCTTAGTGGCCAGTATCAACCTCTTTGGCTGTATACATACTGCTTGTCAGCCAAAGAGGTTGTATTTTGCATTCAACACTGACCACCTAAAAACCCATTTCCCACCAACTGGAACGACTAAATAAGTTAATAGTGAGATAAATCATGATACAAAAATCAATATATTTGAGTACCATACTACTGTACTCACAGTCACAAAGTGGTTACTACGAGAGAATATTTTCAAAACATATTATATTTTTAGTTGTCAATAAAGTAACAGCGCAGTTTTGTCTCAGATTGGTTAGAAAATGTCCACTGAACAGTTTTTTTTATAAGAGAAGAGGCATACGAGCAGCTGGAAAACCGAGACCGACGTACATAGACCTCGGCAATATCGGAGGAACTGCAGATGCGTTGACGGCCTTTCAGAAGGTGAAGGCCTTTCTGTTTGGAAATACCAAGGACAGACCATTTCTGAACCGGCTGTGTGCAGAAAGTTCTGTGAAAAGCGCACAATTGAGGATTGCCAGCCATTGAGTTGGTGTGGATGATACCTGGCGGTCTAGTTGTATTATATTACCTAGAATCATAACGTAATCTACATCTGTAATCTCTTATTCTTTATCCCAATTCTTATCATTTAATTTTAATGACAAAGTAAACTAAGATTATGTTTTAGGAAAGTGATCTTAGTTAATCTTTCAATCCCATATCCTAGTTTAGTAGGTTCATCTGTAATAATAAAACGTATTCGCATGCTTATGCAGTTCTGGTTCCAACTTCATATGGTAAATATGCACAGGAGTCTGTTCTTTACATCACCGGGAATTATTAAAAAACAAAAGTAGTAAATGAATTGTCAAGTACTATAGTTGGTTCAAGTTTGGTTAGCATTATCTTACTTGTGGGTTTAATAATTCATCTTAACATATAAAAAAAACCAATTCATATCATTTATTTCCGATAAAAACGAAAAAATTCTGTTCGGACAATCTCCGAAACAGTTGGACCGATTTTGACGGGACTTTTACTGGAAGCTTGCTGATGCGGAGGTAACTAAAAATACAGCTTGTTCGAAAAACAATTCTAGATTTGAAAATCCTGGAGCTTGCGGCCATTGTTATATTTGGTACTGTCTGTGAGTGAGGCTCAGTGGCTCAGTGGTTTAAGCACTTCACTTGTAATCTACAGGTTTTGGGTTCGAATCCCATCATGTACCAATGCGATTTTCGAATTTCATATGTACATAATTTACCCGATGTTCTTACGGTGAAGGAAAACATCGTGATGCCTGCACATGTCGGCGAAGAAATTCAAAGATATGTGTGAAGTCGACCAACCTGCATTGGGGCAGCGTGGTTGACTATGGCCTAGTCATTCCTTACTCAGGAAATTCGAGCCCCTCAGTGGGGGCATATAGTGAGCTGGTGATGATATATTTTTTTAATATCATCGCTGTGACTTCTTTTATTTTAAGCATGACAACGAATTTGGTTTACACTTTGTACCTTAAAATTCGTCATTGTAAATAACAGATAAGTGATCAACATAGATATCATGTTACTTATAACATTAAGTACTCATATCAGAGAATTAGATAACATTATGAAAACATCAAATCAAGGTGGATACTGATAATAATAATATAGCCTTTTATTCTGAAACTAGCTGTTCGCGTGCGGATTCATCTGCGTGAAATTATAAAAACTTTATTTTATTGTTTACATTTGTCAAATTATCAATAGCAGATGTCAAAATGACATGACATGACAAACCTTAGCAATCTTTCTTTCTTGATGTTGGCAGCAACTTATGGTCTCTTTCTTACATTAGGGTTTTTATCCAAAATATTTACCCCCTAAGTTTAATGGCGTGAAAATATAAAGCATGACGTAAGTGTAGGGCTTTTTATTAAAAAAAGAATTATTCAAAAATATGCTGTAATTACTGACATTTTAGGCAACAAAGAAGTGTGTGTTTACGCTTTATTATAATATTATAGTAATTATTGTATTATAGTATTATAGTATAGTATAGAAATATAGATTAGATTAATAATAATAATAATAATTTATTTAACTCATGTAACAGAATATTACACATTATTTATTAAATATAGTCTCTTATAGTATGTCCCTTATTTCAGCGTGCCTCGTGGCATAGGCCTCCTCCAGACTCTTCCACTGTTTTCTATCTCGCGTAACTCTTCTCCAATGTGGACCGGCAGTCATCCTCAAGTCGTCCCATCTTATTTTCTGCCGTCCCCGACTCCTTTACTGATAACCTTACTATAAATATCAACGATTCGTTGAAACGTGTCTTGCGAATGTCCGTTCACGTTGTCACGTTCTTTTAGGTTAGGTCTTTAACTAGATTGAGAAAGAGGGAAACAACTTTATTTGTAGCCTAAAGTGTTCTTCCAAACATATGTGTCAAATTTCAGCAAAATTCGTTCAGCTGTTTTGGAGATATTTAGTAATAGTATAGTATTCTGTTATCTGAGGTAGTAATAAACATCCATCCATTTATTTATTTCAGTAACATTTTCTATGTTCTAAAATGTGTTACTATTTTATGTAAATGTTCTTTTATGTTTTTAAAAATGTTTCTAAATTAAGTATTATTTTGAATGATTATAGCAAGCATTAAGGCGGTAATTTAAAACAGACAATCGTGTTTCTTTCTGCTATAATACGCAAATTAATTGTAAAAATATATTTATAATTGTTTGCTATTCAAAACCACCAGTGATATTAACAAACCATGCTATGCTGTTGCACTTGTTGTTAATCTACTCAATTTAATACCGTGAGAATATATAACCTGTAAGGTAAGGTTTTTTTTTATCTTACTATCTTACTTCTTACATCTTACTAATATTATAAATGTGAAAGTTTAGATGGATGGATGGATGTTTGTTAGAGTTTGTAGTCTAAACGCCTGAACGGATTTCGATAAAATTTGGCATAGATGTAGAGGATAGTCTGGAAGAATCGTGAACGGAGTCGCGGGCGGATGCTAGTTAAAAAATGATTATTAAAAAATATATGACTGCTGAAACCGTACCAACCAACGTGGACAGAATAAAAAGCGTAATCGAACACACGCAAGACTTTTACCAGGACGTTGGAATTTATAGTTATTACCTTATCGGTACAAGCCTTCTTTATTTAATGTTTTCATACTGTTATCTAATTCTGTCATATATTTAATGTTATAATTAACATATCTTTACTGATCACCTATCTGATATCTTGCGATGACGAAAACGGCACAAAGTGTACACCAAATTCATTGTCATGCTTGTTGCAAAATGTGGTGGCGTGATGATATTAAAAAAAAATAGTCTTTACGCGTACAATATCATGAATGTCATGCTATTATTTATTATTGTATGAATAATAATGAAAGCGAAGTATGTATCCATATACGTCATATTGTCGAGTTTATTACAACTTTTGACAGATCACACTTGTCTGTGGGCGTCGTTCTACGGATTATTCCCAACCGTCACCAAGCTCTGTCCCCCCACGGGACAGATGAGAACAAATAGTTTCATCCGTCCCTTTTAGTCCCACTGTCACCAATAAGGTGACAGATGGAACCGGTAAGAAATAAAACACGTTCCAATCGTCCCCTCGTCGCAAAAGGTGGGACGTATGAAACTTTTATTCTCATCTGTCCCCACGTGGGGACAGAGCGGGGTGATGACTGGGAATAATACCGTTCTACACGGTATACCCGCTGCACGTTTTTTGCTGCCAGTACTATTCTACACTATTTAAAAGTTGTAAACTTTATGCCACAATTCTAGCCTACGATCACGTAAGATATTTCATATTATTACAAACTCCTGTAGTCTTATTAGCCTAGGGCTAGCTGTCCCCCTAGAATATAGCTAAATCTAAAATTGATATAAAACCACTTAGAATATGGCAATATTAATAATTACTTTCCGAAGCTTGTGTTCGGGAACTTTCTATTTCTACCCATTTCGTTCAAGGACAGGATCGGAATGAAGTTGATTTTGCAGGGGATGGGGTGCATAGGTAGGTGAAATATCCTCTTTCTATGCTACTTTAACTAATTCCTATGATCCCTTGCAAAACATAGACAAGCCCATAATTGTAATACATTTCGTCCACATGTAATGCTAAAGAATTAAGAAAAATAAAAAAAAAACATACATATTGTTAAGAACAAAATTAGTACCGTGCTATAGAAATGGCACAACTCTAGATTAGCGGCATAAACGTCACGTCCCTAGCTGACAGCTGTCAATGTCACTAGAAGGATGGATATTGGCGCGCATCGGGAGTCACGACGAGAAGTGTTGCTCTGAGTTTAAAAGCTACAGTATCAATTAAATAAGTTGCCTAATAGTTTCAGAAGTGGTATAAGACCCATTTCACAAAGTGGTATTTATATGAGAATAGTTTTTATCACAGTTTCAATACTTTTATAGAATGTTGAGAACTTCAGATTTTGATAAACTGGAACTGAGCAGTTTACTTAAGTTGTTAATGGAAATCTACATATTTGGTGAGTTTGTTCCATGTTTTTGATTATCCATATATAATTTGAGTGATTTCAAAGAGTTTTCGAAATATTCAAATTTACGTGAAGTAAGTGGATAATCTTGGAAACGTAAAGTTGTGTTTATAAGAGTATTATTGTTAGCAAGCCAAAAGAATTATAAATTGAACTTCATCATTTTACAATTGAAACATTATAGCATTTTATTTGATTGTTATTCTGTTTGACCTTGGGCAGCGACCCTAAGGGAGTGGTATAAGGGTGAGAGATGATTATTTAATTGCTATTCTGAGGTTGATTTTATAACTTAAATTGATGAAGAAAAAATGGTTTGTGTAGAATTGATTTTAAAACCAAGTTATAGTTTATGTTAAGACACAAAACTATTGTGGAAATATTGGTTTAATGTTTGTAACACACACTTTGATTTTATGTTTGTAATTTAAGAGTTGTGTGTGGAATGCTAAGATAAATTTAAGAGGCTGTAATGTAGGTTACAGTTACATGCTATATTGTGCTATGTTTGAGAGAAATGTTTTAAATTAACAGTATTATTAAATGTACAGAATGGTCAATTATGGTGGAAAATCCATACAGTCAAAGGATGTGTGAGGTTGGTTGGAGCGGCTGTGTTAATTGGGTTCTAACCCAAAGACAGCCAGCAGTGGTTGTGAGGGATTCGCTGGACTGAAAAGATCTGGAAGCTGATGCATGTAAGGCTAGTGGTATACAAATGCACAGCGAAGCTAAATGGCTACATCCAAAGGAGGGAATGGGTATGGATACCAGGTATTATAGTTGATTTTTATTACTTGATTTACACAAAAGCAGCTGGTTTACATTAATTTGTTTGGTTGGTTTATCAGCTGAAATAAATGTTGAAATAAAAAATACATATTTTGGTTCAGCAGTGGATGACCTAGGGCTGGCTGATGTTGATGATGTAAACAAGCAATTTAAATTGAATGGGTAAATAACCCAGTTTTTAATGAATGACATAAACTTTAATACTCTTTGGAAGTGTAATGACATAGTATAATTAACCAAACAGAATTAGAGGTCTGTGATTGTACTCAGATTTAATACATCAACAGGTTATGATTAAAACAGTAGTCATGTATTATGTAATATGTTAATGGAGTTTTATTACTTATTAAAATGCTGCAGTAGTCTGCACAACCTTGGAATTAAGGAATGGTGGTTTAAACTTTATTTATGTTCTGTGAGTTAGAATAGACTTAGGACTAAACTAGGCCATCAAATTGAGTTTTTATTGCCAATGAAAATATGGTTGATTGGCTTGGAGACAAATAAATGGAAGTTGAGTATTAGCTGCCGGTTGTCATTATATTAATTCATTATTAAAATAGTGACATTATGAAACATCATTTGAGAGAATTGGAGGTACACACTCCCTAACATGTTTGATTGATATAAATGTGATGCTGAGAATAACCCAAGCAAGATACTTAAGTATTTTATCTATGGCAAAGTCGGCACAAGGTGCTGTTGAAGTGGCACAGATAAGCATTCGTTAGACATCCACCTAGGGGCAAGTGAGCATATTATGGTGTGGTAGCAAGAGACAAGATTACAATTTGTAGTGCTGGACAGAAAAGTATGTGCAGAGAGTTATTTAGAATTGGGTGTTACCACCATCAAGAATGTTAATTTTATTTAATGCCTTAGGGGCTTGAGACATAAATGTTTTGTCAGAGAGTTATTTAGAATTGGGTGTTACCACCATCAAGAATGTTAATTTTATTTAATGCCTTAGGGGCTTGAGACATAAATGTTTTGTCAGAGAGTTATTTAGAATTGGGTGTTTATCACCACCAAGAAATGTTATTTTATGTAATGCCTTAGGGCTAGTGCCATAAATGTTTCTTAGAGAATGGTTTTACAATTGGCTGTTACCACCACTAAGAAAGATTAACCTAATCTTTTGCCTACGAGGCATATGATGAGCCTCCGGTGTATGTTTTGCTATGAGGCGTATCATTAGCCTTCAGGCGTATGTTTTGTTAATAGACCATATGAACAGCCTCTGGCAGCATGAATTGCCTCCGGGGCATGTGATCAGCCTCTGGGAGCATGAATTTCCTTCGGGGCATATGAGCAGCTGCTGGGCGCATGAATTTCCTTCGGGGCATATGAGCAGCCGCCGTGCGCAAGATGTGCCTTCGGGCTTGTGAAAAGCCTACGGGCTTATGAAGTGCAACGGGGCGGGGGGTAAAAAAAAAAAAAAATATAATCAAGCCTTAAGGGCTTATGGTGTGCCTTCGGGCTTGTGAAAAGTCTGGAGAATGGCTTACGGCCTGTGGCCAGAAAAAAAAAACAATAATAATCATAAAATATAAAAAAAAAAAAGTATAAATTGATAAAAGCCTACGGGCTTATGTTTTGCCTGCGGGGCCTATAAAAGCCTACGGGCTTATGTTTTGCCTGTGGGGCCTATAAAAGCCTACGGGCTTATGTTTTGCCTGCGGGGCCTATAAAAGCCTACGGGCTTATGTTTTGCCTGTGGGGCCTATAAAAGCCTACGGGCTTATGTTTTGCCTGTGGGGCCTATAAAAGCCTACGGGCTTATGTTTTGCCTGTGGGGCCTATAAAAGCCTACGGGCTTATGTTTTGCCTGTGGGGCCTATAAAAGCCTACGGGCTTATGTTTTGCCTGCGGGGCCTATAAAAGCCTACGGGCTTATGTTTTGCCTGTGGGGCCTATAAAAGCCTACGGGCTTATGTTTTGCCTGTGGGGCCTATAAAAGCCTACGGGCTTATGTTTTGCCTGCGGGGCCTATAAAAGCCTCCGGGCTTATGTTATGCCTTCAGGGCCTATCCACAGCCTTCGGGCTTATGTTATGCCTTCGGGCCTATCCACAGCCTTCGGGCTTATGTTATGCCTTCGGGCCTATCCACAGCCTTCGGGCTTATGTTATGCCTTCAGGGCCTATCCACAGCCTTCGGGCTTATGTTATGCCTTCAGGGCCTATCCACAGCCTTCGGGCTTATGTTATGCCTTCGGGCCTATCCACAGCCTTCGGGCTTATGTTATGCCTTCAGGGCCTATCCACAGCCTTCGGGCTTATGTTATGCCTTCGGGCCTATCACAGCCTTCGGGCTTATGTTATGCCTTCGGGCCTATCCACAGCCTTCGGGCTTATGTTATGCCTTCGGGCCTATCACAGCCTTCGGGCTTATGTTATGCCTTCGGGCCTATCCACAGCCTTCGGGCTTATGTTATGCCTTCGGGCCTATCCACAGCCTTCGGCTTATGTTATTTTTTTTTTTTTTTTTTTTTTTTTTTTTTTTTTGTTTTTTTTTTTTTTTGCCTTCAGCCTTCACCAGCTTCGGGCTTATGTTATGCCTTCGGGCCTATCCACAGCCTTCGGGCTTATGTTATGCCTTCAGGGCCTATCCACAGCCTTCGGGCTTATGTTATGCCTTCGGGCCTATCACAGCCTTCGGGCTTATGTTATGCCTTCGGGCCTATCCACAGCCTTCGGGCTTATGTTATGCCTTCAGGGCCTATCCACAGCCTTCGGGCTTATGTTATGCCTTCGGGCCTATCCACAGCCTTCGGGCTCATGATTACTTTCGGGGTTATAATCTGCTTACAGGACTATACATTGTTTACGAGGCTTGCAATTGGTCGAGGTGCATCAGCACCTCGGGGCCGATGGAACGACGTATCGTGCGGCGATGTTGAGTACTCCTTCGAGGACGAAGGAAAGCGGATGGCCGAACTGTTAAGAACAAACTTAGTAACCGTGCTATGAAATGGCACAACTATAGATTATCGGCATAAACGTCACGTCCCTAGCTGACAGCTGTCAATGTCACTAGAAGGATGGATATTGGCGCGCATCGGGAGTCACGACGAGAAGGGGTGCTCTGAGTTTAAAAGCTACAGTATCAATTAAATAAGTTGCCTAATAATATATCTAAAAATATTTAGCAAAGCGACCATAACTACATATGATTTGCTAAAGTAGCTATTCTCTGATAGCGTCAACGCGGATGCGATAGGCGTCCATATATATACGCTTTCCTTCAAGACTTAGCATTCAGTAGTCGCATTCAGACGCAGCAAGGCACAATGACGTACTTGTACATACTGGCCTTTGTTGCAGCTTTGCTCCCCGCACTGTACTACTACTTCACCAGGACATTTGATTACTGGAAAAAGAGAAATGTCGTGGGACCCAAGCCGGTACCATTCTTCGGAAACCTTAAGGATTCCGTTCTCAGACGAAAGCCCTTGATATCTATGTACAGGAGTATTTACGAAGCGTACCCCGAAGAAAAAGTGGTCGGAATCTACAGAATGACCACACCGGCGGTCCTGGTGCGTGACTTGGAGCTCGTCAAGCATGTACTCATTAAAGACTTTGACAACTTCGTCGATAGAGGAGTAGAGTTCAGCGACAAGGGTATGGGAGCTAATATATTCCACGCTGATGGCGACAGATGGAGAGTTCTGAGAGGTCATTTCACGCCCGTTTTCACATCGGGGAAACTCAAGAACATCAGGTACCTGATGACGGAGCGCGCTGACAAATTCATTGAATACATCGATACTACTATACAGAAGCAGTCGGAGCAGTCTATGCACGAGCTGTTCCAGAAGTACACGATGTCAATGATCAGCGCCTGCGCCTTCGGTCTGAATCTAGACGAAAAGATGATCAATACATTACAAAAAATGGACAAAATGATTTTCGCTTCCAACTACAGCACCGAGTTGGACATGATGTATCCCGGTATACTGAAAAAATTTGGCGGCTCGCTCGTGCCCCAGCTGGTGATAGACTTTTTCGAAAATCTCGTACAACAAGTCATAAACCAGAGAGGCGGAAAACCGACAGGCAGAAAAGATTTTATGGATTTAATTCTTGAATTAAGACAGCAGAAAACAATCGAAGGAGCGAAGAGACTTGAAAATAAAAATGCGACTTCATTCGAACTGACGGACAGTATAATTGCGGCTCAAGTGTTCACTTTCTATGCAGCCGGGTACGAGTCGAGTGCGTCCACGATGGCCTTCATGTTGTACGAGTTGGCGAAGAACCCGGACATACAGGACAAAGTCATCAAAGAGATCGACGAAGTCCTCAAGCGTCACAATGGTGAAGTATCCCACGATTGCTTAAACGAGATGACGTACTTACATCAGGTGTTCGATGAGACGTTGAGAAGATACCCGTTGGCGGATCTGCTGCAGCGAAATGCTAAAGAAGATTACCATTTACCAGGCACCAATGTTACTGTCAAGAAAGGGCAAACGGTGGTGATCAGCGGATGGGGTATACAACATGACCCTAAATACTACCCCGATCCCGAAAAATTCGACCCGGACCGCTTCAGCCCTGATAAAATAAAGGACATAGACTCTTGTGCCTATTTACCATTTGGAGCTGGACCCAGGAATTGCATAGGTATGTGAACATTTTCTTTACTTTAATTTTAACACGAAATTAGAACAGATATTAGAAAGATAAATTTGAAAACTACATCATCATAATGAAACATGAAAACCATGTACTTGGTTCAATAATTATTTTGTTGCGCCATTGTTTAGCAAACATTTTTCTAACTCAGCAATCTGTGACAAATTCCAAGACACAAAATAATTAAAAACAATAAAATGATGTGCGTAGAATAGAACTTGAAAACAAAAGCACATCTAGTTTTATGCCGCCATTTTGTGTAGATATCATGCGCATTCACAGTTTCAAAATGGCGGTGATAAAAAAATGGCGTTTTGTTATCTAATATCGAAATTTCTAGATTGATTTTTTCTTTGCAGGATTGCGTTTCGCTAAAACACAATCACGAGTTGGTATGGCTAAATTCTTTTCCAATTTCCGCGTCGAGCCTTCGAAGAGGACTGCAATGGAGTTAACATTTGATCCCTCGCGTGCATTCCTCTCCGCTACGGGAGGAATATATCTGAACATTGTGCGTCGATAAACTTTACAAAATGTCAAATTATCTTTGTAAATGTTATTAACATAAACTGTCGTAGTCAGAGTCGTTTAATGATTACTAAAAATCCTTTAGTTAAGGTTTTTCTAGATTTACATTAAAATTCTCCCGTAGTGACCACTATGTGACTCTGAGTACGGCAGTAAAGGTACTCAAACCTATTGATTTTTGTACCATAATTTATCTGATTGTATTTATTAATTATTGTTTATTTTTAGATTTTAGTATTTTGTATATTTTTAATAAAACATATAATAGAACTCTACACTTTTATTTGCTTCTTATTAAATACTGGCTGTGGCTCGCAACTTTGCCCGAGTCAAATTTGAAAATAATAAAAAAATATAGCCTATGTTACTCAGTGATAACGTAGCTTTTAATGGAAAGATTTTTTTTAAATCGGCTTAGTAGTTTTTGAGTTATTTCAATACATACAAAATAGTTACAAATCTTTCCTCTTTATAATATTAGTATAGTCTAGCTGTTGCCCGCGACTTCGCCCGTGTGAAATAAAAAAATAGCCTTACTCAATGATAGCGCAGCTTTTTAATGGTGAAAGAATTTTTATAATCGGCCCATTATTTTTTTTCAATACATACAAAAGTACAAATTTTTCTTATTTATAATATAGTTAGTATAGATAAACGGTGACTACTCGAAGGTTGAGTAGATTCAACTGGCAGCAACCCGCCGCGGTATACAAAGATGTTCACCCATCCATCCTCATCACCCACTTTATGTCGCTTTGTAACACCGACATTTTGTATACGTTGTTACAGTTTGCATGGAGTAACATTTTTTAGTTTTTTAAAAATCCACATAAGTTTACGCACTCGGTTTGTAGCCATTTCAATATGACTATGCCAAAATATTTTTTGATGAATAACTCGGAGATATTTGGTACACGTGACTTTTTCTATATTTGGGCAAAGGCAATTGGATTTTTATATTTGAACTAGCTGTTGTTCGCGACTTCGTCCGCGTTTAATTAAAAAATATAGCCTAGTTTACTCACAGATAAATTACTTTTCTATCGGTGAAAGAATTTTTAAAATCGGCCCAGTAGTTTTTGAGTTATAGCAATACACACAAAAATACAAATCTTTCTTCTTTATAATATTAGTATAGATTTAATCGAAGGAAAAGTGGTAAATGTAGAGGTATTAAGAACATGGTTATTCAAAAAGCATGCTGTGATTGCAGATATCCTAATTTTTTTTAATTAGAAGGGGGCAAACGAAACACATAACAAAGTGTTTTTTTTATTTAAATAATAAGGTGGCAAACGAGCAAGCGGCCACCTAAATGGCGAAGCGACTGCTGCCTATAGACATCCGCAAATGCAGATGCGTTGCCTACCCTAAATCGTCGGAGGAGGAGACGCACATAAAGAGCATATTTCCCCTTTCTATGCGTCTCCTCCACCGTCAAATCTACTTTCCCATCCAATCCTTTCTTATAAGAAAAGGGTGGAACGGGAAAGGGACTAAAAGTGGGTCTCCGGCACCACACTCATGAGACGAAAAGCGGAACCGCTCCCACTTCACGCCTGTCTTTTGTGTGGTCGTGGTATTGCACGGGGCGAGCTTACCCATTCGTGCGAAGGTGTTAAAGCGGGCTCTACCACTGTTCTACGTCTAGAGACAGAATGAACCCGTTGCTTTCTGTCTTATCAAATCAATAACTGTTTATTATAATCAGCGATACGATAACAAGCTTATGTTGGCAATTTGTTTATATTGTCATGCTTATTACAAATATTTTATTAATTCGAAGTATCACATGCATAGTTATCCTTTGCGATGGACTTTACGATAGTCTTGATAAGAAAAATTTACTGCGTATATTTGTAAAAAATAGCAAGAGGTAATGTCTGAAAGACAGTTATATTGTAGCTTGTACGAAAGGAAGTTTAAGGTGTATCAAATTTTTGATATAATTATGTCTTTCATCCGAACCACTATCTAGGCTAGGTCTAGAATCCTCTCCTATCTATAGGTACCGTGTTAGCATTTGCAGTAGTTTTTATATTTATTTTACACTAGCTGTCGCCCGCGTGGAATTAAAAAAAACAAAAGTGAGTAGCCTATGTGTTCTTCTAGACTATGCTCTACATCTATACCAAATTTTATCGAAATCCGTTCAGCCGTTTAGGCTACAAGCTCTAACAAACATCCATCCATCTATCTAAACTTTCGCATTTATAATATTAGTATGATTTTTGGAGTCTAGGGAACCCTTATTTTGTTTCAAATTACATTGGGTTTTTTTGGTAAAAAATTAATAATGGTACATCCTAACATCTGATATAGTTTCACACGAAGGTAGTTTTAGACAACTTATTTGATTGATACTGTAGCTTTAAACTCAGAGCAACACTTCTCGTCAGGACTCAGGATGCGCGCGAATATATATCCATCCTTCTAGTGACATTGACAGCTGTCAGTTAGGGACGTGACGTTTATGCTGATAATCTAGTGTTGCGCCAATTCTACAGCGCGGTACTAATTTTGTTCTTAACAGTAGTACAAAACAATAGTCGGGTATGAAAAAATACGCAGTGATTTCCTTACACTGAATATTAGATTTTTTTAATAAATTTAAAGCTTGAAAACACAAAATGAGAAATAAAATTAATAAAACAACAACATAGGTCATGCCAATTTAATAAATTCATACAGCACGCACACTTGTGCTATTTTCACAGAATTATTCGTTATTTTAAACTTATTACCAACAAATTGTGCATTAGCAACAAAATATCTTATTTTATGATACGCATTTCAATTTTAGTAAATGTACAAGTACAAAATTGTTTCGTAAAATACGAAAATACAAAAAAAACTACAAAATGAAGAAAATACGATGGCAAAATTAAAAACATCCATGGCAGCTACTGTAAGAAATTGTAATTCACTTATATATATTTAAAACTATGATTTGATTGAACTTAAAACCTAAATGGGGTATAGCACGAAAATTTTCGGAAAAGTATTCACATCGTCAAAGTTTGAGATTTGTTGGTGTACTGTACTTCCAAGATGCTGCAACAATATCACATTGTCAATGACATTGGGATGCTTCCTCGTAAATTTTCGTGCTAGCCCCCTGTTAAAGTATATTTTAACCAAATTCGTTAAACATTTCATTGTACAGCGTAACTTTAAATACCCACATTCTATTTCATACAGGATTTTCAATGAACGATTTTTTCTAACTACCCCCAGAAGTTAGAGGATGTTTTAATTTTCAAATACAATATAGTATATTAAAACTAGGAACATTAGTATATTCGGCAAAACAACCTTATTCGCTTCTGGAAGAATTAAATAATTAGTAATAACATACATTAGAAACTAGATTTAGCAGCTTAGTTAAAAATCGCAAGACATTATAATTTGCGGAAAAATAATTGACCACGAAAAAAATCTAAAAAAAATCACAAAAAATGTTTCAGCAAAAAGTTCAATAAAATATTTTTTTCCATCAAATTGATTTTATACATTTTAAAAAGTAAAGATTTAGACAATATCGTTTATCGTTATTCCTAAATAACATTGTTTTATTGGCAACTTAATAAAAAAGTCTATGGCTTTACTTTTGTACTTAAAAATATGTTCGGCGGTTAATAATTGAAAATTAACAATTCTGTAGATAACAGCACCAAAAAACTACTCATACACTATCTGAATATGCCAAATACTTAAAATTATCCTAAGATAGACTTGCAACACCATTTCCTAAACTGTGCGTTTTGTATTACAAAAGATTTTCTATTCTAAATCAAATATAATATCCAAATAGATCATTATTTTTTCAACAATCGATGTCATAGTAAATTTGAAAAGCATGCAATATGCAATTAGAAGTAAAATACAATAGAACCTCGATAAGTTAAAGTCCAAGGGAAACACAAAATATGTTAAGTTATCAAGGGTCTATGTTGTAGAAGTTTTGGGCTCTGATGGGAAGGAGACATATTATTTTTAACCGACTTCAAAAAGGAGGAGGTTCTCAATTCGTCTGTATGTTTTTTTTTTTATCTGAAATTATGGAGTTTTGTTTTGTTTTGTTTTTAAGTTACCGAGGTTTGAGTTATCGAGGTTCTACTGTATTACAAGAATTATTTTAAAATATGCGAATATTCCGTCACTAAGGGATCCCACAACATATGTGAGTACTCTTGAGTGCTGCAGTATGATTATATTCATATACAAGACATTTAGGGCCTGTCCCAGCACTGGCTGATAGAGGCTCAGATAGCTTAAAAATGACGTCACTGGCAGATAAGGGAAAAAATCCGATATTACCATCACATATTTTACATTTTGGATTGTTATCAGACAATTTACAATTTGGTGGGACAGGCCCTAACTGTAGTAATTTTTTATCTACAGGTACATTTGCTATGTGAAATTATTTTCCTAACTGACTGGATGTTAAAAGATTTTCCAAACATCCTGTAGCACAGAGTTCATTGGACCGAAAGTTATTAACTAAATGCAAAGGTTAACTTTTAATTAAAACTATAATAATCAATTCCATTCATAACAAGAATAGAGATAATTTTAAAAATTGCAAACAGCATTGGCAGTACAAACAGTATCAACCGCCTATATAAGCTACAGTAGAAAACATTTAACGAAGTCACCTTATAAACTAAATTTTATATAAGAAATTGAAATCACTGCCCACAAAAGCTAAATAGCCACCTTTTTAATTGATAAGAATCTATAAAATTCGTTACTTCAATATTTCATTTTAAAGATACTAAAATATACAGGGTGCTCTATATTTGTTGACACTATTACTGTCATGACACTTGTAAACATTAATCTCTTCTGTCAGATTGTAAAAGTTGACAACAAGTATAAATGTGTTATTACAGTGTAGTTTCCAGTTACATAGGAAAATTATTCATAAACATGTTTTGTGCATATAACTTTCAGACAGCCTAAATCTGAATGATATTGAATTGAAATTTTTAATAAATACATTCTTTAACATGACAACTCTATTTGATTTATATAAGCTATAAAATTTTTTAAGTGTCACTCAACTTGAATGTAAATGTGTAGAGAAATTAGACTTAGAAATAAGGAATTTCCTATCATCCTATAGATTAACATTTCTCTGATAATATAGTAATTTAACTAATTCTCATAGATCTTTGACAAATATACTTCCAATATTTTTATACCTAACTACTATTTCATTATTTTATCTGTAGCAATGATTGAAAAGACAAAAAATAGTTTTAAAATATCAAGATAATAGTAAAAAACGCTTCGGCAGTTATATTGAAAGCATTTGTGCATTCCAAAGGCAATTAATAAAATAATTTTGTAAATATGGTCACATAAATGTAATAAAATGTATAAAAATAAGCCAAAACCGATTAATACTTATTTGTATACTTGCATATGTTAAAAATCAAGCTTGTCACAGCTAAGTTGTAAATATAGTCAATTTTCATTCATACTGTCAGCTAATTATGAACTGAATTTGATGAAACATCAAATGCAATAAATCTTTTATTTGTTTAACCCACAAATAATTTGACATTTTTAATTTCCCTAGTAGGATTATATACCGCCATAGTTTACATTCTGACTGTGACATATATAAACTTGGACACTATGGTATATTTCTCAGTATATAAGCTGACATTTTAATATGACTGAAAACAGCTAAGTAATCAAATAAGCTAACATATTGTTAAATCTTCCTAACATATCTTTTTCTGTGCAAGCAATTATTAGCTTTAGAGCGTGTGCACACCTTTGACTAAACTATCGCACAACTGTTTAATCTTGCTTTGATTCCTATGACTTTATAGGTATACTACTCGATTTTTAGTTGTGCAACTAAACAGTTCAATTGCGAGACAAACGAGAATCGCACAACAGTTGTGCGATAGTTTAGTCAAAGGTGTTCCTACTCTTAAGATCTACTCTTAATATTGTATACCATGCTTTAAAAATATTATATGATTTTGATATCATTTTATGTATAAGATAGATTTTGATTATAATGTGAGCTTGCCAATTTCATTACAAAACCAGAGACAATATTTTATTTTTAAAAGATAAGTGTCATTGAATATTTTGTCATTTCGTCATTAAAAATAGACAATCGAAATGCCATGATTATTTGTCAAGTGTATGTAATCTTTTCTCGCTTATATATTTACCAGATACATAGCATCTCACTGGATATGGCATTAACAACTATAGTGTACATAACACAATGAGAAAGTACAACAATTTTATCATACTTCATTAACAATATTTCACAACTGGTATCGAGAATCGCTATAATATGCATAACATAGATATATAATCTATAGATAATGTTTCTAATAACTTTGAAGTTGGTTTGACATTCAGGGCCTGTCCCACCACTGGCTGATAGAGGCTCAGATAGCTTAAAAGTGACATCACTGTCAGATAGAGTACCAAAATCCGATACTTTCATCACATATTTTATATGTTGGATTATCTGACAATTTACAAGAATTGTGCGACAGGCCCTTAAGTTCTGTCCTACCACTGGCTGATAGAGGCTCAGATATCTTGAAAATGACGTCACTGTCAGATAAAGGAACAAAATCTGATATTTCCTTCACATATTTTACATGTTCAATTGTTATCAGATAATTTACAATTTGGTGGGACAGGTCCTTAGAATTGTTAATGACTGCACTTCAAAATCTAGCCCAAAAGGACTGCGGAGTAATTTTTGCCTCACTTTTGTGCTTTGCATTGCATATCTAAAGGTTATATATCTGTGATTGATAATTTATATAATCGTAAAACGTCGTATTCGAATGGTATAACCTTTTAGAAAAAAGTTCGCAACTTAACAGCAGTGATCTTACAATAAATTGTGGAACTTGAAAGAGAATTAGAATTAAAATGTAAAATTTACAACAATTCACATTTGATGGGGCGCCGTGAACCCCCCTTGTTACCTCTCCTATACTTTTTGCCCCGGCTCTCCTTGTCTTTGCGGATTTCCCGGACCAGCGTATAGAAAGCATCGTCAACCCCCATACGCGTCTTGGCTGATGTCTCCACGAATGGGACACCATAACTCCGCGCTACCTGAAAACCATATTATTTACTTTTAATATACTAGCATAGACTAATTTTTTCTTACCAAACACATCTCTATAAACAAAAAAATTTTTCAAAAGTCGGTTTTGTTTGATGTACCAACTACATTCTATGTTTGGCTCGATCATACCAATATTATAAAAACGTAAGTTAGATGGATGTTAGAGTTTGTTGCCTAAACTGTTGAACGGATCTTGATGAAATTAGATTAAATTGGAGTGTCTGTCTGTAATATCAAAAGAAAATTTCCAGATTTCGGGAAGATGATGTATTTGCGTTGCTGATAACGAAAACAGCATTTAATTTTTTGTCTGTCTGTCTGTCTGCAAGTTGAGTTTGTTCGGGATAATATCTGAAACGGTTGGGCCGATTTCGACCGGACTTTCACTGAAGGGTAGCTGACATAGACAGGCATATTATAGGCTACTTTTATTATCTTAATATTGCGTGGACGAAATCGCGAGCAGCTAGTGTTTCATATGTTTCAATTTCTTTTATGTACAATTGAAATTAATTAAATCTATTTCAAGTATAAAGTCAACAGCTGTATATGTAGGCAGAGTAAAGAGTAATGAGTAATGTGAATATGTCACATGTTTTTACATAACAATGACACACAAGGCGATTATTCATAACTGTTACATTGTGTTAATATTGTTACATAAAAATAAAACTAGGATGTTTATAAATAAATGATTATAAGTCACTACCCTCAAAGTTGTATTTCGAGCCAGTTTTAATGTAGACTGCGATTGGGTGACCACTCAGAGACTTTACAGTTGGTCCACAGGTATGCATATAACTCACATAACACCTCTAACCTCCCACCCCTAACTTGGTGTCCGAGAAAACCTTTTAGAGATACATAGTCTTCTGGGAGGACAACAAGGTTGTATAGGATATGACACACTAGAATCCTCGCAATTGCTAACATTGAGTGACTGAAGACCCCATAAAATCTCTCCCAGGGTGCAACATTTTAGCCAGCCATTCTCAACCAGCATTTTAGCTATGAGTATTTGCAATATTTAACCTTAAATGCACATTTTCTTCTTTTTAAATACCATAAATTGAAACGGGTAGTAAATTGCACAAAAATTAAAGAAAAAAAAAAAAGAAAAAAAGTTTTTCTAAATAGTTTATTGTGTCCTTACACAAATAAAAAATAAAAGACTGAAGTATGCATCATCATGCATTGAATATGATTATGGTATTTAGATTTTGTGGAGTTTGTGTAGTTTACAGTGAAAGTCTAGGAACCAAGTAACAACTTGAAATCGCCATTAGCTTGCCTGCCCATAGACATGCCATTGTTTACTTTTAATTGACAGAGAAGGGAACACTGCTGATGTGATGGTTTTGGTACTGGACCAAGTTTAGTATAACAAAATTGTATACAGGGTGGTTTACTTTGTAAATAAACAGTTAACTTAATACATTTGGTGTACAGCTGGACATGTTTATGTTAAAGATTGGCTGTTTACAAGAAAAAATTTATGCCAATATGATGTTTCTCTACCATAGCTAGTATCAAAATCTAGCATGTAGGCTACAAAGGTAATCAATAGAAATTTTAAGTCCAAATATAATCGGTGATAAAATTGAAATATATAATAAATTGTATGAAATTTATTCTTCCTCAAGTAATATATTGAATTTGGTTCTACAATAAAATGTTTAAATTTATGTTTATATGAAAAGGGAGACATATAAATTTGAATAACAAAGTCATTACTCACTAAGTATGAACTTTTTTGTAAAGTTATTAAATTGTCTTATCCGAAGTTGCAGTTTAACAAAATAAGTTGAAATACTGTAATGAACAGATTATATTTAGGTTTCATTTGTCAAAATATCATTGTCAGCACAAACAAAGAATAGTTATTTATAGTAATGATGTTTAAAGCAACAGCTGTGATAAGGGATGTTGGTAAACAAAACTTACCTCTCGCGCCTGTGTCATATCCACCGCCCACGCCTGCAGGTCACACTTGTTGCCCACTAGTACCATCGGCACTTCTTCCGCATCCTTAACTCGCTTGATCTGCTCCCTGTACGAACCAATGTCCTCGAAACTCTTAGCACTGTTCACTGCAAACACCAGCAGGAAACCTTCCCCCGTCCTCATGTATTGGTCTCTCATCGCGGAGTATTCCTCTTGACCAGCTGTGTCCAAGATGTCAAGTAGACATGTCTCCCCATCAATCACCACTTGCTTCCTATATGAATCCTCGATTGTAGGATCGTATTCGTCAACGAAATGGTTTTGTATCAATTGTATAGTCAATGCAGATTTACCCACGCCACCGGCCCCTACCACCACTAACTTGTACTCCGTCATCTTATAACGAGATAGGAGAATTATTTTTTCGTATATCTAATGTCACTTGCACTACCAAACGACGCCCCACTGAGACGCGCCACACCTCTGATATTACTCACATCGGCATGGCTGTCACGGCCTGTTATGTATGTTATTGCACTCACTGTACCAGTAAATCGGCTAATTAATGTATTATTAGAGGCAAATGCAATAAATAACAATGAGGCAGTTCACTCACCCTTTTTTAACCACAGATAAAACAGATCTCACTGGATCTCACTTACACGTGACACAACAGAGTGCTAAATCATGTAAATGTCAAATTGTTGTAAACCTTTGATCAACAAAATATAATATTAAAATACCTATAAACATATAGGTATTAACTTGTAAAAATCGAATTAGGTACGTATCGTTCGTTTTTAATAATTTGTTTCTGTAACTGGCGCAAAATAAAAGACAACAGATACCGGATCAAAAAAGTATAAAACTTTGATATTTAACAATATTTAACAAAAGCAAATATTATAACATTTTACGAGGCTAAAAAGCCTTTTAATACGCTAGTTTGAATATTGGAAAACAATTTGAAAAAGAAAATGTCCAACAAAAAGGAAAAACCGGCGGAGGAGGATGAGGAGGAGGTGGAGGCTGAGGCATTAGAAGAGGCGGGAATTTTAGAAGCGGATGTTGGTGCCCATTTGTTAGTTTCTTTTTTCTAGTCGTGCGTATGTTAATGTATCATTTTCACGATGTAAACGGTCATTTTAATGAGTAATCTGTGTTTTCAATAGCGACCAACAATTGGCGTCCATTGATCCCCGTCTCTCAATACAAATGGATCCTCTGGCGCATCACCATTTACGACCAGAAATGATGTTCATCCGCGAGGAGTTGCGACAGGCTAAAATGCAAACTTTAGCGGTAAGGATCCAGTAAAAAACAAATAGCCATTTCGGTGGACGTTATTTATTCAAGATAGTTAACCTCATATCATATTAAATAATTATTTTTCGTTATAGGTTCGACGCGCTGCTCTAAAGAAACTCTTAGTGAAAGATTTTCTGCAAGAAGATTGTGAACTGAGAAACATCGGCCTCTCTTACGCTTCTCCAGATGTTTAATATTTCAAAGTTTTCTTTCAATTATGGATTTAAATAATAAAGAGGTTTATATTTTTTCACATTTAATTGTTTGCAGATATTTTGATAACTTTTCGCTAAACATCGATTTTACATAATGGATTTTGATTCTCAATCTCATGTTTTGAAGTCTGTATTTGGTCTATATCGATTCAGTCACTTTAATCGATGTTTTAAAGCATGTTCCTCTCTATGCAGCTAAAATTATTACCCAATTGCCTAATATTTTTACACATCTATTCAGTTTTAAACTTGTTAGTAAATCGCTGGTAAGGGTAGACCCTTCTATAATTTTTAGATGGAGTTATTCATAAAAGTTTTATGTTTATAGACCGACACGTTTTTTCGTCCGGTGGGCATAAGTGAAACTCAATTGTAATAGCACACTAGCGCCTCTCATTGCTAAGACAAAGACATTTAAGAAATATATAGACTAGACATAGGAAACAATTTTTTTTGACCGGTAATTGCTTTATACTTAATATTTCAATGTCGAATTTGATACGCCGAGACACTTCTCAGTGTTTGAAATTATTAGTTTGTGATTTTGAATATCGGAAACCAGGTAGCGCTAGTGAGATTATGTGAAAAATGTTTCTAGTGAAGTGTCAACTATGCTTCCTCTATATATTTTTTTAAACTCTTTGTGTTAAGGTCTCAGGAGGTTGTGCCTTATTATTATGCTTAGAATGAGGTAGGTATTTATAGAAGCTATAAATCTATGACTACATCTAGCTGTTTAGACTTCGATCCCGTTAGAGGCAGAAAGTCAACTTTGGACTTTGTACCTTCACCTCTAACACCGGCTACAATTACTACAAAAATGACTCAGGACATTTTTCTTGGTAATTTTCCTGGTTCGTTTTTAACGCAAACGCAATATCGAAAAATATTAAGCTAATCATATATTTTTATATAAATCAACAGCGACCGAAAACGTAATTTTTCCCATTATAAATTATAATAAATTAAGAGTAAAAGAAGTATAGATTTTTTTAGATAAACACATTGTAATATATTTTACCCTTTTGTTTCGCAAACTCAATTAACTAATTATTTTAAGCAAAAAAACGCAGATTTTTATTAAGACTGAAAATTGTAAGCGTGAGAATATTTTAAAATTCAGAAAAATTAACGTTAAAATTAAGTTTTGCGCAAAAAAAAAAAAGTTTCCCAAGAGCATAGTCACAAAAACAGGAACATCCGCGTTAATAGCCTAGCAGTTGTATGTATGGATGTACTATAGTTTATACAATAAGTCAAGGGGGCCCTATTTTGGTTCTCTTTCCTTTCCCACCTTTTTCTTATAATGAAAGGATAGAAAGGGCAAAATGAATTTGACGCTGTAGACATATAGGAAGGGGAAATATCCTCTTTATGTGCGTCTCCTGCTTTATTAAGGATAGGCAACGCATCTACAATTGCGGATGTCTATGGGAAGCGATCGCTTAGTTATTTTGGCGAATTCAGGTGACCCTACCCTCTTTTGTCACCTAATATAAAAAAGGATTTGAACTATGACGGGGTGCTATTAACACGCTCACTGCGTAACAGGCCTATATCGGCCTGACACGGAATTTAACCTGGTGCAGACGAAGAAAACTATGTCTCTCTCCGTGTATTCATTACATTCCATAAAATGTGTATATTATATTTCCACAAAGTTATAGCATTTTAATCTATCCTAGTGCTGGTGGGTGTAGAAAGACCTGCCACGCGCTGGCGGAAATATCATTGGGGGCGCATTTTGGCCCGCCGTCAGATGAATGACGAATTATGATTTTACTTGCCGCAGTAAACGTGTTAAAGTAATAGAAGACTTATCCAGAGAGCAGTAGTTATAATATAATGGTATGAATCGTCGTTGAGTTGAAATAATATTGGATTTTGGCGCAAGAGTTGCTCAGTTTTGCATCAGAGTTTAGTCATCGGTACCTTTTTTGTAGAAACTGGTTTAGTCGACGATTTAAGTTCACGCTTTTAATAATATTCATAAGTAATTATAGTGAACTAGCGATGTGACCACGGCTTGTTTGCTATTTTATACTTTATAGCGTAGGAACTTATTTATATAACATACTAGCGTTTGCCCGCGTCTTTCGCGCGGAATTAAAATAAAATTAAGTAGCAGTGTGTTTCTTTGATAACATCTTTCCATCTAAACATGCGCATTTATAATAGTACTAGCTTTCGCTCGCGACTCCGTTCGCGTGGTATTAAAAAGACACAAGTAGTATGTTGTCTTCCAGACTATGCTTTACATTTATACCTTTCATCCAAATCCATTCAGCCGTTTAGGCTCCAAACTCTAACAAATATCCATCCATCCATCTAAACTTTCGCATTAATAATATTAGTAAGATGATTTTACAAGTATTTGACGTTTTAAAGTCCATTTGTATTAAAGTTTACTAATAGAGTGACTTTTGCAGTCGAATGTGCATCTTAGAGAGTCCAAAGGACTAGTATTTGCTTTTATAGGTCATCCTTCAGGATGGGAAAACGACTCGTTTATAGAGTTCAATTTTCTACAGGTTTATAGTGCGATGTCAATGAGGATGCGATACAAACTTACACATATACTAGCTTTCGCCCGCGACACCGTCCGCGCGAAATTAAAAAAAAAAAACAAAAGTGAATAGCCTGTTTATTCTTCCAGACTATCCTCTACATCTGTGTCAAATTTCATCGAGAGAGAGAAACATCCATCCATAAACGGAATAAATAGTGTCCCATGTCCGTCTCCTGGCTCTGAGCTACCTCTTCACCAATTTTCAGCCATATCCGTAAAGCCGTTCTTGAGTTATAAATAGTGTAACTAACACGACTGTTTTTTATATATATAGACTAGCTGTTCCCGTGCGGCTTCATCCGCATGAAATTATAAAAACTTTATTCTATTGTTTACATTTGTCAAAATTACCGTTACTATAATAACCCTAATTCCTTAATGTTGGCAGCTTGTGGTTTATGGTCCCTTTCCCACATGAAGGTTTTTTTACAATTTATTTACCCCATAAGTTTAATAGCGTGGAAATATATAGCATAAAGCGTGTCGTAAGTGTAGGGCTTTTTAATAAAGAAAGAATTATTCAAAAATATGCTGTAATTGCTGACATCTTACGCCACATAGTAGTGTGTGTTTACGCTTTATTATATTAGTATAGATATAGATATAAGGATGTGTTCTCTGTATATAGACGTTGTTTATCTCGCTCCACAGTCATTCTTCACAATTGATTGTAGCTGGTTGCTTGTGTAAATAAATCGTAAATAATTATACGTAGAAATAAAGTTTTTACGTACAGTTATAAAATTGTGTAAACGGGTTATTAGATTGTTTCAAGGTTAGTTTTGTTTATTTTAATTACGTTTATGATATAGTTTAATAACAGCTGTTTGTGTTTTAGTTATGTATTATTATTATGTAGTATTATATTATTACATTTATATTATTACTAGCTGTTGCCCGCGACTCCGTCCGCGTGGAATTAAAGAAACAAAAGTGAGTAGCCTATGTGTTCTTCCAGACTTTCGTCTACATATATATCAAATTTCATCGAAATCCGTTCAGCCGTTTAGGCTACAAACTCTAACAAACATCCATCCATCTAAACTTTCGCATTTATAATATTAGTATGATAGGCGGGTTTACATGGATGTTTTAGCCGGTGTCTGAGTTGGCACGTCGGGGACAGCAGTCGTGTTTCTGACGATGTGCCATATCAAATACCCGGCTATTGTATGTCCGTTTAACACGTTGCTTTCTGTTTTACCAAAGAGGAGTGTTTCTAAATGTAACGAAAAAGTGACCAAATTAACTGATTTATAGTTTTTTAAATTTTTTCTGTAATTTATTTTTTAACTTCGATTGTTACTTACATCAGTGTAATAAAATGTATTTTGTGCTGAATTAATTAAAAAAAAAAAAAAACTATAACGTTCGAATTCATATAAATTTACCTGATGTTCCACTACAGTGTGATAAGGATAAGATGACCCAGTTAACAATTCGTTCATTGTATACATTAGCCTTATTTTAAACTGTCAAAGATCACAATTTGATCCTGACACAAAGGTCTATTTATATTGTGAATTTGCACAACATATTATTCTGAATATACGAGTACATTGTTATTGCAATTATTGTCACTTGATAATTAACTCTGCAAGATAAAACCTAATCGCTATCAATAAGTGTGTTTAATAATAGGTTTATAGTTTACTAGCTTTTGCCCGCAACATCGTGGAATTAAAAAAAAAACATAACAAGTACCTTGTAATCTTCCAGGCTATTATCTACATGTGTCTATCAAGTGTGTGTCAGTTAAGCAGTTTTGGACATACGTAGTAATTAACCTCCATCCAATCACACCTTGGGTTTTATAACATACTAGCTTTCGCCCGCGATTTCGTCCGCGTGTAATTAAAAAAACGCCTAGTGTTCTTCTAGGCTATCCTTCACATGTATGCAAAATTTCATCGAGATCTGTTCAGCCGTTTAAGCTACAAACTTTAACAAACATCCATCCATCTAAACTTTCGCATTTATAATATTAGTTATAGTGTGTCTAAATAATTTAGATTAGTTTGATAATTCATGTCAATTCATGTGACAATTTAGTAGGGATGGGTTGTATAAAATCAAGCATGAATCTTTTCGATTTTCGATTTTTATTCTTATGGAAGTTGGAATCGATAGATTCATAGTTATAACTTATGAATTAAAAAAAAAAAAAAATTATTGTCACTTGATAATTAACTTGGCAAGATAAAACCTAATCGATATCAGAAGTGTGTTTAATAATAGGTTTATAGTGTACTAGCATGTCCGCAATATCGTGGAATTAAAAAAAAAACATAACAAGTACCTTGTAATCTTCCAGGCTATTATCTACATGTGTCTATCAAGTGTGTGTCAGTTAAGCAGTTTTGGACATACGTAGTAATTAACCTCCATCCAATCACACCTTGGGTTTTATAACATACTAGCTTTCGCCCGCGATTTCGTCCGCGTGTAATTAAAAAAAAAAAAAAAAAAAAAAAAAAAAAACACAATTTAGTCAAATTAATAATGACCTGCAGAACCATTACAAATAATGAGAGTGAATAAATATTTATAACTACTACAGCCGTACGTAATCAAATTGGATTTCGCTATTATTATTGTCATCGCTAAATTCTCTACACCATAATTAATACTAGAATTGTCCTCTAAATTAGTTAATAAGAAAATAATAATTTTATTTAAGTTCGATAAATTTTATTTAAACCGAATGTCGATAGTTCATAATTGTTCGTTATGCGTGTTTGTTCGTCACTACGATACCTGTCTATTAAGTACGACATTTGCCTTCATACAAATTGAATTCGATACTTCATATACATAATTTATCAAACTAATCTATCTTATTTAGACACACTATAGAAGTTAGACTGTCACATAAGAGCGCGCGCAAACCTTTGACTAAACTATTGCACAACTGTTGTGCGATTGTCGATTGGTTCGCAGTATACCTTCATATACGCATATAGGAATCAAAGCGCGATTAAACAATTATGCGATAGTTTACCTTGCGATAACGATTTTGACAACAAACCGGCGACTAATGTGTTAAAATTTAATTCATGTCAATTCATGTGACAATTTAGTAGGGATGGGTTGTATAAAATCAAGCATGAATCTTTTCGATTTTCGATTTTTATTCTTATGGAAGTTGGAATCGATAGATTCATAGTTATAACTTATGAATTAAAAAAAAAAAAAACTTTTTTTTTTTTTTTTTTTTTTTTTTTTTTTTTTTTTTTTTTTTTTTTTTTTTTTTTTTTTTTTTTTTTTTTTTTTTTTTTTTTTTTTTTTTTTTTTTTTTTTTTTTTTTTTTTTTTTTTTTTTTTTTTTTTTTTTTTTTTTTTTTTTTTTTTTTTTTTTTTTTTTTTTTTTTTTTTTTTTTTTTTTTTTTTTTTTTTTTTTTTTTTTTTTTTTTTTTTTTTTTTTTTTTTTTTTTTTTTTTTTTTTTTTTTTTTTTTTTTTTTTTTTTTTTTTTTTTTTTTTTTTTTTTTTTTTTTTTTTTTTTTTTTTTTTTTTTTTTTTTTTTTTTTTTTTTTTTTTTTTTTTTTTTTTTTTTTTTTTTTTTTTTTTTTTTTTTTTTTTTTTTTTTTTTTTTTTTTTTTTTTTTTTTTTTTTTTTTTTTTTTTTTTTTTTTTTTTTTTTTTTTTTTTTTTTTTTTTTTTTTTTTTTTTTTTTTTTTTTTTTTTTTTTTTTTTTTTTTTTTTTTTTTTTTTTTTTTTTTTTTTTTTTTTTTTTTTTTTTTTTTTTTTTTTTTTTTTTTTTTTTTTTTTTTTTTTTTTTTTTTTTTTTTTTTTTTTTTTTTTTTTTTTTTTTTTTTTTTTTTTTTTTTTTTTTTTTTTTTTTTTTTTTTTTTTTTTTTTTTTTTTTTTTTTTTTTTTTTTTTTTTTTTTTTTTTTTTTTTTTTTTTTTTTGTTTATAATACCACGACCACACAGAAAACAGGCGTGAAGTGGAAGCAATTCCGCGTTTCGTCTGATGAGTGTGGTGCCGGAGGCCCAATTTTAGTCCCTTTCCGTTCCACCTTCTTCTTATTAGGAAAGGATTGGATGGGGGGGTGGATTTGACGGTGGAGGAGACGTATGGGAGGGGGAAATGTCCTCTTTATGTGCGTCTCCTCCTCCGTCGATTTAGGGTAGGCAACGCATCTGCAATTGCGGATGTCTATGGGCAGCGGTCGCTTCGCCATGTTGGCGGATTTAGGTGGCCGCTTGCTCGTTTGCCACTTTATAATATAAAAAAAAAAAAAAAAAAAAAATATAGGAATCAAAGCGCGATTAAACAATTATGCGATAGTTTACCTTGCGATAACGATTTTGACAACAAACCGGCGACTAATGTGTTAAAATTTAATTCATTTCAGACAACGTATTTGCGTGTAACTAGAAGTTGTTATGTTAAACAATGTTTTGGTTAATTGGAGCGATTGTGATATTATTTGTGATATGGAAAATATTCTATGAAGAAGAAAATCCGATAGACCATCTCCCCGGTCCGAAGAAATGGCCGATCGTTGGATGTGCCTTCTCGTTATTAGGGACACCATACGGTAAGTCATTCATCTAAAATGGCCGGTAACCATTGATCTGTAAAAATGGATAGGCGCTTGGAAAATCTTTTGACAGCCAAGTCTTAATTTTTTCTTTGTCGATTGTATTATTTGTTTATATTCTTGGGTTTATTAATAATGTTCTGTTTTCCAGATGACCTCTTCTCTACGATGCTGGAATATCCCAAGAAGTATGGCTATAGATATGCATTAAAGATATTCAGCCGTCGCATTCTGCATGTCTACAATGTCGAAGATTTTGAGGTTAGTTAATTTATATTTAAACTTTCGCCCGTGAATCCGTCCGCATGGAGTTAAAAAAAGAAAACTAAGTAGCCTATGTGTTCTTCCAGGCTATACTCTACTTCTATGCCAAATTTCATCGAGATTTCAGCAGTTTAAGCTACAAACTCTAACACACATCCATCCATCTTAACTTTCGCATTCATAATATTAGTATTATCTTTAAAAATTACAGAAACAATTTACAAGCTCTTTTGTACACTAAATAGATTAAAATATTACATAAGTTTTCCGCAACTTCGTTCGAGAGTAAAAAAACTTTTTCTAGTTATAATTATAGCCATATTCAGAGAAAATGTATCTTTCTAATGGTGAAAGAATGATTAAAATCGGTTAAGTAGTTTTTGAGTTTATCGTTACATACAAGAAACAAATCTATCATCTTTAAAATTAGCGTAGAATAGTTTCGTATTTGACTTCACATTTATTTTTATAATCGTTAGATTTAGCTTTCTTAATGTAATAAACTATTATTTGGTTAAACAGATAATTTTGACACACTCAAGAAACATAACAAAGAACAAACCATATGACTTTCTGGAGCCATGGCTTGGAGCTGGACTTCTAATCAGCACAGGTGAGTGAATTAAACAATCGACAATATTTTCTAAAAATATAAAGATATATTATCTATACTCATATTATAAATAGGAAAGATTTGTATATTTTGGATTTTATATGTATTGAAATAACTCAACTAATGGGCCAAAAATTTCACCGTTAGAATGGTAATTTATCTGTGAGTAACATAGTCTGTATATTTTAATTTCACGCGGGCGAAGTCGCGAGCAATAGTACTTTATATTAATGTTATAAATGCAAAAGCTTAGAGTTTTTTAGAGTTTAGCCTAAACGCTTGAATGAAATTTGCATAGATGTAGAGCATAGTCTGGAAGAACACATAGGCTACTTCCTTTTGGTTTTTTTTAATACCACGCGGACGGAGTCTCGGGCGAAAGCTAGTAATAATAATAAAAAATTTTTTGCTTGTAGCATTTTAGTTAATTTACTACTTAATAAGAATTTTACATTTATTTTGTCATTTTCAAAAACATTGTTAATTTTTCCTTTAGACACAACTAGCTGTTCCCTTGCGACTCCATCCGCATAAAATTATAAAAAAAATATTTTATTGTTTACATGTGTCAAATTATCAATTGCAAATGTCAAAATGACATGACATGATGACAGACCATGGCAACCTTGCTCCCTTGATGTTGGCAGCAACTTATGGTCTCTTTCCCACATTAGGGTTTTTATCCAAAATATTTACCCCCTAAGTTTAATGGCGTGAAAATAAATAGCCTAAAGCGTGACGTAAGTGTAGGGCTTTTTATTAAAAAAAGAATTATTCAAAATATGCTGTAATTGCTGACATCTTAGGCAACAAAAAAGTGTGTGTTTACGCTTTATTATAATATAATAGTATAGAAGTATAGATATAGATAGTATAGATAATAGGAACTTAAATCTATCAATAATTTTGTCCGACTTTACAATGTCATTTGGGTTTTAATTATTTTTAATAATCATTTAAGTAACTTTATTTTATTTGTTTTGAGGAATGATTAAATCATTCATTATTAAAATAATGGAGTTCGCACAGCTGATGGCTTCATGCGATACCAAATTCTTATTATTGTTTATACGGTCGCACAAAGCACAAATTTAATTGAGATTCATTCAGCAGTTTAGCTACCAACTTTAACAAACATCCATCCATAGAAACTTTCGCATTTACAATATTCTGTATGTCCTCTCCTCTGTTCATTATAGCCATCTGGAACTTCTTTACAGCTGTTTACGGTTAGTTCATTATTTCTGTGATTTCAGGGGATTTGCTTATTTACCACAATTTTTTAAGTTTACTTAAGCTTTTTAATTGTTAAAATATGATTATTTCAGGTAGTAAATGGCATCGACGTCGTAAAATTTTGACGCCGACGTTCCATTTCAACATTTTAAGGAACTTCAGTAAGGTTTTTGAGGAAAAGAGTCGCAATTTGGTTCACAAATTGAAAAGTTTGCCGGAAGGAAATGTAGACGTTCTGTCTGTTATCGGAGATTTTACACTATACACAATTTGCGGTTAGTATAACATTACTAGCGGTGACTTGTCTACAGGTCTTGGGTTCGAATCCCACTGGACTGTGTTTTCGATTTTATAATTTAAAAGTACTTTTATCTGACACTCTTACGGTGAAGGAAAACATCGTGATGCACACATCCGCGAAGAAATTCAAGATATGTGTGAAGTCAATCCGCAGTGCAGCGTTGTTGACTATGGCCTAGTCACCCCTAACTTAGGGTAGGCGCCGAGGCTTGCCGCAATTTCGTATAGCTACGTATAGTGATACCTGATGATGATAATATTACCTTAGTTATACTTAATCTGCAAATATGCATGCAAGTGGGCACCTCTGAAGAGGCGCAACGCGGCCCACAGGGACAGGCCGAAAATCAGCTCCGCGTGGCATTGGCCATGTGGCACACGTTGAGCCTGCAGCCTATTGTTATCATATTTTTTCTAGTTATTATAATTACTAGCTGTTCGCGTGCGGATTCATCCGCGTGAAATTATAAAAACTTTATTTTATTGTTTACATTTGTCAAATCAATAGCAAATGTCATAGGCATAGAAAGTTAAAAAGACACCAAATTTCGTCACGCAATTTTAAGCTAAACTATTTAACTACGCCGTAGTCTTTGACTCCAAAAATCAAACAAAAAAACGGGACCCACCTGCAAGCACTACCTCTCCGATAAAAAAAGAATTTTCAAAATCGGTCTACCAGGGGCGGAGTTATGCCGTAACACACATAAAAAAAAAAAAAAAAAAAACATACAGACGAATTGAGTACCTCCTTCTTTTGGGAAGTCGGTCAAAAATGACATGACAAGACAAACCTTAGCAATCTTTCTTTCTTGATGTTGGCAGCAACTTATGGTCTCTTTCCCACATTAGGGGTTTTAATCAAAATATTTACCCCCTAAGTTTAATAGCGTGAAAATATATAGCCTAAAGCGGGACGTAAGTGTAGGGCTTTTTATTAAAAAAGAATTATTATTTAACTTAGGCAACAAAGAAGTGTGTGTTTACGCTTTATTATAATAGTATAGATATAGATATTCACTGTATTTAAATGTATATGATGTCAATAAAGAAGTTTTTATTTATATATTAAAAAAAAAAATGAACTGTACTCAATATTGTTATTGTCTCTTTTAAGATTGAGATTTTTTCAGATGAATTATAATTAAATCAGGTATTTTTCCCATTGGGTTGTTGTTTGTTTCATTCGCTGAGAGGACTTTAATAACTTGTTTGTAAAAATACGAACTATACAATTATTTATTCCTTATTAGCACAACTGTGTCAAACGGTTGTGATGTCCTTGTGACCTTTTTTGTGTGTTTTTTGGTTATTTACTTAGCATTTAATATAATAAGATTTAAAAATAAACTTATGTTTATTTCGCTTGATCATGTTGTCGACGTATTTTGATAAATTCGTAAGCTCATTTTAATTTCGCGTTAATTTGTATTGTATCCCAGAAAAAAACAACATACTAGTTAGTAATCATTCCCGCGTACATTAGTTACCTTCCTGCTAAAGTCCCGTCAAAATCTGACCCGTTAAAGAGATTATTCGGTACAAACGCGCAACAACGAAAAAATACAAAATGGTCTTCGTTATCCGCAACGCAAATTTATCACCTTTACGAAATATGTTTTTATATCACTAAGGGCCTGTCCCACCACTGGCTGATAGCTCAGATAGCTTAAAAATGACGTCACTGTCAGATAAGGGAACAAAATCCGATATTTCCATCACAAATTTTACATGTTGGATTGTTATCAGAAAAATCACAATTTGGTGAGACAGGCCCTTACTATCCAATTTTATTATTGTGTACCACAAATAGTCATCATCATCACTAGCTCACAAAACGTCACCACTAATTGTCTCAGTCCCTAATTTAGTGACTAGGCCATAGTCAACCACGCTGGTCAATGCGGGTTGGACATTGGTCAAATTAAATCACGATTTGTTTTTTGCAGAAACCGCGATGGGGACACAACTCGATTGTGATAGTTCAACATCAGCCGTGGAATACAAAGATACTATTAAAAATATGGGAACTCAAGTTATAAGTAGATTGACAAAGTTTTGGTTGCACCCCGATCTTCTATTCTATCAAACTTCTTTGGGCAAACAATTCGCTCGTAACTTGGTTACGGCTCATTCGTTTGCGGATAACGTAATAGCTGAAAGAAAGAAGAGAATAGATCAAGAAGGTTCTTTAGTTAAGAATTTAGATGATACAACTAAAGAGAATTCTAAAAGAAGACTGGCGCTGTTAGATTTACTTCTAGAAGCGGAGAGTAAGAGAGAAATTGATGTTGAAGGGATAAGAGAAGAAGTTAATACATTTATGTTTGAGGTATATTGAACTGTGATTGAACAAGGTTGATAGAGATGTATGAAAGAGTACTTATTAAGCGACTCTTTGTAGGGACAAAGAAAGGTTCACCAACTTACTATACGTTCCCACTGAGGGGCTCGGAGTCTGCCCTAAGGGATTATTCCCAACCTTCACCTCGCTCTGTCCCCACGTGAGAATAAAAAGTTTCATCCGTCCCACCTTTTAGTCCCACCATCACCAATAAGGTGACAGATGGAACCGTTATGAAATAAAATAAATTCCAACCGTCCCCTAGTCGCAAAATGTGTCGGATAAATCTTTTATTTTCGTCTGTTGCCACGTAGGGACAGAGCGGGGTGACGGTTGGGAATAATCCACCCTAATTAGTGACTAGGCCATAGTCAACCTGCACTGCGGGTTGACTTCACATATCTTTGAATTTCTTCTCCGATATGTGCATCACGATGTTTTCCTTCATCGTAAGAACTTCGGGTAAATTATATACATTTGATATCCGAAAATCACATTGGTACAGCGGGATTTGAATTCAGTAACTATAGATTAGTCAAGTGATTTAACCCCTGAGCCATTGACGCTCTCAAATAAAGGTAGATGAATAAATAAGATTGCCTAAAGAGTAACTTGAAAGGAGTTTTTTTCAATCAGACATTTGTGAGAGGACAATAAACTAATAAATGAGTAAAATAAAGGAAATATAAGTAACTAGCTTTCGCCCGCAACTCCGTCCGCGCATAAAAAAAATGCAAGTAGCCTATGTGTTCTTCCAGAGTATCCTCTACATCTATGCCAAATTTCATCGAAATCCGTTTAGCCTTTTAGGCTACAAACTCTAACAAACATCCATCCATCTAAACTTTCGCATTTATAATATTAGTGTGATTCGCAAAATTAATTTCCCTACAGGGTCATGATACCACTGCTATGGCTCTGTCTTTCGGACTAATGCTGTTAGCTGACCACGAAGATGTACAGGTTAGTATTTAAATTGTACTGATTTGCACTATTTCTCTAAATATGTTTTTAAGGTATTTAAATTATTAACATTATGTAGGAAAGAATTTACGAGGAATGCAAATCAATTTTTGGTGATTCTGATCGTACTCCGAGCTGGGCAGACTTGGCCGAGATGAAGTACCTGGAGGCGACTATCAAAGAGATCCTGAGGCTGTATCCCAGCGTGCCTTTTATAGGACGACAGATCACAGAAGATTTTATGCTAGGTAAGGCACGAAGGCACGCGCACACATTCGACTAAACTATCGCACAACTGTCGTGCGATTGTAGATTGTCTGCAGCCTCAACTGTTTAGTTGCACAACTAATCGAGTAGTGTAAGCTCGATATAAGCTCATAGGAATCAAGCGAGACTCAGTTGTGCGATAGTTTAGTCAATGATGTGCGCTCTAAGATGAGAATGAATCTTTATAGGTTATCTTCTTTTAGTGGAATCCAGCAAAAAGAAGTTCTACAGTTTCTATAACACTAGCTGTTGCTCGCGACTTCGCCCGCGTGAAATTAAAGTATATAGCTTATCTTACTCACAGATAAATTACCTTTCTAATGGTGAAATTATTTCTAAAATCGTCCCAGTAGTTTTTGAGTTATTTCAATACAAAAATACAAATCTTTTCTCTTTATAACATTAGTATAGATGAATATTAGAAGACCTCTATTTAATTGGTCTATTACCAGTATCAGTAATAAAGTGGAGAAAGTACGAATTGAAGAAGGAATAGATAATTCGATCTCCAATCACTTTTTAAATACGTTTCTAAGCCGCAAAGTCTACGTATTCAGATCTTTTACAAATATCAGCCTTAGGCGTGTAATTGATAAGAACAACAGTAGACTAATTGATTCCTTTCAGACTATCGATAGAATGAGAGAAGACCATTTGCGGGATAATGGTATTTTCACGGATGTTTTGTTTGGTTCTTCCTCAGGTGATATCCTGGTGAAGAAAGGTGTGGAGGTGCTAGTCCACATCTACGACATGCAGCGCCGCGCGGACTTATACCCTGACCCTGAGGCGTTCCAGCCTGAACGGTTCCTGAACGGGGAGGTGCGGCATCCATACGCCTTTGTACCCTTCAGCGCTGGACCCAGGAATTGCATAGGTTTTTAGATAACAAAATCTTACTAATATTGTTAATGCGAAAGTTTAGATGGATGTTTGTTAGAGTTTCTAGCTTAAACTGCTGGATATTGATGAAATTTCGTATAGATGTAGAGGATAGTCTGAAAGAACATATAGGCTACTTACTTTTGTTTTTATTCCACACGGGTGGAGTCGCGGGCGAAAGCTAGTGTGTAATAAATTATTCTTACTAACATCATACATTCGAAAGTTTAGATAGATTGATGTTTGTTCCTTTATATATCCTGAATAGTTTAATGGATCTCGTTGAAATTTGGCAAAGCTTTAGTTCATGGTCATAGTTTTTTAATTCCACAAAGAAGTCGCGCTAGACAGTTAGTGGTAAACTCTTCATGAAGGCAGTTGCATAGCTTATCCTACTTTAGAAGTGTTAGAAGACAGAACTACTGATATTAAAAGCAGTAGACCATCGACCTATGTTAGGTCCAGAACTACTAATGTTAAACTCAGTAGACCAACTATAGGGCATCTGCCAACCCTCATTATCCTTTCTAAAGGCACTTATATAGAGTTAAGTACAAGGGTGGATCCAGCTTTGGTGCCAGGGGGGGGGTCACATAGTCGTGGTCAAGTCAAGAGCTTGACAAAATATGTAAATTGACCAACCAGCTCAAGGGGGGGCGTCATGACCACCATGACCCCCCCTGGATCCGCCGTTGGTTAAGTACAAAATGTTTGAATGACAGGTCAGAAGTTCGCAATGCAAGAGATGAAGTGCGCGCTGAGTGAGATCTGCCGCAACTTCACGCTGGTGGCGGCGGAGCGCGGAGCTAGACCCAAACTGAAGGCAGACATTGTGCTTAGACCTGTACACCCTATATATGTTAGGTTTATACCTAGATCAAGTGATTAAATAATTATTAAAATATACTGTCTTTTTATTTTACGCTTCACTTGCTGGATACATTTTAGTCCCTTAAGAGGAAATGGTGGTAAGGAAAAGTGGATTTGACGGTTTATAGGACGCTATAGGGGAAATATCCTCTTTATGTGCGTCTCCGTCGATTAAGGGTAGGCAGCGCAACTGCAATTCCGGATGTCTTTGGACTATCGCTTCGCTATTTAGGTGGCTGTTTGCTTGTTTGCCACCTTATAATATAAAAAAGTAGTAATTTGTGACCAATGCCATTTCTATGGCGTCCCCTTTTTAATATCAATAAATCTTTACGGAGTTTGGTATTTAATTTATTACGTTATTTTTTTAGAAATCTGGTATGCTTCTATAGTTTTTTTTTAAAACTATTTCAATAGTGGCATATAAAACCTCGATACTTATTGAGACAGTGTCAACAATCAGGTCGCAGTTCACAGTTTTAATTAAAATCGATACGTACAGTCGGGAGAACTGGCGTTCCACCTTAAAGGCTACAATCGTTTGAACATTTTAAAACCAGAGGTGGAACAAAAATCAATACAACGCAGCTTATGTATTTGAACGAATGTCTTCAATTGACTATACAAGATGCATCTTCTATGAATAGATTAATCTTTAATCTTACTAATATTATATATATGTCGCAATCAGAAGAAGAAATCAATTTGAATTTAAGTCATAATTAGAACACGAGCGCCGCCAAGCGACTTTAGAACTTAGATCATTCTAAAAAATAGGGATCGTTGCGAGAACATTGTTTGAACGATATGAGCTTGGTAGATCGTTGATATCCTGACTGTAGTATTCTGAATGTATTCCTTGAATCCGACTTTACCCATGGCCGCCCACATGTGATCTTGAGTAGTAGTAATTCTGATATCGTGCTAGCTCAAGCCGATATATATATGTACATATTATAAATGCGAAAGTTTAGATGGATGGATGGATGGATGTATGGATGTTTGTTAGAGTTTGTAGCCTAAACGGCTGAACGGATTTTGATGAAATTTCGCATAGATATAGAGGATAATCTGGAAGAACACATAGGCTTTTCGCTTTTGTTTTTTTTAAATTCCACGCGGACGGAGTCGCGGGCGGAAGCTATTAATTTATAAAAAGTGAGTTATGAACACATGGTAACACTTTAATTATTTGGCATCACGTGAACCATCTTAACACTGAAATAGATTGATGCTTGAAAGACGATACGCTGTTTTTTATCCGAGTGGCAAACGAGCAAGCGGCAACCTGAAACCGTCAAAATGGCGAAGCGACTTATTGCAGATGCGTTGCCTACCTTAATCGACGGAGGAGACGCAAGTAAAGAGGTTGTATTAGTCATGAAGCCTAACATTAGTCATATTATAATAATATTTAAAGAAAAGGTTTCGCTTTCCTATGGGTCTGAGAGGGTAGGGCAGCGGCCACTTCGCTAATTTGGCGAATTCCGATGGCTGCTTGCTCGTTTATCACCTCATAACATAAAATATGAAGGAAATATTTCAACGAAGTTATAAAATTTCGTGCATAAATAAAATGTGACTGTCGAAATCTCTTTGCATATAATGGAATTACTGACTTTATTCAAGCTGAAACATAATTTAATATACTCTGTGGACAAACAATATTATGATTTCATGAATATATCGTTTTATACAAATAATGTTTTGCGTATGAAAGAGCATTATTGAATATTTAAAATTGTGTTCACGAAACATAAGAGCGGAGTGTATGTTGAATTAAAAAGGAAGTAAATTAACTTTTAAAGCTTTTGAAATAGAAATATGAAAATCTGCAAGCAATTTTTCAACAAAAATTATAAATACAAATAGAACGCTATCTAGTGATGGCAATTACACTTTTTAGAACTTTTCCAAGAAAATGTTACAAGACAAATGATTAAACTTTTCTGTTACAAAAATCATACTTCATACTAATATTATAAATGCGAAAGTTTAGATGGATAGATCGATGGTTGGATGTATGTTAGAGTTTGTAGTCTAAACGGCTGAACGGATTTCGATGAAATTTGGTATAGATGTATAGGATAGCCTGGAAAAACGCATAGGCTACTCACTTTTGTTTTATTTAATTCCGCGCGGACGGAGTCGCGGGCGAAAGCTAGTATTAAATGATTTTTAAATTGGTCTTTAGACAAATTAAATTTCAATACCAAACAGTTCTAATATTGTTATAATCTTTATCGAGAGTCTGCTAGATTAGTATCACTTTCTCAAAACATTGAATTGAACAAACAAATATATATCACCGAAGTATCGATTCTCGTTTTGATTTAATCGAGTTACAAACTAGAATCGAATCGTGCGAAGATGTAAATGTAATTAAAATGTATTTAAAACGTTTTCTAAGTTTTTTATGGTAAGAAGTATTTATGTAAGAGCATTGCAATGCATCCTTAAACTTATAAACTTGCTCCAAGAAGCGTATGTAACGATCGAAGTTATGAGAACTTAGCTATAACTCTAGAAGTAATATTCACAATAACCTGGACTTTAAGTGGGTTCACAGTGTTACATGTAGACCGTGGTGTACACCTGAAACTATCGCACAATTGTTTGGTTTCGCTTTGATTCCTATGAGCTTATCTAGAGGTTACACTACTCGAATTTTAGTTGTGCAACTAAACAGTTGAATCGGCTGAAACAATCGGCAATCGCACAACAGTTGTGCGTTAGTTTAGTTTCAGTTGTGCGCTCGCTTTTACACTGAAGAGAATTTGGAATATTTAAAGGAAAAATATATTAAAGCAGGCAATAATGAAGAAGGTTTTCAATTATAAAAGGCAAATGTGTACTTCATTTTTGATATTGTCATTGTCAATAGAATCGTTAATTAAATCGTTTTCGTTAGCTGAATATGAATTTTATTTGAATTCTTTAACAGAATACGTCGTAATGTGAGTAAAATTGTCGTAAGACCTGTCATGATGTATGGATCTGAATGTTGGGCAGTAAAAGGAACGGATGAAAGGAGACTATATGTGGCTGAAATGCGAATATTAAGATGGATGTGTGGCGTAACACGAATAGATAAGATACCAAATTAGTATATTAGAGAAAAGTTTGAGAGTAGCCCCGTAGTAAAGTCAGGAGTAAAGGTTAGCATGGTATGGGCATGTTATGAAGAGGGATAAATCGCATGTTACAAGGAGAATGTTAGTTATGAGTGTGAAAGGGTACATCGGTAGAGGTAGACCTAGAAAGAGATGGATGGATTGTGTAAAAGGTGACATGATCAAAAATGGAGTGATGACTGAGATGACGTATGATAGAGTTATATGGTGAACAAAAACCTGTTGCGCCGACCTTACGGGAGTAGGATAAGGAGATGATGATGGTGACGTGGGTAATGTGAGCACATTTATCAAATAGACATGTTAAAATATTCGCAGAAACTTTCTCCTTTATCCACATCCAATTAATTATCCACTCGTGTTGAAATATCTTCGAGAAATAAATTGAATATTACAATTTCATAGTTAATTATGTTGAAAATTTAGAAGCGATAAGGGATATCTTTCAAGAAACACTTAAAGAGTAAGGTTTGTACACAAATGTAACTGAAAATAATTTCTATGAAGTTCTAAGAACTCGTAGCGGATCTATGTTGATTTGATCGTGATGATTGCGAAGTAAATTTACTGTGAAAATGCTTACATAATATAAATCCGTCCGGTCCGATGACGTCATTATCAATTAACTGTGTGCGAAATAAATCATTTTTGGCTTTCTTATAAAATACTAGCTGTTGCTTACGAAAAATATGCTACTCAGCCATAACATAGCTTTTTAATGATGCAAGATTTTTTGAAATCGCTTCAGTAGTTTTTGAGTTATTTCAATATAGTTCATCTTTATAATATTAGTATAGATATAAAGTAGACTTTCCAAAGAAGATTCTGGATCGCACATTGCCAGTGTGGAAGTCTGGGTCGTATTTTAAAATGCAGCCAATAGATGGCGCTATTTCATATATTATAGATGAACATCTAGATTTTTGTTTTTTTAAACGTGTTATTATTTAGTAACGTGTCTCGCATCGTGACATAAAGGGGAGGATGGGGATTAATGGTACATCGACAAGTACAAAGGATGGACATACAAACAAACAATAACCACTGGGGCAAAAGCATTTAAAATATGTACAAAAGTTGTACAAACTTCTAACATTTAGAGTTTGCATTTCAAAAGTTAATTAGAATTCTAATACGAAAGTTCTCGAACCTTTGCTACATGTGTAGGAAAATTGAGCGAGCAGACAACTTTAAAAATATGCTCATTGAAACTTCTCGCTTCTCGCATCCATGATAAATAAATTCAATAACTTTATTTAACAGAGAATTATATTTATTCCTTTGCGAAGCGAACTCGTTATATTGGTATATAACTCCTTTTTATGGAAAATGTGCGACCGGATGAATGTGAGACAGGTAGAGTTGATGTGGAGTGAATAAAGGGTATAAAGGAAACAGTGAAAGAGTCCGCTTTAACACTTTCGTACTGTAGGGCTTGCCCGGTGTAATACCACGACCACACAGAAAACAAGCGTGAAATGAAAGCAATTCCGCGTACAGATGATTGTGGAGGCGGAGCCCTAATTATAGTCCCTTTTCCTTTCCTCAAGAAGAATGGTTGAGAAGGGAAAGTGGATTTGACGGTGTAGGAGACACATAGAAAGGGAAAATATCCTCCTCAAGTGCGTGTCCTACTCCGTCGATCAAGTGAAGCCAACGTATCTACAATTGCGGATGTCTATGGGCAGCGGTCACTTCGTCATTTCGGCTGATTCGGGTGGCCGCTTGCTTAGTCCATTGGGTTAGTCCATTTAATACCTCAGAACTATAAACCATAGGGGGAATACTTGGACATCTAGTACCCGTTGAGGTTAAGTTTCAGGGGGAAATGATGGATTTACCAGAATCAATTAAAAATCTTAGATTAGGAGTTATGATCGAATTTCGACCAATGGCCGACCACTATATTATATTAAAAGTCACCTGTAACAAATATGTTAATGTTCCATGAAATACAAATTGAATCATACACAAACGTATCTAATATATAGAGCGCCGGTGGCTCAGTGGTTTACGCACTTGGCTTGTAATCTACAGGCCTTGGGTTCGAATCCCGCCGCCATGCACCAATGTGATTTTCGATTTTTCGAATTTTCATATGTACATAATTTACCCGACGTTCTTACGGTGAAGGAAAACATCGTGATGCCTGCACATATCAGCGAAGAAATTCAAAGATATGTGTGAAGTCAACCAAGACGCAGTTGGCCCACGTGGTTGACTATGGCCTAGTCACCCAACTTTAGGGTAGGCTGCGAGCCCCTCGGTGGGGACGTATAGTGAGCTGGTGATGATGATGTATCTAATAAACTTCTACAAAGTTCTACGAAATCGTAGAGCATCTACGTAGATTTATTCGTGATGATTTATTTGTGAAGTCAATAAAGAGAAGTTTCTTACGTAGTTATATTGTATTTGTATGTCTTCACAATATTAATACTTGAACAAAATCCAACCTTTTAATATTTTTCTTTATTTAAAAAGTCTTGTCTTGCTCTTGTCTTGCTGAATTTCAAATGTTAGTCGATTTTACTAACTTTAAATACTTATCCGACGGAAAATTCCTCGCGTTGTTCAACGTTTGGCTTATAAAATATATTGTTAAAAAATGCTTTGTAAATGAAAAGGTATTTCAAACAGGTTTTTTTTGGTTTGTATGAAATATCAAATATATTCCTACAAATAAATAATATCAATTTATATTAATTTAGTTTATTGTTATAATTAGTTAATATTAAGTTTTTAAATGGTATGCAATTTAAATCGTGTTCAAAATATAAAAAGGACATGATTTTATTGTTTACTACCTTTCGCCCGCGACACCGTCCGCGCGGAGTTCTAAAAACAAAAGTTAGTAGCCTATGTGTTCTTCTAGCCTATCCTCTACATCTATGCCAAATTTCATCGAGATCCGTTTAGCGGTTTCAGCTACAAACTCTAATAAACATCCATCTATCCATCTAAACTTTCGCGTTTATAATATTAGTATGATATGATAGTATGATATAAATTTAATCTAGAAAACTCCTGCAACTAATTGGATGGCTACAAAGGATGAGGAAGACCGAAGAAGGTATGGATGGATTGTGTGAAAGAGAATATGCTTAAAAAGGGACTGGATTTAGATATGACGGCTGATAGAAATGTATGGAAAAGCAGCACTGTGTCGACCCTCCGTAGGGATAAGGGCAAGTTGATGATGAATCTAGAAATCTACTGTATCTGAACCGGAAATAATAAATTGCAATAAAATAACTAAGGCTTAAGCAATGCCAATAATATGGTCAAAGCTTTTCACGCCGATTTTCACATTTTCTAGTACATGATAATAAATACGACGTTTCCTTCTTCATTTTAATCATATTATAAATACAGAGCAATTTGTTATCAAAAGATCAAAAGACAAACATTTTATAATTATAATTTTCATGGAAGGAAACTAATAATGTTTATACCAAAATATCTACATAATATATAATACAGGGTTACAGAATTGTGATTTATATAAATAAAGCATATCTAATCAAATTTATTATTTTTCAAATAATACTATGAACTTGTTAAATTCCGAGGATCGTAAATAAAATTTGAAAGCTATTCTAATCTAAATTTTCCGGTGAAAACTGTATTATCACTGAGTAAATCTATATCTATATTAATATTATAAAGAGGAAAGATCTGTATTTTTGTATTTTTGTATGTATAACTCAAAAACTGGGTCGTTTTAAAAATTCTTTCACCATTAGAAAGGTTATTTATATGTGAGTAACATAGGCTGTGTTTTTGCTATTAATAACATAAGGTGACCGCTTGCTCGCGGTCACCTGAATCCGCCGAAATGGCGAAGCTACCGCTGCCTATAGACATCCGTAATTGCAGATGCGTTGACTACCCTTAATTGATAGAAGAGAAGACGCACATAAACAGAATATTTTCCCTTCCCATGTGTCTTCGCTTCCGTCAAATACACTTTCTCTTCCTATCCTTTCCTTATAAGAAAAGGATGGAAATGGATAGGGACTAAAATTAAGCCTCCGGCACCAAGTGTCATGACCGTCACTAGCCAATGATTTTAGTTAGCTCTCGCTCTCGCTCTCGCTCTCGCTCTCGCTCTCGCTCTCGCTCTCGCTCTCGCTCTCGCTCTCGCTCTCGCTCTCGCTCTCGCTCTCGCTCTCGCTCTCGCTCTCGCTCTCGCTCTCGCTCTCGCTCTCGCTCTCGCTCTCGCTCTCGCTCTCGCTCTCGCTCTCGCTCTCGCTCTCGCTCTCGCTCTCGCTCTCGCTCTCGCTCTCGCTCTCGCTCTCGCTCTCGCTCTCGCTCTCGCTCTCGCTCTCGCTCTCGCTCTCGCTCTCGCTCTCGCTCTCGCTCTCGCTCTCGCTCTCGCTCTCGCTCTCGCTCTCGCTCTCGCTCTCGCTCTCGCTCTCGCTCTCGCTCTCGCTCTCGCTCTCGCTCTCGCTCTCGCTCTCGCTCTCGCTCTCGCTCTCGCTCTCGCTCTCGCTCTCGCTCTCGCTCTCGCTCTCGCTCTCGCTCTCGCTCTCGCTCTCGCTCTCGCTCTCGCTCTCGCTCTCGCTCTCGCTCTCGCTCTCGCTCTCGCTCTCGCTCTCGCTCTCGCTCTCGCTCTCGCTCTCGCTCTCGCTCTCGCTCTCGCTCTCGCTCTCGCTCTCGCTCTCGCTCTCGCTCTCGCTCTCGCTCTCGCTCTCGCTCTCGCTCTCGCTCTCGCTCTCGCTCTCGCTCTCGCTCTCGCTCTCGCTCTCGCTCTCGCTCTCGCTCTCGCTCTCGCTCTCGCTCTCGCTCTCGCTCTCGCTCTCGCTCTCGCTCTCGCTCTCGCTCTCGCTCTCGCTCTCGCTCTCGCTCTCGCTCTCGCTCTCGCTCTCGCTCTCGCTCTCGCTCTCGCTCTCGCTCTCGCTCTCGCTCTCGCTCTCGCTCTCGCTCTCGCTCTCGCTCTCGCTCTCGCTCTCGCTCTCGCTCTCGCTCTCGCTCTCGCTCTCGCTCTCGCTCTCGCTCTCGCTCTCGCTCTCGCTCTCGCTCTCGCTCTCGCTCTCGCTCTCGCTCTCGCTCTCGCTCTCGCTCTCGCTCTCGCTCTCGCTCTCGCTCTCGCTCTCGCTCTCGCTCTCGCTCTCGCTCTCGCTCTCGCTCTCGCTCTCGCTCTCGCTCTCGCTCTCGCTCTCGCTCTCGCTCTCGCTCTCGCTCTCGCTCTCGCTCTCGCTCTCGCTCTCGCTCTCGCTCTCGCTCTCGCTCTCGCTCTCGCTCTCGCTCTCGCTCTCGCTCTCGCTCTCGCTCTCGCTCTCGCTCTCGCTCTCGCTCTCGCTCTCGCTCTCGCTCTCGCTCTCGCTCTCGCTCTCGCTCTCGCTCTCGCTCTCGCTCTCGCTCTCGCTCTCGCTCTCGCTCTCGCTCTCGCTCTCGCTCTCGCTCTCGCTCTCGCTCTCGCTCTCGCTCTCGCTCTCGCTCTCGCTCTCGCTCTCGCTCTCGCTCTCGCTCTCGCTCTCGCTCTCGCTCTCGCTCTCGCTCTCGCTCTCGCTCTCGCTCTCGCTCTCGCTCTCGCTCTCGCTCTCGCTCTCGCTCTCGCTCTCGCTCTCGCTCTCGCTCTCGCTCTCGCTCTCGCTCTCGCTCTCGCTCTCGCTCTCGCTCTCGCTCTCGCTCTCGCTCTCGCTCTCGCTCTCGCTCTCGCTCTCGCTCTCGCTCTCGCTCTCGCTCTCGCTCTCGCTCTCGCTCTCGCTCTCGCTCTCGCTCTCGCTCTCGCTCTCGCTCTCGCTCTCGCTCTCGCTCTCGCTCTCGCTCTCGCTCTCGCTCTCGCTCTCGCTCTCGCTCTCGCTCTCGCTCTCGCTCTCGCTCTCGCTCTCGCTCTCGCTCTCGCTCTCGCTCTCGCTCTCGCTCTCGCTCTCGCTCTCGCTCTCGCTCTCGCTCTCGCTCTCGCTCTCGCTCTCGCTCTCGCTCTCGCTCTCGCTCTCGCTCTCGCTCTCGCTCTCGCTCTCGCTCTCGCTCTCGCTCTCGCTCTCGCTCTCGCTCTCGCTCTCGCTCTCGCTCTCGCTCTCGCTCTCGCTCTCGCTCTCGCTCTCGCTCTCGCTCTCGCTCTCGCTCTCGCTCTCGCTCTCGCTCTCGCTCTCGCTCTCGCTCTCGCTCTCGCTCTCGCTCTCGCTCTCGCTCTCGCTCTCGCTCTCGCTCTCGCTCTCGCTCTCGCTCTCGCTCTCGCTCTCGCTCTCGCTCTCGCTCTCGCTCTCGCTCTCGCTCTCGCTCTCGCTCTCGCTCTCGCTCTCGCTCTCGCTCTCGCTCTCGCTCTCGCTCTCGCTCTCGCTCTCGCTCTCGCTCTCGCTCTCGCTCTCGCTCTCGCTCTCGCTCTCGCTCTCGCTCTCGCTCTCGCTCTCGCTCTCGCTCTCGCTCTCGCTCTCGCTCTCGCTCTCGCTCTCGCTCTCGCTCTCGCTCTCGCTCTCGCTCTCGCTCTCGCTCTCGCTCTCGCTCTCGCTCTCGCTCTCGCTCTCGCTCTCGCTCTCGCTCTCGCTCTCGCTCTCGCTCTCGCTCTCGCTCTCGCTCTCGCTCTCGCTCTCGCTCTCGCTCTCGCTCTCGCTCTCGCTCTCGCTCTCGCTCTCGCTCTAGATATAGATATAGATATAGATATAGATATAGATATAGATATAGATAATGAATCTTTCATTTATTAATTACGGTCGAATTTCTAGAGATGGGCGGCCGCTAATAAAAATAAATCTATCAAGCTGTATTAAAAATGTTCCGAGGCCGAACAGAAGCTAAGAATTACAATATATTTGATGGACGCCCACGTCGTTTTGCGACCGGTTTGAAAATTATTACAGTACCCAGACAACCTCGGGTAACGAGAATATTTATCAAAAGTTTCTTCTTTACCTATACTGTCTACCTATCCATTGTTAGGCCGCATTTTCTTTAGTCGATAATTCGGTTGTTCTACAACATACGTGGAGTCCCCACATATGGGATAACGACTAATGAAAATGATTGTTCAAAAAACAAGTTGACGAGTAAAACAAATTAAGGACTAACGCTCAAAGTACCCCCTATGCAAATATTCGTGTTAGACACACTGGTTGTGAGCGACTAGGTTAGGCAATGATACAAATGGCGACGCGACGCGTGCTTGTATTCTTGAAACTAACGTTTCGTAAGTCGCTTAGCGACTAAAATCGTCAGATTACGAAAATTATATCGTGTAAACTTTAATAAACGTTCTTAAAATAATTTAATATATGAAAATGTCTCATATGCTATTAAATTTATTTAATTACTCGATTCTAAGTAAAACAAGTATTTTGATAATTCGAATTCTAATTAAAATTTGTATCCTTTGCCTAACTTATAATTTTAATGTTTATGAAGATAGTTTAGTGAATTAATTTAAGACCAAATTATGATTTCAACAATTCATGTGGATTAGTCCTTTAATAACAAAGTCAATCTTAAAGCAGAGTTTATTTATTGTATAACTAGCTTTTGCCCGCGAGTCCGTCCGCGTGGATTAAAAAAAAAGTAGTCTATGTGTTCTTCCAGACAGTCCTCTACATCTATACAAAATTTCATCGAAATCCGTTCAGCCGTTTAGGCTACAAACTCTAACAAACATCCATCCATCCATCTAAACTTTCGCATTTAATATTAGTATGAAGTATGATATAATTCCCACGCGATTTGATTGACTTTAACAATTATTAAATAGTCCTTAGTACTACTACGCAAAAGGTCTTAACGGTTTTTTCTCAAATTACTGTGTGCTTTTTGAATTCTAGTAATAGGACACTGCTGGAGAAAATACGATATCATTTACTAAGATAATTGTGTACAAAGATATTTCATTTTTTAGTGACGTGTCCCGCAGAGCGTGTTATTTGATATAAAGGGGCGGATGGCTGGGGATTAATGATATGCTGTGTAGATTAAAGCCGCATCATGTTGGAGCACTGTTCATGACATATTTGCAATTAATACTAGCTAGTTCAAAGACTATAATGTACAATATGTATGTATGTACAATAATCTAAACGTGAAAATATTATTACAAAGAAATTTAAATTGAATCTTTACTGCCTATAGATAATAGTGGTGATAATAAGAGTGGTAGAGCCCGCTTTAACATCTTCGCACTGTAGGGTCGGCTCGCCCCCAGCAATACCACGACTACACAGAAAACAGGCGTGAAGTGGGAGCAATTCCGCGTTTCGTCGAATGAGTGTGGTGCTGGAGGCCCAACTTTAGTCCCTTTTCCTTTCCACTATTTTTCTCATAAGAATAGGATCGGAACGGAACGTGGATTTGACGGTAGAGGAGACGCATAGAAAGAGGAAATATCCTCTTTATGTGCGTCTCCTCCTCCGTCGATTAAGGGTAGGCAACGCATCCGCTATTGCGAATGTCTATGGGCAGCGGTCGCTTCGCTATTTTGGCGGATTCAGGTAGCCGCTTGCTCGTTTGCCACCTTATAATGTAAAAAAAAATATTTGCAGATGCGTTACCTACCTCGAAGTAACCAAGGAAGGGAGTAAAAAAAGAGGATATTGCCCCTAACTATCCGTCCCATCCCCTGCCAAATCCACTACCCCTTAGTTGTTCCCGGCATTTACGATTCAATAAATTATACTGAAAAGATAGTCGTAACCGGTAACTAAGAACATTACACTAATCTTACTAATATTATAAATGCGAAAGTTTAGATGGATGTTTGTTTGTGAGTTTGTAGCCTAAACTGCGGAATGGACCTCCATCAAATTTGGTATGGATGTAGAGGATATTCTAGAAAAACAATTAGGCTACTTACTTTTGTTTTTTTTTTAATTCCACGCGGACGGAGTCGCGGTCGAAAGCTATTAGTTGTTTCCATATATTTTTCTATCGATGTCTTTTGCAAGTCATATCCACCTTCCTATAGTATAAATTCTGTTAATTTCAGTAATTTGTATAATTTCAGTTAATAAAAATAGAGTGTCTGTACGTAATATTAAAAAACACAGGGTATTTTCCACGCGGACGAAGTTGCAAGCAACAATTATAGTGTTTGTGGTCAACTATGTTTATATTCCTGAAAGTATGGTAAATATGTTAGTTGCAATACTATTTACTAAGTTCTTTGTTAACTCCGCGCGGATGAAGTCGCAGGCAAAAGCTGTATAAAAGACGTATTATCGTTTTATTTGAAACGAAGTTTAATCTTTCGAAGTTTGTCGGAATCACGTATTCATTTGAAAATATATTTCTGATGTTTATTTCAGTTTGATGGCAAATTTTATGAAGTAAATTTTCACTCTCAGTATTATTTATTAATTCTGATAACTAAATAACATTGTGTTAGTATACACATGACTACTCAGTAGCGCTAGCTAGCTAGCTACTATAGTACTACTAAGCGCCAATAGCCTAATGGTTTGGGGTACGGACTACCGATCGTGAGGTCGAGGGTTCGAATCCCGCCATTCGACTATTGTCGTGAACCATATCCTAGCACAAGCCTAGAGTTTAGTTGGAATGGTTAAAAGAAATATGAGTAAAATTAACAAAAATATACTAATATTTAAAAAAAAACTTAGTAACTACAATTTTATAATACACGAGCTGTCGCCCGCAAACATCGTTAGCGCGGATTTTTTTAAAAAAGTCATCTCAAAGGAATATCACATTCCCGCGTACATCTACCTTCTTCCAGTAATCTTTCAGCCAGTCCCATCAAAATCAGACCGCCCGTTACGCCAATTTGACAGCGCGGAATTAAAAAAAGTAGCATATGCCTATGCCTATGCACACCTTTGACTAAACTAGAGCACAACAATTATGTGATTATCGATTGTTTCGCAGCTAATTATTTATTGTGCGCACCTCCATATAAACTTCATAAGAATCGAAGCGCGACTAAACTGTTGTGCGATAGTTTAGTCAAAGGTGTGCGCGCTCTTAAATAATAATACCACTATGTTTTTCCAATTATTATAATTATTAAATTGACCTATTTCTTTAAAGCTTAGAAAAATGTAAATACAAAACGCGTACTTCATTTGACTTTCGATTTCCATGAAACAGTACTTATATGTTACTTTATAAAATTCCTTGTAAGTAAGAATTTTTATAAAGAAATGCTTTCAAATATATTTAAGAATACAAAGGAATGGGAAGTCGTAATCCAATGTTTTTATCTTTTGTGAATTTTGTAGTATTTACAGTGGTAGAGCCCGCTTTAACATCTTCGCACGAATTGGTCGGCTCGCCCGGTGTAATACCACGACCACACAGAAAACAGGCGTGAACTGGAAGAAATTCCGTGTTTCGTCTGGTGAGTGTGGTGCCGGAGGCCTAATTTTAGTCCCTTACCCTTTCCACCCTTTTCTTAAGAGGAAAGGATGGGAAAGAAAAGTGGATTTGACGGTGGAGGAGACGCATAGGAAGGGGAAATATCCTCTTCATGTGCGTCGCCTCCTCCGTCAATTAAGGGTAGGCAACGCATCTGCAATTGCGGATGTTAATGGGCAGCGGTCGCTTTCCATTTCGGTGGATTCAGGTGGTCGCTTGCTCGTTTGCCACCTTATATTATAAAAAAAAATAGTATGTATGAAAATATGAAAATATTTTTCTGTTCGTTATTAAAATAAGTGAATGTAAACATTTGAATGTAAAAATAAACTTTTACACAGATCCGAGCGAATAGATGATTGGTGTTAACGAAAATAAACAATTTTATTATAAAAAACATTTATTTCCATCACATTTATTAATCAAATAACAATTCAAACATTGAAAAAGCTAATTTTGATATAAATCATCGAATATGCTTAAGTCTAAAATACATTAAATACGCTAAAACTTTTCATATAAGCAACTCATCGTCCCTTGTCACAGAAGCAAAAAGCTTTTAACATTCATGCAGACACAAATTGGCTGTTTTCGAAATGTTTGCTAGTTATGTAATATAGTATACAAAGGTAGAGGAAGACCGAAGAAAGTATGGATGGATTGTGTGAAAGAGGATATGCTTAAGAAAGGAGTGGATTCAGATATGACGACTGATAGAGATGTATGGAAGAGCAGCACATACTGTGCCGACCCTCCGTAAGGGATAAGGGCAAGTGGATGATGAAGTTACATCTATGGTTCAGGACATAATGTCTGTTCACACGCCAGTAGAGCGGGCCATGTGGCACTCGTGCAGTGCCCGCAGTCGCTCCCGGGGTGCGCATATGAGCCGCGGGTGCGGGCGTCATGCGTGCCCGCGCCGCACTCGCACCTCGGCCGTCTGGGGTGGATCTACCAGTGAGGTCTCCGCGAAACGCACGCCCATCTTGGCACGGGGATGGCCGTTCTAAAAATCGTGTTAGCTATATGAAGTTTTGTTACGCGATGACAAAACAAAGTTGTAAAAATGATTAGAAGTATTTAGTATTGTAAATTGTCGCAAGAGGGAGCTGGTCCATCGGGGAAACACCCGCTCCCTTCATCATCAGCTGACGTTCATGTTCAAATATATGCTTACCCTATTTAATTTGTCCTTAGACTCGAGATTTCGTACTTTATTTCTGTTCGAAGTCAATCCGGTGTTGCCTGTACAAACATTATCCATGAATTCAAAGAAAATTTATTATCTTTGGTACAATTCTTAATGTTACATTTTTTAAATTAATAATTATTTTAGACTGCGATGATTAATCCTACTAATATTATAAATGAGAAAGATTAGATGGATGGATGTTTGTTAGAGTTTGTAGCTTAAACGGTTGGACGGATTTCGGATTTTAACTTTACTCTTCTGTTAAAACTTTCAGAACTGTGCGTCTCTAGCGTGCTGTAGGAGAGCTCACAAAGCTATCTACTTTATAAGCATTTGTTAAATACACTAAATAAAAAAACCTTTTAATAAATGTGGAATATATGTTTTTATTGATTTTACTACATGTGGCAAAAATGCGAATGTTAAGATGGATGTGTGGGGTATGGATAAGATACGAAATGAGTATATTAGAGGAAGTTTGAGAGTAGCCCCAGTGGTAGAGAAGATAAGGAGTAACTAATAGGTTAGCATGGTATGGGCATGTTATGAGGAGAATGTTAGTTATGAGTGTGGAAGGGTACATCGGTAGAGGTAGACGTAGAAAGAGATGGATGGATTGCGTGAAAGGTGACATGATCAAAAAGGGAGTGATGTCTGAGATGATGTATGATAAAGTTATGTGGAAGACAAAAACCTGTTGCGCCGACCTTACGGGAATGGGATAAAGAGGAAGATGATGATGACTTTAAAATTTATAATCTTCTAACAGATGGCGCTAGAAATAAATTAAAATTACTAGCAAAAGTCTAAATCTGAAATATAAGTTTCTTAGTAGACTGTGTAGAGCTCTCTTTGCTCGTACTGATGATTAAATATGAAAGTACTTATGTGATATCAACTACTTATAAGATATTAAAAAAGTTATAATGAAAGCGTCTAAGGGAAATAATAAGTTTCTAAGAAGTGGTAGTGATTATACAAGCGATGAAAAACAATATAGTTAACTGAATATTTTCTATAGGAATGTTTTTAGCGTCATGCTATTACCTATACTCGTATTAGGATTCTTTCCTTAAAATTATGGCGCGTTATAATATAATTAAGCGTAAACATACACTTTATTATCTAGGATGTCTGCAATCACAGCATATTTTTGAATAATTATTTCTTTATTAAAAAGCTCTACACTACAATATGCTATAAACTATATATTTTCACGCTATTTAATTTAGGAGGTGAATATTTTGGAATGTCATGCGAGGACCCTTCCTTTTTTGTCCCTACAAAAACTATAAGCCAAAAACAGCAAAGAATCAAGATTACCATAGTAACGGTAATTGTTAGCCAATTGCAAAGGTCTTTCTTATAATATCAGCATTTCAATTTTGATTTGAAAATGAAACTTTCACGAAACAATAAAATAAAGTTTTTATAATTTCATGCGACGAGACGATGGGGACATAAATCAGAAAGTGTTAAGATTGAATGTGGATGGCTACAAAGGTAGAGGAAGACCGAAGAAAGTATGGATGGAATGTGTGAAAGAGGATATGCTTAAGAAGGGAATGAATTCAGATATGGCAGCTGATAGAGATGTATGAGAGCAGCACTGCGCCGACCCTCCGTAGGGATAAGGGCAAGTTGATGATAATTTGCGGATGAAGCCGCACGGGAACAGATAGTCAATAATAAAAAGAACTTGTAAGGTTCCGTTCATATCCCGATCATATTCGGAATGAACGAATTGATTACTAGTAAATTAAATTTACCTGAAATAATTAAATAAATAAATTAAACAAAATAAATAAATAAAATAAAATTTACTTGAGGCTATATCTGTATCAAAGAGACCGGCAATATTCAGTAATAACAGATATCCTATATTGTTTTGTTTTTTTGTTAATTAAATGCCGCTCAGCCAATGACCTCTAACTTTTACTTAATTCCAACTTAAACACGCCTGTTGATACTACTGACATTTAATTATATATTTACAAGCTTGCGCCCGCGACTCCGTCTGTGTGGAATTCAAAAAAACAAAAATAAGTAGCCTATGTGTTCTTCCAGACTATCCTCTACATCCATGCCAAATTTCATCGAGATCCCTTCAGCAGTTTAGGCTACAAACTCTAATAATCATCCATCCATCTAAACTTTCGCATTTATAATATTAGTATGATTATTAGTTCGCGTTCTCATCACCGCTACCAATTGCTAAATCAACGCCAAAATGGCGAAAATCCAATGGGCACAAGATACGGTATCTAGAAGTCAATGCGTTTAGCCGATATTATAGGTTATAGTTACTATAGCAATATCGATGTCACATCAAGAGATTTTACAGTATTTTTATTAGTACAGCACCTGTATTATTGTTCGAGCTTGATGACAAGCAGCAGGACTTCTTGAGTATGTTCTGGAAAGTGTCGTTGGAGCGCAGCGCGTAGGAGCCGTACACCAGCGGGTTCATGCAGGAGTTGGAGACGGCCATCGCGAACAGCAGATCTTGAAGTTGAGGCGACACACGCGACGCCGACTTCCTATCTATCATGTACCTACAAAGAACATTGAGTAGTTACCCTATGCGCTATTCCAAACTTAAATCTAATTTTATAAATATTTGTTTTGTCGTTCTATTAAGTGCATACGTCCTGAAGGATGGGTTCTTTTATTTAATTTTTAATCTTTTAAGTAATTCTTAGTATAACCGTTTCTATACATGACTAAAAAGATCGATAAATTCACTACTCGAAAAAAATATGAATGAATATCAATCGAATATCATGCTTATTTTTTGGGCATCAATCTGAACAATGCTTAAACTGGCGGTAATAGGTGCGTCTACGTTAATAAAGCGTAAACACACACTTCGTTGTTGCCTAAGTTGTCAGCAATTACAGCATATTTTTGAATAATTCTATTTTTAATAAAAAGCCCCACAATTACGTCATGCTTTAGGCTATATGTTTTCACGCTATCAAACTTTAGGGGTAAATATTTTGGATAAAAACCCTAATGTGGGAAAGACACCATAAGTTGCTGTCAACATCAAGAAAGCAAGCTTATTATGGTAATGGTAATTTTGACATTTGCAATTGAGAATGTGACAAATGTAAACAATGAAATATTTTTTTATAATTTTATGCGGACGAAGCCGCACGGGAAGAGCTAGTATAATATATAGGTGTTATTAAATATAATTTAAATGTTTATGCTTTATTTTGTGACACTGTTTAGTTTATTTTATAAAAAAAGATGGATCTTATTATAATTGTAAAATGTTTTATTACATGTTAATACGAGGACTGTCGGTGGCACTAAATATGGCAACTGATATAGTAACTTTCAAAGAAGTTACCGGTGAAAAAATGTTGTTCACTATATATTTCTTAAATGTATTTGGTGTAGTGTTATACAATATACGCCGGAGTATTACGGTTACTGTCTATGTCTATGTCTGTAGTAGATTTTGACAGTGGTAGAGCCCGCTTTAACATCTTCGCACGAATGGGTCGGCTCGCCCGGTGTAATACCACGACCACACAGAAAACAGGCGTGAAGTGGAATCAATTCCGCGTTTCTTCTGATGAGTGTGGTGCCGGAGGCCTAATTTTAGTCCCTTTCCCTTTCCACCCTTTTCTTAAGAGGAAAGGATGGGAAGGAAAAGTGGACTTGACGGTGGAGGAGGCGCATAGGAAGGGGAAATGTCCTCTTTATGTGCGTCTCCTTCTCCGTCAATTAAGGGTAGGCAACCCATCTGCAAATGCGGATGTTTATGGGCAGCGGTCGCTTTCCATTCCATTTCGGTGGATACAGGTGGCCAATTGCTCGTTTGCCACCTTATATTATAAAAAAAAAAAAGATCTAACCACATGGCCATGACGGCGTAGGGTAGCCAGCAGAGCGCGAACACGGATACTATGATGACGGTCATGCGCAGCGTGCGACGCCGCGCCCTCTCCAGTAGCCGGTGGTCTGAGCGGCGCAGGCGCACGCCCGTGTCGCAGTCGACCTTGTGTACGCAGTTCTCTGACAAACATGTAAGGGAAATCATCTTGGCTGCCCAGAATATCGTACAAGTCGCAGTGCTGCTCACTATGCGTCCCCACTAAGCGCCTCCGAGCTATCCCTAGGTAGGTGACTAGGCCTCAATAAACTACGCTGGCCCAGTGCGGGCTGGTTGACTTCACACATATCTTTGAATTTCTTCGCCGATATGTGCATCACGATGTTTTCCTTCACCGTAAGAATGTCGGGTAAATTATGTACATATGAAATTTTAAAATTGAAAATCCATGTGTTACCATTGAGTTCGTTGCTGCAGCGACGTATCTTGCAGAAGATGCAGATATAGCAGACTGAGATGATGAGCAGCGGCACGAAGTACATCGCGCAGAGACAGCTCACGTTGTACGCGATCTCCTGACCGACGGTCTCGAATGCGTCGAATGACACGCATTGTTCGAAGTCAGGCACCTGCGGGTGCTGTAGCACCCGAAACACCACACTCTGCGCATAAAACCACTTTATGAAATATTTCCTAAAAAGAACTAGATAAAAGAATTATCATGAGCTTGAAAGAAGAGTTCAGACTCTTCGGTTGTTAACGCCATCTATCGGACACATATATAAAACTTTCGTAAATTGATTATAAACCGATAATACACAACTAATGCTAAGGGTGAGTTGCACCATATCGCCGGTTGTAGTTAAAGTTAAAATTATTTGTAATGGTAATATTTGTAATAACCTTAAAATTTACTAAGGGTGTGTTAGATTAACTAACTATAAACCGTAACCAGAGCATTCCCGATGGTTACGTCTACGCATGTTCATGATATTCGCTGTACCAGTTTTAAGCTGGTCAAAATGACGTCATATTTGACGCTAATCATAACCGCCCGATTTTGGGCGGTTATAATTATGGTTACCGTTAGTGTCAGTTCGGTAATGTCAACTGTCACACGTTCTTATCTTCAAAAGTACAAATAAATTAAAAAATAATGGAAAGAGAAGATATCTACTAATATCCTATACGCAATCCAGAAGAGAAAAGTCTTGGGTGCTCGGATTAATAGATTTCCAAGATGGAATGAATGTTTGGATAAATTTCGAGTGTCTAAGGCCATAGCAACAACGCCTTGTCCTTATCCCATAAGAGAAAACTCCTTTTAAAAAAAATGTACTCCATAAATGGACAATTTATAGCGATGGAAAATAAATAAGATACATTTATATATTTATATAATTTTATTGCTTCATTGTTCGCGCTACATACTTGAGTAGTAAAGTAAATACAGTTTCAATAATGGCCCAAACTAGTTTATTTTCACAAGAGTTTGCCATTTTCTCCATCTCCGTGGGCAAAAAGTTTATGTAACTATAAAATACCACGCCTATGTCACGTAATTATAATCGGCGAAACATGAATTTCCAAACATTTTAATTTACAATTAAATTACAAATAATAACAAAGGGTCATTCTTGACACCAACTTGACACTTTAGTGACATTCAGGTTAAAATGTTTCCATTGTAAAAACGAAAAACATATAAAACCTCTGCGAGAATATGTTTTTTTCACTTGTCACCCTATTAACTATAATAATAACTACGAGTATTACGATAACCGGCGATTCGATGCAACTCACCCTAAGTTTCTGAAGTTTCCGTTTATTTCATTATTACCTAGTGATTCATTAGTGTTAGGTTGACCTAAGTTTCAAGAGTGAAACTCAAATTACGTAGTTCGGAAACGCATTTCAAGAAGTTATCGAACCAAAAACATTAACGGATGATTAAATGTAGCTGGGATCCGGCCATAAAGCCCGCTGCATACGCTCAGTTTAACTCAGTTAAATCTGTCAGAACTGAGCCTCTAAAGCGGGTTTAAGAATTAGCTAAATACGCTATAATTTTAATAATTTGCAGGTATTATTATTGTAATAAACAGAATATTTAAATAATATGCTTCTTTTGATAAAATTAATATAGTTTAAATTATCATTTATCAAAAGCATTAATTATTTATTAAATGAACAATTCTGTTTAAATAATTCGACAAGGATAAACAGCGTCGTCAAAGAGAGCATTAGCTTGCATCACGCTTCGATTGCACAAATGGAAGCATGACAACTGTTTTACCTTAAACCAAGGATAACTTAGTACTAGTATAGTATTGACATTTCTGTGGCACTATTGAGGTATCACGCTTGAACGCTTCAACTATTAATAGGTTATTGTAACCATCTCTGTTCTCTTTCATTGTTAAAGTAATTTACGCTAACCTCATCTATAAATATAATAAAATTGGAGTGTCTGTTTGTAATATAAAAAAAGAAAAACTCCAGATTTCGGGAAGATGATGTATTTGCGTTGCTGATAACGAAAGTTGCATTTAAAAAAAATTTGTCTGTCTGTCAGCAAGCCGCGTTTGTTCCAGGTAATCTCCGAAACGGCTCCACCGATTTCGACCGGATTTTCACTGAAGGGGAGTTGACATTGACGGGCATATATTATATGACTATAAGCCTATAAGGCTACCTTTTTTTCTACTGTCTGTCTTTCGAAATACAAGGATAGAACGATATTAAATACCTGTGGCAAGCTGCAGGCCAGCGCCATAGCCCACGCCCAGTAGAGCATCAGCTGACTTCTTTTGCGAGCCACTCGTAACTTCAGTGGGTACAGCACTGCGAAAAATCTGGGAACATATTATTCAAGTTTATGCTCTTTGCATCCTTTGTGAAGGCATAACATGTTTTCGTCCTTCTGATCGATCGTTACTCTATGACATCTTTCGAAAATCTACTCTATTTTTAAAAAGAAATCGATACCGCGCCGGAGTAGAGGCGCAAAAACAATAAACTCGAAAGATGTTTTTCTCAAAATAAAATAATTCATACGTTTTCGCAAGTATTTTAAACGGAAAAAGCACATGTCTTTGTAAAGCTCTTTTAAGTTCATCGAAGTATAATGAAATAACTACGTAATGGAATGACAAAACGTAATTTTTTATTTGTTTCAAAGACGAATTCATTCGAAAGCAATTTGCGCCGAGAATGAAATGTACAAATAAATAATTAACTCTTTTGCAATAATTATACACATTATGTAATTATATTAGACTAGCTGCTCGCGTGCGGATTCATCCGCGTGAAATTATAAAAACTTATTTTTTTTTGTTTACATTTGTCAAATTATCAATAGCAAATGTCAAAATGACATGACATGACATGACAAACCTTAGCAATCTTTCTTTCTTGATGTTGGCAGCAACTTATGGTCTCTTTCCCACATTAGGGTTTTTATCCAAAATATTCACCACCTAAGTTTAATGGCGTGAAAATATATAGCCTAAAGCGTGACGTAAGCGGCTTTTTATTAAAAAAAGAATTATTAAAAAGTATGCTGTAACTGCTGACATCTTTGGCAACAACGAAGTGTGTGTTTACGCTTTATTATAATAGTATAGAAGTATAGATAGTATAGATAGAACAATAAGGAAATGCTTAATAATAAAACCTGTAGAGAAAGAATAAACATATTACGCATTTATGTACAGTGGGGGAAGTTGGTGGTGTCCCACTTGAAAAGCTAGATCGTTTGAACGTTTTGAAACGAGACGATATACAAAAATCAAAACAACGCAGCTTATAAATGTGTCTGTAAGAAAAAAGATTGCATGTGGCTGAGATACGTATGTTAAGATAGATGTGTGGTGTGACAAGAATGGATAAAGTTAAGAATGTGTATATTAGAGGAAGTTTGAAAGTAGCGCCAGTGGTGGAGAAATTGAGAAGCAAAAGGTTAGCGTGGTACGGACATGTTATGCGACGAGACGATGGGGACATAAACCAGAAAGTGTTAAGAGTGAATGTGGATGGCTACAAAGGAAGAGGAAGACCGAAGAAACTATGGATGGATTGTGTGAAAGAGGATATGCTTAAGAAAGGAGTGGATTCAGATATGACGGCTGATAGAGATGTATGGAAGAGCAACACATACTGTGCCGACCCTCCATGAGGGATAAGGGCAAGTTAATGATGATGATGTAAGAAAAAGTCGGTTAGTGACACGGCTAGTTTTTAATCATTATCCCTTCGTTGCAATCACAGCTATCTAATTAGGAAGAGACGGGGTTTGTCTTGTTGCAATGAACAAGCAATTTTTTTCAGAAGAAGGAACTTTTTTCCGCGACTGTATATTTACTTACGTGATATCTCACCTGTCAAGGGATATGCAGACAAGCACGTTGGAGGAGAGATAGAGACCGAAGGCACGCATCACGAGTAGGATCTTACACAAAGCGTTGCCAACCAGCCACTCGTTCGTGTACTTCCAACCGATCTGTACAAATAAAGATCTGGCATCATCTTATCATCTTATCTGGCCGCTTGCTCGTTTGCCACCTTATATTATAAAAAAATTACAACTAAATAGTAATTAAAGTAAAACTAAGTAAAAAGTCTCGAATGTATACTGTCTTGAGAGAAAGGCACAAAAACTACAAGCCAATAGCAGCAAAGAAGCAAGCATTCCATGACTACCACCACCGAGGGGCTCGGAGCCTTTTTTTTCCCAGTGGGGAATGCTTTATGCATACTCCGTGCCTCGGGGCAGGCACGAGAGTATATAGGATTCTCCCATAAGGGGCATACCCACTAAACCCCTCCGTTCCCTCCTGGCCATTGTGTGGGGCGCCACGGGATCGCTTTCGCTTGCCACCGCGACGCCCCACTGACGGCCCCGGGAAGGGGTCCTCGATGCGTCCCAATAAATTGGCGCCCTAGGGCGCCCCTCTAAGACGGCACCGTGCAATGCAGGTTTGGGACCCCGCGCTCGACCGCTGGTTTCAGGGGGGGGACTCGGAGCCTACCCTAAGGGTGACGGTGGGTGGTGGTGAAGTCCATGGTTACTCATAAAAAAATTCAAGACATTACCAAGGGCCTTCGTTGTCATTCTAGCATTTGAATTTTGACTTTTGCATTTGAAAGTTTTACGGAGCTCTTTCAGGAATTGTTTATGGACTTCCCCTATTTCTTTTACCTCTATCTAGCACTTCATGATTTGTAACCTCTTTGTCAGCCGGGAAAAATAAAAATATTGCCAAGTACCAATAATAAATTGTAATGTTATCATCAGAACTATTCATAGTCACTCAGGTTTATTTTAATTAAGTAAGTTTTGTAATTTTATACTCCAAAAACAACACAAAGTTAGTTAACCTTTTTATTCCCAAAGCAATAATGTAATCAGCGCCTTAAGAGTTTGAAAGTTTATATATTTCACTATTTATCATTGATAAAGTTATTTTTAAGTTATTGTTAAGAAGTAAGATTGTTTCAAGTTCAATACATTTTATTTGTCAGATAAATAGAATGTGGGATACCATTTATTTGGAATTCAGCTTCACATCGCTTCGGGTCGGGGTATCGGGTTTTATTCCGTGTCATGTTTCACCGCAAATTTCCGTACGAATTTCCCGTTTCAATAAGTAAAAGGAAATCACAGTTATATTTGGGTAGCAAAGCTATTGTAATTGCTATAGGAAACTGCAACGCCTATAGGTTTATCTGGAATTAACCTTCGATTACGCTAAATATCCGTCTGCGGTTGTTTGTGGGAAGAGTGTTGGAGTAGAATACATTATGTACGAGTAGTAACGAGAAATCATACTAATATTATAAATGTGAAAGTTTAGATGGATGGATGGATGTTTGTTTCCAATTCCGCGTTTCGTCTGATGAGTGTGGTTCCGGAGGCCTAATTTTAGTCTCTTTCCCTTACCACTCTTTTCTTAAAAAGAAAGGATGGGAAGGGAAAGTGGATTTGACGGTGGAAGAGACGCATAGGAAAGGGAAATGTCCTCTTTATGTGCGTCTCCTCCGTCAATTAAGGGTAGGCAACGCATCTGCAATTGCGGATGTTTATGGGCAGCGGTAGCTTTCCATTTCGGTGGATTCAGTGCCGCTTGCTCGTTTGCCACCTTATATTATAAAAAATATCTGTCTATATATAGTAGCGGTGAAAGCTCGGGTTTCGACTTCCCAAAATTCGTGGGCGACCGTCGACATGATCAATATGTTCCAAGAAATGTGTAGTTATTTCCAGATTCAATTCACTGTACAATTTAATGCAATGTGGTTTAGTGAAATTTCATACAACTTAATTATTATATTACGTCGCGTTTCAACAAGAGAGATATTTAAAACCAACTTTTTTATTAGAAAAGAGTGCTAAAAAGCAATACTAGAGAAGGTGATGCTGGCCTTTGAGAAAAATACGACCGTTTCTTATGGAAACCTAAGTCGTAATGGTTTGGAGTTACCTCCTAGAACAGACCGTTCCACAACGCGACTGCGCGGAGGAAATTCTGCGAGAATCGTTCCGTTAAAGAATTACAGTTATACGTGTGGTGTGGTTTTTATACAATTATCTCTATCAGAATGTGTCCTTATCTTTCCCCAATTTAGTATAGAATATTTATTACTTTCTTTGATCTAGAAGACAAATAAACTGTCTGTGAGGAAAACATACATTTCTACCTAATTCACTGCTATCTGTTTGAAGTCTTAAGCAATCTTTAAGCGAGAATCTGTAAAAGCAAACAAAATATTTAATGAGTTTCTTTATATAGACGGATTGTTTCTAGTTGGCATTACAAAATAACCAATAAAAAGTGTCCCGTGTTCAGGGGCATTTTATTTAAAAACTAGCTGTTGCCCGCGACTTCGTCCACGTAATATTAAGATAAAAAAGTAGCCTATAATATACCCGTCTATGTCAGCCACCCTTCAGTGAAAGTTCGGTCGAAATCGGCCCAGCCGTTTCGGAGATTGCCCGGAACAAACGCGGCTTGCGGACAGACAAACAGACAGACAGACAAAAATTTTTTAAATGTAATTTTCGTTATCAGCAACGCAAATACATCATCTTCCCGAAATCTGGATTTTTTCTTTTGATATTACAAACAGACACTCCAATTTTATTATTTTAAAAATGGGTAGAATGCATTCACTGAACGTATAATATTAATATAGTAAATATTTTATTGTACAAAATTGTGCTATTATATAATATAACGTAAAATTATCGTACAAAAAATAATTACTGGTCGAATGCAAAGACATTAAAATAAATATAGACAAGGCATATTGAACAAAATTAATTTATTAAGTAAATCTGCAGAAAATAAAGTAGATATATTTTTAAAATCAATCTAACTAATATTATAAATGCGAAAGTGTAGATGGATGGATGGATGTTTGTTAGAGTTTGTAGCCTAAACGGCGGAACGGATCTCGATGAAATTTGACATAGACGTAGAAGATAGTCTGGAAGAACACATAGGCTACTCACTTTTGTTTTTTTTAATTCCACGCGGACGGAGTCGTGAGCGAAAGCTACTTTAAAATAAAAAAAAATATGTTTCTTGTTTCTCTTTTCGTGCTTCATCTTTTGTATATAAAGGTTTTTCTGGTAATTAACTTTCTAAAAAGGGGCCCACTTTGGTACAACTCCTTTACCTACTCCCCACCCACTCACTTCACCCCGTGTTGACTAACCAATTTTCGTTAATAAAATGACTCGTATTTTGTTTGTAAAAAGTATTATGTCCCTGTTTTTAAAGATTTTTTTTAATTCACGCGGATGAATCCGCACGCGAACAGCTAGTAGTAAATATTTTATTGTACAAAATTGTGCTGTTATATAATGTAAAATTATCGTACAAAAAATAATTAACACATATATAGAAAGTTTTAAAATCAATTTAAAATAAAAAAAAATATGTTTCTTGTTTCTCTTTTCGTGCTTCATCTTTTGAATATAAAGGTTTTTCTGGTAATTGACTTTCTAAAAAGGGGCCCACTTTTGTACAACTCCTTTACCTACTCCCCACCCACTCACTTCACCCCGTGTTGACTAACCAATTTTCGTTAATAAAATGACTCGTATTTTGTTTGTAAAAAGTATTATGTCCCTGTTTTTAAAGATTTTTTTATAATAATAACTCGTATAAGTGAAATTGTGAATAATATATTTGGATCGCAATTTTCTCAGTTTGTAACATATCTATTGCCCATGCAAAGAACGCGCTAGTCATGCGGAAAGCGAGTCCTTACAATTAAGATGACTAGTGAGATTATAAACTTCCGATGTAAGTATGCTAATGAGTGTAGAATGCTTGACATTCAAAATGCTACGAGTTTAACCTTTAACTTCGTTAAGAGGATTTAACGCTTTTAGTGTACTCGAGGAATTCACTTTATTTCAATTTATCAGATGGGCTTGTGGTCAAGTGAACTACAAACTCTCCGAACTCCTCTAAGCATAAACGAGGCTTAAATCGGAACTAATACGGAAGCTAAAACTAAGCTGTACTAAAAGCGTGTGTTCTTAGCGAGTACAGTTAGCTACACAAATATGTATGCATTTACAAAGGTTCAGAAACTAATATACATATGCCTTTAAAAATGTATGTACTTATTCCTCCATATGCTTGCGACCTTGATCACTATTAACTAATACGTGACTACGTATTTTTGAAACCAAAAGCCTCCCTAAATTTCTAAAGTATTGTAAATCTTACTAATCTTACTAATCTTACTAATATTATAAATGTGAAAGTTTAGATGGATGGATGTTTGTTAGAGTTTGTAGCCTAAACGGCTGAACGGATTTCGATGAAATTTGGCATAGATGTAGAAGATAATCTGGAAGAACACATAGGCTATTCACTTTTGTTTTTTTTAATTCCACGCAGACGGAGTCGCGGGCGAAAGCTAGTGTTTACATATTTATGTAGCTGACTGTATATCTTTATATATGCATTTCTGACGGCTTTTATTATTAACATTGGCCAACCAAATAAGTTACAGAAATGTTATACCTTTGTTATATTAGAGTGTAACTCGAAAAGAAATATGATTCCTATTCCAAAATGATCAAAGAAAATATGATATATGACGTTGTTTTATTATTTAAATAACCATCATTTTTCACAGTGTAGAGCCCGCTTTAACATCTTCGCACGAATGGGCCGACTCGCCCCACGCACTACCACGACCACACAGAAGACAGGCGTGAAGTGGGAGCAATTCCGCTTTTCGTCTGATGAGTGTGCGTGCCGGAAGTCTAATTTTAGTTTTCTTTCCCTTCTTATCCTTTTCTTGTATGGGAAAATGGGAAGGGAAGGTGGATTGACGGTGGAGGGGACGCATAAGAGAGGGAAATATCCTCTTAATGTGAGTTTCCTCATTCGTCAATTAAGGGTAGCTCTGCAAGCATCTGCAATGGATGTCTATGAGTAGCGGTCGCGTATTAGGCGGATTTAGGTGGCTGCTTGCTCGTTTGCCATATGATATAAAAAAACATACCTCTAACGGTATAACCCCACAGGTGACTGACACATCAGCGATAGCTAGATGCGTCATGAGAAGGTCGACCCTGGATTTCCTACGCCTCGTCCTCGCCAGGCTGACCAGCACCGCCAGGTTGCCGAGCGCGCCGAGTGTCATTAGCACCCAGTAAGTTACGATCACCGCATGCTGGTCACGTGCTAAAGACTCTTCTATACTCTTGTTGACAGGAACTGGAGAAGTTACCGTATACAGGGTGTTGTTTATGTTTGAATTTGTTGACATTTTTGTTGATTTTTTAATGTATGCCTTCTTAAATATTATTAAACAACTATGTTGTTTAATCACTGGTTTTGACGGATTTGATTGTTTTGTTTTTCATTGTGATTTATTTTTATTATATTAGGGGGATAGTTAAAAATTTTTGTTGATTTTTTTGATAAAAAGAAGTTAAGTTTACTATTTAAAAATGAAAGAGTATTTGAAACCAGAAAATTAAAAACTCTTTGTTAGAAACGCAAATTATTGAAAAAAAAACTTAGAAATTTCGATTGTTTTTAAATCACACACAGTTTTCCAAAACTTTCTAATTAAAAATCACTGCACATTAAATAACTTTTATTTCACATTTATTTACAAGTAAGTGTTCCGATAATTATCAAGCAATTCCTCGATAAAAGTACACAAACTTTTAAGGAGACGTATTTTTTCTCGACGAGCAAGAGCTACGCACGTTAGTTCTACGCGGCATCGTAGGAGCGACTGCCTACGATGGTGCTACGTCGTAGCTATTAGCTGAAAGCTGAAACCAATCCGAGATTGTGTTGGAAATTCACGCTTCAGGTTTTACGGGTTTAATAGCTATAGGATTTTAATTTTTTTTGTATCTTTAAATTTTAGATTTACAAGTTTTGTTTGTCAATCTGTTTAGTATATAATATCAGAATCTATTGTATTGATTTATAATGTAGTCAATTAAAAAAAAACTAAGAAATTTCGATTGTTTTCCGATCACACACAGTTTTCCAAAACTTTCTAATTAAAAATCACTGCACATTAAATAACTTTTATTTCACATTTATTTACAAGTAAGTGTTACGATAATTATCAAGCAATTCCTCGATAAAACTACACAAACTTTTAAGGAGACGTATTTTTTCTCGACGAGCAAGAGCTACGCACGTTAGTTCTACGCGGCATCGTAGGAGCGACTGCCTACGAAGGTGCTACGTCGTATCTATTAGCTGAAAGCTGAAAACAATCCGAGGTTGTGTTGGAAATTCACGCTTCAGGTTTTACGGGTTTAATAGCTACAGGATTTTAATTTTTTTTGTATCTTTAAATTTTAGATTTACAAGTTTTGTTTGTCAATCTGTTTAGTATATAATATCAGAATCTATTGTATTGATTTATAATATAGTCAATTAAAAAAAAACTAAGAAATTTCGATTGTTTTCCGATCACACACAGTTTTCCAAAACTTTTTAATTAAAAATCACTGCACATTAAATAACTTTTATTTCACATTTATTTACAAGTAAGTGTTACGATAATTATCACGCAATTCCTCGATAAAAGTACACAAACTTTTAAGGAGACGTATTTTTTCTCGACGTGCAAGAGCTACGCACGTTAGTTCTACGCGGCATCGTAGGAGCGACTGCCTACGAAGGTGCTACGTCGTATCTATTAGCTGAAAGCTGAAAACAATCCGAGGTTGTGTTGGAAATTCACGCTTCAGGTTTTACGGGTTTAATAGCTACAGGATTTAAATTTTTTTTGTATCTTTAAATTTTAGATTTACAAGTTTTGTTTGTCAATCTGTTTAGTATATAATATCAGAATCTATTGTATTGATTTATAATGTAGTCAATTAAAAAAAAAAAATGTTCACTTTGCCTAGTCTATATATTTCTTAATGTCTTTGATGTCAACACATATTTGATTTTTTTTAATTAATTGTCCATAGGTGTCATGAAATAATATTTAAATGTTTATATTTTATTTTGTGACACTATTTAGTTTATTTTAAAACAAAAAGATGGAGCTCTTTATAATTCAATACGAGGACACGAGGTGACACTAAACTTGACAACTGATATAGTACCTGTCAGAGAAAGTACCGGTGTAAAAAATTATGTTCACTATGCCTAGTCTATATATTTCTTAATGTCTTTGATGTCAACACATATTTGATTTTTTTTAATAACAGCGAGCAAACAAGCGCGCAATTTGTGGTATGGGAGTAATGATTACAGGGAGGGCGGAACAAAAAAAAATTATTAATTAATCCTCGATTTTTTTGTGACTGAATGGCCACTGTTTGCCTTGAAGAGGCATTTACAGATTCACCGGGCTTTAGGTGGCCGAGCGCAGATGGCGCTTAGCCTAAATCTCGTTTATGAGTAACTAAGCTCGGGGCTCCCTCAGGAGCCTCGGCACGAGCCGTTACTTCGTTATAATTACCGGATTGGGAGGCCTCCGAGCTCTTAGATCGCTTCGGTGGACGGTCCGTGGAGTGACTAGGCAAATTGGCCCCCGAGAGGGGTGTACCCTCAAAGCACGCCAAGATACCTATGGCAAGATTTTCGCAAACCATGAACAATTCAATTATAATGCATCACAGTTTTGGGTACTTTTAAGATAGGGTACCAATGCCTCTTCAGCCATCCCCCTTCTCAAGATGTTTCATTGAAAGTTTAAATAAAAAATGTAAGAAGGTGAAGTTTGCAATAAACTTTGAAATAGTAGTCGTGAGATAACCTCGCGATCATTTCGTCGCAGACTATTATAAGTGCACTCATGATCCTTTGGCATGCAACTGAAACCTTTATTAAAAATATGCTCTTAAGTAAATTCATTTTAAACGAAAATGTCTTTGAAATTACTAAAAACTTAAAAGCCGTTGCTTTTACGAAAATTGATGAAAAAATGTGAAATCAAAATTACTCTATAATTATTGTAAAAATAGTAAGTAACCACATATTTATTATCATTTTAGAATAAAAATACAAAAGTACTAGTATTGTTAGAAAATCGACCATAGTTAATTATCAAAAAATGTTATCTTATAGACAGAAATAAATATTTATTTGTATTGAAAATGTTAGAATAATTTATAAGAATGAAACGGTAAACTTCTAAGAAAAGTCTATGAGGCAAATTTAATAAGATTTCATGTTTCTAACAATGGACGTCGCTTAGTGAATCTAAAAATGTAAAATAGATATAACGACTACTTCGAATAAGACTATATTAATGATAGCTCCCCCCCCCTTTATAAGCTTTCGCATTTTATATATATATATTTATCTTACTAATATTATAAATGACAAAGTTTAGATGGATGGATGGATGTTAGTGTTTGTAGCTTAAACGACTAAACGGATATCGATGAAATTTGGCATAGATGTAGAGGATAGTCTGGAAGAACTCACTTTTTTTTTAATTCCACGCGGACGGAGTCGCGGGCGAAAGCTAGTTTTGTTATAATTTAAACATTTTTAGGTATCTTTCATGTAATTTTTCTGTAATTATTGTTTCCGTTAGCATTTCTTTTGAACTTTAAAATATCACAAAAATGAGAATTATTATTGTTAATTACACATGAGTAATTGGTACAGTACATATGATATAATTAAGCAGAAAAATAAAGGGAGATCCCATTTAAATAATGTAATTATTTGAAGAGCAAACATTTGGTAGGAAAACATATTTTCTATACAATATACTCGTAAATACCCTTGACAATTCAACTCTACAAAATAAATATGTATTATCTCGTAGTATAATAAAAAAAGACTTTTTATTTATTAACACCATTTATCATTTTAAATAAAATAACAGAAAAGCATATAAAATAATAACTAGGCGGTAAAGTATTTCAGAGATAAGTTCCGAGGCAGCGAAATACTGCTAAGTTAAATTCTTTGAAAGCTTTTTATTTTGAGAGTACTAATATAATTGTTTCTACATTCTGAGAATAAAAGAACAAACTAAAAGCTTATTTTAAGTACAACCACTAAATCGTTAAATAATTATGCAGTCCCTCACCACGGCGAGATATATTTATCTCGTTCGACTACCGGTACTGACCTGTTTTAGCACCTCCTTTTTACCAGCTTTCCGGGTGTGGTCCAGCGCCCTGGGCGGTCGCTTAACCGCGCCCTACCTAAACGCTGGCACTGAATTGAAGCCCTTAGCTTCTTTGAGCGTTGAGCTAAGTGACTACGTACTTGCTCATTAACAGAGCGCTCAATGAGAACTATCTCTAAATTGTCTTAATCGAAGCTAAAGGAGAAACTTTGTCAATGGTCGTAAAACACCATTTTTTTTTAACACATATAGATTTATTTTTTTGATTCAGATATGACGGCTGATAGAATATGCTAGAATAATAATGAATATAGACCTCGTACAGCCGCGTTGTGGAATACTCTGTCCTCAGCGGTATTTCCAAACAGGTACGACTTAGGGGCCTTCAAGAAAAGAGCGTATTCCTCCCTTAAAGGCCGGCAGCGCATCTGCAATCCCCCTGGCGTTGCGGATGTTCATGGGCGTCGGATCATTTAATAAGCGATCTGCTGATCGTTTGCCCGCTTTCCTTATAAAAAAAAAAAATATGGAAGAGCAGCACATACTGTGCCGACCCTCCGTAAAGAATAAGGGCACGTTGATGATGATGAGATTTATTTTCTGTATTTGCGTTAAAATACACTCGAATACAATGCAGCAAAGGTTTTTAAATTCCTTTCGACAAAAGCTCGACTGCAATTAAAGTTCTGCTTCAATTCACTTATCGTAGAAATTATACCGATGTTCAGGTTTCGAGTATAGTTCAGTAAACACGGTTCAGTTCGGCATTCGAAATTGATTTAAAAATAAAAAGCTAAAGAACGATAAAGTTCGTGAGTCCGATTCAAATTATTTATATTAATTACTCAAAGCCTCAAAGAGACCCAAAATCTATTAATATATCTCTCATTTAGTTTAATAGAGGAGACGTGTAGGAAGGGGAAATGTCCTCTTTATGTGCGTCTCCTCCTCCGACAATCAAGGGTAGGCAACGCATCTGCAATTGTGGATGTTTATGGGCAGCGGTCGCTTTCCATTTCGGTGGATTCAGGTGGCCGCTTGCTCGTTTGCCGCCTGATATTATAAAAACAAACGGTATAATTTTAACTGACAGTCGAACTGCATCACTTCAGATATCGAAGTGTTTTGAATCAACAAATGAAATAATCGTGTTGTAAAGTGAAACTTTGCAGTGGTTTGAATTCAATCTGTCCTTGTCACTGGTGACTGGATCAAAGCGAGATATTTCACAAAACAACAGCAGTGTACTAAGAACTGCGGTTGTTGTGCGACCTCTGCCGACAGAGATCATTTGTTATGATATACTAACTTTCGCCTGCGACTCCGTCCGAGAGGAATTAAAATAATAGTGAAAAGTACCCTATGTGTTCTTTAAGACTACGCCATCAAGATCCGTTCAGCCATTTAGGCTACAAACTCTAACAAACATCCATCCATCCAAACTCTCGCATTTATAACATTATTAATAGTAAGATCTATGCCAACTGGAGACAAGGAGTTCCGATATTCGGATATAAAAGTAAACTTATTAAATGCTTTTAATATCATTTTAATTTGTAAAGCTATACTTTCTATAATATTAGCCTTCGTTTTAGTATTTATATTTTCTTTTAAACTTAGAAATAAGTTCTTACCATCGAAAATTAATACCATTATAAAATAATTAAATAGCAAAGTAGTAGACCGGAGTTTTAGAGAGCATAAACCTTCAGGCGGTATTATAATTATGTTTGTAGACCTCATCTGCGAGGGCAGTGTAATAAGTTGTAGTGTTTAAACCCGTTCAGAGCTTTAGTCTGTGTAGTGATTGAATTTATTATTTGATCCTTATACAAAAAGTATGTATGTGTAGTACAAAAGAAAAAGAGGAAAGTAACAAGTAATAATTTAAAAATAAATAAATGTTGCCAATTGACTATTACTGCGAGCTTAGGTAATAACGAATTAATTTAATTAAAATTTGTAATTCCATGACATGAAGACAAAAATAAATACAATCGAACAATATGGTAATAAATATTTTTCGGATACTGTACAATAACATAAATCCTTATATTTTATCAGAAGTAGAAATAATAAAGTTTCGATAAGATTTTCAATATTGAACTAGTCATTATTCATAACGGCCGAATTAATAACATGTCGATAACAATAATAACGTACGTGACATAGTACTCGTAAATGCAATGAGTAGATGTCGAGGTCGTGCCATCTCCGGAAGACGCGGCGAGATTTATTGACCTCCTTCAAAGTTATTAAACACGGATTTATCACAAACAATTTCTATGACTTTCATATTCAGCCTTGTTATTTAAAATTATTAGAACGAATGTGGTATTTGTCAACAAAAAAAATTGCTCGCTTTTTAGACTACACTATTGCTATAAAGAGGAAAGATTTGTATTTTTGTATATATTAAAATAACTCAAAAAGTACAGGGCTGATTTCAAAAATTCTTTCACCATTAAAAAGCTACGTTATCAGTGAGTAATAGCTATATTATTTTTTAAGTTCACGCGGGCGAAATCGCGAGCAACAGCTAGTTCTTAATAAAGCTAGCATAGGCGTCGGCTGACATTAGTATTTACCCTTAATATGGTCTTCTACTTTTTTAATCTTCTGTACTTTTATAATAAAGCGTAAACACACACTTCTTTGTTGCCTAAGATGTCAGCAGTTACGGCATATTTTTGAATTTTTTTTTTAAATAAAAAGCCCTACACTTACGTCATGCTTTAGGCTATATATTTTCACGCCATTAAACTTAGGGTGTAAATATTTTGGATAAAAACCCTAATGTGGGAAAGAGACCATAAGTTGCTGCCAACATCAAGAAAGCAAGAGTGCTAAGGTTTGTCATGTCATTTTCATAATTTCATTTTTCATAATTTCATGCGGATGAAGCCGCACGAGAACAGCTAGTATATACATAAGAGTACTTTATTTTAACGCTGGAACTTACTACTTATAACATTAGGTAATAGATAAAAGAAAATTCTGTCACCTGAAACACAGTTTAAACTAAAGTTTAGTTGCGGAGACAGTCTTACTGATATATATCTATACATATCATAAAATTGGAGTGTCTGTATGTAATATTGAAAGTAAAAATGCAGATTTCGCTGTCTGTCTGTCCGCAAGCCGCGTTTGTTCCGGGTAATCTCCGAAACGGCTGGACCGATTTCGAGCGGACTTTCACTGAAGGGTAGCTGACATAGACGGGCATATTATAGGATACTTTTTTTTAATTCCGCGCTGTCAAAATGGCGACCGGACCGCTATTTCTAGAACGGGTAGACCGATTTGGACGGGACTTTGACTGGAAGATAGCTGGTAGAAGGTAGATGCACGCGGGAAAGTGATAGATGACTTTTTTTTTTAATCCGCGCTAACGAAGTTTGTGGGCGACAGCTCGTGTTATACGAGTATATCTACAATCCAGTCTGCGGGCAATTTTACATTTTACGATCCTGTAGGTGGAGGGGGGGATATATGAAAACAATAGCTATTTATAGCCTCCGGCGTTGCTCATGATAGCTATTGTTTTCATTTATTTCGATAATCTCGCGTATGCGGTGATATCACTCACATTGTGAGTATAGACGCCTTCCTGTGCCAATCGATACTCGTGTAAGGGATAATGTAATGCAGACTAACTCGATCAAAACTAATTGCTCTTCCCCGCAATGGATTGACCGGAGATTCAACTTAGTAATGTTGTTTGTTAGTACGTATAAGTAAACTAGCTGTTCCCGTGCGGCTTCATCCGCTTGAGATTATAAATTATTTTTTTGTTTACATTTGTCAAATTCTCAATTGGAAATGTCAAAATTACCTAACGGTAATGGTAACCCATATAAACCATGCTTGTAGTTTATGGTCCCTTTCCCACATGAAGGTTTTTTTTCCAATTTATTTACCCCCTAAGTTTAATAGCGTGAAAATATATAGCCTAAAGCGTGTCGTAAGTGTATGGCTGTATATTAAAGAAAGGATTATTCATAAATATGCTGTGATTGCTGACATCCTACTCCACGAAGTAGTGTGTGTTTACGCTTTATTAACTTAGGGTCCTTCAAGAGAGCCTACCATTTCCTCAAAGGCCGGCAACGCATCTGAAGTTCCTCTGGTGTTGCGGATGTCCATGGGCGTCGGCCGATTTCAAAAATTCTTCCACCAATAAATAGCTACGTTATCAGTGAGTAACATAGGCTATATTTATCATTTTTTTTTATTTCAACGCGACGCAACAGCTCGTTTTTTTAATAAGTATTCTTAATGCTACATCGTATGCATGAAATTTGAATTTTTTTTTTCATATTCCACACAGACATTTTATTTATCTGTAGATATAAAAATTGACGAATATTTCTTTACTCGAAAACATTAGACCTTGTGACCTTTTTATTCCCTTTCCATTAGAAGGATATTAATCAAATGGACAGTAAGGTCTCGGCTTCGTAAGTCTTGCGGGTACACAAATTTTGGCCTCTTCACATGTCAACTTACTTACTTAGCTTTGAGTTAGGTTTTGTAAACGATTGCCTTAAGAATATGTCTGAGATACATTTCCAATTCCACTGACATTTTCGAATATGATTTTTTCGTGTAAAATTTATTCACAAAATAGTTTCACGGGTCATTTTAAAATTGTCGTCGATTGTCGATTGTTTCGCAGCCCATTCTACTGTTTAGTTGGACAACTAAAAATCCAGTGTGCACACCTCCATATAAGCTCTTAGGAATCAAAGCGTGACTAAACAGTTGTGGGATAGTTTAGTCAAAGGAGTGCGCACTCTAAATAATATTTCCGATGCTATCGAGTATATTCATCTATTGCATTTAGTCGGCCTTATCTATACTATCTATACTATTATAATAAAGCGTAAACACATACTTCTTTGTTGCCTAAGATGTCAGCAATTACAGCATATTTTTGAATAATTCTTTTTTTAATAAAAAGCCCTACACTTACGTCATGCTTTAGGCTATATATTTTCACGCCAATAAACTTAGGGGGTAAATATTTTGGATAAAAACCCTAATGTGGGAAAGAGACCATAAGTTGCTGCCAACATCAAGAAAGAAAGATTGCTAAGGTATGACATGTCATGTCATGTCATTTTGACATTTTCTATTGATAATTTGACAAATGTAAACAATAAAATAAAGTTTTTATAATTTCACGCGGATGAATCCGCACGCGAACAGCTAGGTATCATACATAAATAAAGCTTTCTTATTCTTATTCTTATATCATACTATTCCAGTCAATTAAAATTGAATCAGCTATTCTATTTCACTTTATAATACTTTTATATCCATTCTAGTTTCCATTTCACTTAAAATTCTCAGTTGCAGAGTAAAAGCATCGCTTGCAGTGCCACGAATAGATACATTTATCTATTTTCACCTGTCGACTTTTAGATTGAATTTGACTTACCAAATTACGTACATAGAGCATTTTTGTGTGAAAACGAAACGGATCTTGATTTTGTTTATTTAGTTTCATTTATTTAAATCCAGTGTTTTGAGATTGTGTGAAATAGGATAAGGATTTGAACTCAGATAAGGAAGCTGCTAGGGATGTATGGAAGAGTACATACTGTGCCGACACTACATAGGAAAAAGGGTATGCTGTTTAGGAATATATAGGACAAACAAACATATACTAATATAAATGTGAAAGTTTACATGGATGGACGGGTTTGTTAGAGTTTGTAGCCTTAACGGCTGAACGGATTTCGATGAAATTTGGCATAGATGTAGAGGATAGCCTGGAAGAACTCACTTTTTTTTTAATTCCACGCGGACGGAGTCGCGGGCGAAATCTAGTTTTGTTATAATTCAAACATTTTTAGGTATCTTTCATGTAATTTTTCTGTAATTATTGTTTCCGTTAGCATTTCTTTTGAACTTTAAAATATCACAAAAATGAGAATTCTTATTGTTAATTACACATCACGCGGGCGGAGTCGCGGGCGAAAGCTAGTTATATTTATAAAGATACTAGCTTTCGACTGCGACTCCGAGTGGAATCAAAAAAAGGTGTTCTTCCAGACCGTGATTTATAATACATATATGCCAAATGTCATTCAGCTCCGTTCAGGCTATAAATTCTAACAAACATCCATCCATCTATACTCAAATTTAGTAAGATATATTTATAAGGTGACGAGCAAGCGTCTACCAGAATTCGCCGTAATAGAAAGCAACCGCTGCTCAGACATCCACAATTGCAGATGCGTTGCCTCCCTTAATCGACGTAGAAGGGGACACAGAGAAAGAGGTTATTTAGTCTTTCTATGCGTCTCCTCCTCTGTTAAATCCCCTAAGTATTTTACAAAACAAGATAAAGGGTGTGATGTTTGTCAGGTAATAATCACATTGATGTAAATGAAATATGAAATCAACAACAAAGGAGTGCCTTTGTGCGAGATGTAACAAATGATTGGTGCGTTACAAGCGAAAATAACACTTTACTCGTATATTAAGCTATTTCGCTCCAATAGTCTAAGAATTTATTATGAAACTAGCTTTCGCCCGCGACTTATGCAGCGAAGAATATAAAATTCATTCAGCGGTTATAGATTATCCTAAAGTAACGAGGACTTGCGGACAGACATGAATTTTAAAAACTGGTTTTTCGTTATCAGCAACGTGAATACATCGTGTTCGCGAAATTTCAATTGTCTTTTCTTTGATGTTACATCTTACTAATATTATAAATGTGAAAGTTTACATGGATGGACGGGTTTGTTAGAGTTTGTAGCCTTAACGGCTGAACGGATTTCGATGAAATTTGGCATAGATGTAGAGGATAATCTGAAAGAACACATCGGCTACTTGCATTCGTTTTTTTAATTTGGCGCGCACGGAGTCGCGGGCGAAAGCTAGTTATATTTATAAAGATACTAGCTTTCGACTGCGACTCCGAGTGGAATCAAAAAAAGGTGTTCTTCCAGACCGTGATTTATAATACATATATGCCAAATGTCATTCAGCTCCGTTCAGGCTATAAATTCTAACAAACATCCATCCATCTAAACTCAAATTTAGTAAGATATATTTATAAGGTGACGAGCAAGCGTCTACCAGAATTCGCCGTAATAGAGAAGCAACCGCTGCTCAGATGCGTTGCCTCCCTTAATCGACGTAGAAGGGGACACAGAGAAAGAGGTTATTTAGTCTTTCTATGCGTCTCCTCCTCTGTTAAATCCCCTAAGTATTTTACAAAACAAGATAAAGGGTGTCAGAGTAATAAATCACATTGATGTAAATGAAATATGAAATCAACAACAAAGGAGTGCCTTTGTGCGAGATGTAACAAATGATTGGTGCGTTACAAGCGAAAATAACACTTTACTCGTATATTAAGCTATTTCGCTCCAATAGTCTAAGAATTTATTATGAAACTAGCTTTCGTCCGCGACTTATGCAGCGAAGAATATAAAATTCATTCAGCGGTTATAGATTATCCTAAAGTAACGAGGACTTGCGGACAGACAGACATGAATTTTAAAAACTGGTTTTTCGTTATCAGCAACACGAATACATCGTGTTCGCGAAATTTCAATTGTCTTTTCTTTGATGGTACATCTTACTAATATTATAAAAGTGAAAGTTTAGATGGATGGATGGATGTTTGTTAGAGTTTGTAGCTTAAACGGATTTCGATGAAATTTGGCATAGATGTAGAAGATAATCTGAAAGAACACATAGGCTATTCGCTTTTGTTTTTTTCAATTCCACGCGCACGGAGTCGCGGGCGGAAGCTAGTACAATATAATTTTATTGTATAGATAGAATGTTTATTGAAATAACAGGACAAATTGGAGTAATTGGTGTGGCTTTAATCTAAAACAAATATTACAATAGAAATATTTTAGGTTAGCTGCGTAATTAAATATTGCCTGGTAAACCATCAAATGTGTTTGTCAAATTATTTGGTAATAATCTGGTTTGTTTGATGATTTATCCATATTTTATGATTTACGAACAAACTAATTTGACAAATACTTAGTTACTTTAAAATTGTACTAATTTGACAAATACTTAACGTAGTCACTTTAAAATTGTTAAAGAAGACCTCTGGAGGACTTTACAAGAGAGATGGAACAATGTTACACAAGAAACTATCAATAAACTAATAGCCCGGTTACCAAGATTGGTCAAAAAAGTTATAAAAAGTAAGGGAAGATTTTTCGACAAAAAGTTACTTTTTTTTAATATAATATAAGGTGGTAAACGAGCAAGCGGCCACCTGAATCCACCGAAATGGAAGGCGACCGCTGCCAATAAACATCGTTTAAATAATATGTATTTTTTTATTAATAATAACGGCAATTATTGTAGTTTTTAAATTATTTTATGTTACATAAAAAGTTCCCTATTTAATAAGGTAAAAAAATAATTTGTAGAGCACTAACTTTTGGAGTTTTATTCAATACGAGCTGTTAGTGCGGCTTCATCCGCATATTATAAAAACTTAATTTTATTACATTTGCGAAATTTTTTATTGACATTAGATTACAACTATCGTCAGCATGCCAACCTTGCTTTTTTGATGATGTCAGCATGTAGTTTTTGTCCCTTTCCCGCACAACGGTTATTTCCAAATTATTTACTCCCTAAGTTTAATAGCGTGAAAATATGTAGCCTAAAGCGTGAAGTAAGTGTAGGGCTTTTTATTAAAAAAACGAATTATTCAAAAATATGCTATAATTGCTGACATCTTAGGCAACAAAGAAGTGTGTGTACCCTTTATTATAATAGTATAGATATAGATAGTATAGATTGTAATTTTTTCAAGGTGGTCTCAAACTTTTGGCCGGCAGTGTATGTTTTATAATGTTTCGCCAGTGTAAACCGGTAGAGAATGTTGGTAACTTCGCAGAAATCTCGCACTCGGAACAACAATATCAGGTTTATTTAGATCAATAAAAACGTAGTCACATTTTTCATATTAGATCTACGAGTCTTCCTATCTGATACCGGAGTAGTATTTCCCGAGATAATAACAATAAGAACTGCATTCTTCTTCTTTTGGTGCCGTCTCCTAGCGGAGGTTGGCAATCATTACAGCAACTTGAAGTTTGGACACAGCAGCTCTAAATATAGAACGCGTACTTTTGTTGTACCATTAGCGAAGATTTTTAAGCCACGATGTTCTTCTCCTTCCTGGACTTCTTTTCCCTAGAAGCTTACCCTGAATAATAGTCGGTAACAATTCCTATTTCGGTCCACGCAAGATATGCCCAAGATATTCCAATTTCCGTTTTTTTATAGTTTTGATAACTTCCACCTGTTTTTCCATTTGTTGCAACACTATTTCATTCCTTATTTTGTCTCTCCAGGATATGCCTAACATTCTTCTGTATATCCACATTTCGAAAGCTTCGATCTTTTTACACTGAAGAACTGAAGAACTGCATAACTATGACAGATTCTCAAGTATAGTGAATTTACTTAATCAACCTGGATATAAGTGAAGATTAGGGCCTTCGTAAATGGCAACATACAAAATGTATTACTAAATTAGTATTGAAGCTGTTATGTTTTGTGTCTGCAATAAAAACCCGGAGAAGATAGAAGAAACATGTTGCTGAAATCGTTTTAGTTAATTATAGTTTGTCTAAATAAGTTAGATGAGTTTGACAATTCATGTGACAATTCAGTAGGGATGGGTTGTGTAAAATCAAGCATGAATCTTTTCGATTTTCGATTTGTATTCTTATAGAAGTTGGAATCGATAGATTCATAGTTATAACTTATGAATTAAAAAAACACTGTTTTCTCAAATTAATAATGACCTGCAGAACCATTACAAATAATGAGAGTAAATAAATATTTATTACTACTACTGCCGTACGTAATCGAATCGGATTTCGCTATTATTATTGTCATCGCCAAATTCTCTACGCTATAATCAATACTAGAATTGTCCTCTAAACTAGTTAATAAGAAAATAGTAATTTTACTTAAGTTCGATAAATTTTATTTAAACCGAATATCGATAGTTCATAATTGTTCGCTGCGTGTTTTTTTCGTCACTACGATACCTGACTATTAAGTACGAAATTTGCCTTCATACAAATTAAATTCGATATTTCATATGCGTCATTTATCAAACTAATCTATCTTATTTAGACAAACTATAGATAATTTTACCAAAATTCAATAAAACCTCAATTCCCGTGAACTCGGACATGTATTGTTGAATAACAAACAATAGACAGTCGACTGTCAGGAAAGCTCAGGAAAATTTCAGTCAAAGCTTAACATGGAGCTTTTGTTACGTTTTCATTGTTTGTTTGAAGCGATTTTATATTTGAAATTCCACCCACTTTGTTTTACATGTTTTAATACTAGTTGTTTGCCGCGACGTCTCATGTATTATGTACTATGTCGCTGTAATGATTTCTTGATTTAATTACAGATGTTTATATTTCCTCGTCCTCAAACCACAATTAAAACATAATTAACTAATGCCAAGTTATTTTAATCGCATTCGCTTTAGAAATCGAGGCTTGACAAAGAAAATAAGTTAATTAACTTGGAGGAAATGTTATTAGGTTTACAACTAAAGAGCGTCGGTGGCTCAGTGGTTTAAGCACTTGACTTGTAATCTACAGGTCTTGGGTTCGAATCCCGCCGTGTACCAATGTGATTTTCGATTTTTCGAATTTTCATATGTATTATACATAATTTACCCGACGTTCTAGCGGTGAAGGAAAACATCGTGATGCAACCTGCACATATCGGCGAAGAAATTGAAAGATTTGTGAGAAGTCAACCAACATGCACCGTGGTTGACTGGCCTAGTCACCCCTAGTTGGGAGTAACGTAGTTAAATTTTTTTAATACCACTATGACGAAGTCGTGTGCTTCAGCTAGTAAGTAAATATAAAATTATGTACTCATATAGCGCTAAGGTAGTCGATATTTCTAGAATATTTAGATAACAAAAAAGTTAATAGAATCGGCTTTATCTAAAATCCGTTTAAATTGTTTGCGAGACAAACAATTATTCTTATATCTATTTTGTCTAACTCAAATAACGTTTTCTTTTTCATTCTTTACTCAAATATTGGATCAAAGTAATCCATTTTATCATTGAATCGATAGAAAAACGTTATCCATTGGGTCCTTCGTACACAAGACGATCATAATTTTTTAATTCTAGCGATTTTAGTAGCTAAGCAACTTATGAAATGCAATCGCATTGAGGTGCGTACATGCGTTGACTTTTTTTTATATCAGACATCGTTAAAGCCAGTTGCTTACTACCTATTTGTAATATCGTCGTGATTTTCAAGATGGCTATATATGTTGTATGAGTTGACATTTTGTAAATACGCATCAGCCGCAGGAGCGTCGGCGGCTCAGGTGTTTTAGCACTTGACTTGTAGACTACGGATCTTGGGTTCGATTCCCGTGATGTACCAATGTGTTTTAAATTTACAAATTTCATATATACATATAATAATTATCCAACGTTATATATAGTTGTCTATTCAACTCGCGTTACGGTTTTTCTTTTTATAAGGCGTGCGATACGCGATACTCCCCTCGCAAGGAGACAATATCAGTTTCAAAGATATCCGTTTCTTTGTGTAGAAGAGGCCTTACGGTTGGTTAAAACCAATTTCTTCTTTTATAATAAGCTTACAAGAAAATCATATTGTTTTTTAAGAAAGATAAGTGAAAGTATTTAGGCTTTATAATTTATATTTAAATAAAATTAAAAAATAGTAATAAACATAGTCTATTCTACTCAGTAATAATGTAGCTTCCTAATGGCAAAACAATTATTAAAATCGATGCAGTATTTTTTGAGTTTATTCGTTACATACAATAACCATAAATTCTTCTATATTATATTAAGACTAGCTGTTCCCATGCGACTACATCCGCATCAAATTATAAAAATTTCATCTTATAGTTCACATTTGTCAAATTATCAATTGCAAATGTCAAAATAACATGACATGATGTCTAGCCATGGCAACCTTGCTTCCTTGACGTTGGCAACAACTTATGGTCTCTTTCCCACATTAGGGTTTTTATCCAAAATATTTACCCCTAAGATTAACGGCGTGAAAATATATATTCTAAAGCGTGACGTAAGTGTAAGGCTTTTTATAAAAAAAAGAGTTATTCGAAAATATGCTGTGATTGCTGACATCTTAGGCAACAAAGAAGTGTGTGTTTACGCTTTATTATATTAGTATAGAGTATAGATGTAGACTAGCTGATCAGCTTGGATTTAAAATAATAGCCTAAGTTACTCCCACGTAAATCAGCTAGCTTCCAGTAAAATTATGTTTCGTAGATAAAATTACAGTGCAACACTATTGAGAATAAACAGCGAATGTAATCAGTCTTTGATGAGGGTTTTGTTTAATTTAGTTGTTGGAATTCGAATAAATGTTGTACCGAACGTAGCGTCGAGTGAAATAGTTTTGTTGATTATTTGTTGCGATTCGCGAATTGTTTACTGTTTACACTTTGTGTCGCCGTTTATAACCGTTAAATAATTAATAGAGTTGGAGTAAAGGAAGGTTTTAAATAAATTTTTACTGGGATTTCTTCGCATGAATGAATTACAATGTTTTATTACTTTTAAAGGATAAAAATGTAAGTAACTGAAGGGTAAGATATAATAAAAATGTAATGCTTTTCGCGCCTTTATACTCACACATAACCAAACACATAACACTCTTCAATAGACAAAAAGCAGAAGTGTAATAGAATATTGCATATATCACGTTTGTCCTTGGCGAAGCGATATTAGTCACGTAACTTTGCATGAATAGGCACTTGAGTATTCACGCAAAATCGCACCTTTTCACGCTCGTGTTACTGATTATAGCTTTGTCTCTTGAAAAACTCTCCTGAAGCTTTTATATTTGTTTGCGTTATTTTTTTTATTAATTTCAGATTAGGCAATATGTAATCAATTGAATATTGTATGCTCTATTTGAGAAAGGAATTTTGATTCATTTCCGTTCATCTCAGTTCTCTGCATATATAAATTCTAATATGAAGAGTTGAACACAGTGCATATGCATTTACAAATATTAAGCTGCTTGGATTTGCTCTTATTAAACATAGGTGAAGAGAATCTATTCCTTGTTATTAAAGTCAAACAAATCGTATGCAAATGCGACCTTATTACATGAAGGAAGTCCTGTGATGATTCCATAACTAAAAAATATACCGTTGATGATGAGTTTCATGATTACGAGAAAACTATAATTTTCTCTTTTTCAGCTTCTGTTTTGTCAAAGAACAAAATAAAATCAACTTTTTAGTCTTTGTCACCATTGACATTGACAGGTTTAAACTGACGTTACATTCATACTGTCTACTGTCAGTGTTCTGTCACGAAACTCTACGTCAACAATCTTCAATTTCTAATTTGAGTTTGAAAATTTATATTTCAACAATCGGTTATTTAAAATAAATGGTGTATATTTGTGTGTGATATAAAAATGGCAAGCGTTACGTCGTACAACAATGACAAAGTCGTCACCGGGGAAGTGGAATATCCAGCAAGTGATCCCGCATCGGGTGCATTCTTTCAACCTGATTATAAAAAGTATGTTTGTTATTTCTCTTATTTTTCTCACCTTCAAATCTTCCTTACCGAGTTGTGATTACGCTTAAACGTTACCTCACTTTCATACTTTAACCTTCAAATGTATACTTTTCTTGTCTTACTTCTTACTAATATTATAAATGCGAAAGTTTAGATGGATGGATGGATGTTTGTTAGACTTTGTAGTCTAAACGGCTGAACGAATCTCGATGAAATTTGGCATAGACGTAGAGGACACTCTGAAAGAACACATAGGCTACTCACTTTTTAGGTGTAGGCGAAGTATAGAACACTATTTCTACTTGTCCCCTCCTCTATCTAAGGTCTTAACAATTTCAGTAAAATCAGCCACAGCACTTATTACATTTATATGCCATAAAATAATTTATGTTTTCCAGAAATGAAGACCTAAAGTTAATGCTCGATGGTTCAAAAGATTCTTTAAAACTGGAGGCAATGAAAAGGATAATAGGGATGATTGCTAAGGGAAGAGATGCTTCAGATCTGTAAGTATAAATTTATTCTTTACTAGTTGTTGCTCAAGACTTTATCTTAGTGGAATTAAAAAATAGTAAAAAATAGTCTATAATACCCACTGATAACATAGCTTTTTAATGGTGCAAGAATTCTTAAAATCGCCCCAGTAGTTTACAAATATACAAATCTGTCCTCTTTATAATATTAGTATAGACAGAGATTGTCTGACAAACATACATTTTAATATATGTTAAATGTTAAAGTTTTTTTCTAGGTTTCCAGCAGTTGTTAAGAATGTAGTATCAAAGAATATAGAAGTGAAGAAACTGGTGTATGTATATTTGGTGCGGTATGCGGAGGAACAGCAGGATCTAGCATTATTATCTATCAGCACATTCCAAAGGGCTTTAAAAGTAATGTTCATTTTAAAAGTTTTTAATTTCTTGTTCAGACTAATTCACAAGGTTACTTTAACCCTTCCACGCTCAAGGCAAATATTTTTCCATTTTACAAAAATCTTTATAGATTATTCAATTATTATTGAATCGATATTTATTTTTATGAATGTCAAAATAAAACGTATATCCAAGGCGTCAAATGTGTTTCTGAACAATTAGAAAAACAAAGAACTGTCAAACTTTATTGCGCCAAAATCAAATGGAAAAAAATCAATATTTAGTCTCAGCCATCTTATCCTGTAAGGGTTAATTTAAAAACCATTGTGGCATAGACCATGTTGCTATAATTGATGTGTAGTCAAATTTCCTATCATCGTCCGATGGTACTGAATAGTTTAGAACCCATTAGGGGTCCATCATCGAGGCATGTGACATGTGACGTGACCCAAAAACAGCAAAATAATCACACCCTGAAGACAGACCCCCCTACGAGTCTGAAACTACTTGTGTACTAGTCTATTTTATGTAAGTTATGAACGTCTACATCTTTATTTTAGGATCCCAATCAACTAATCAGAGCGAGTGCATTACGAGTACTATCATCCATTCGTGTGACTATGATAGTTCCGATTGTGATGTTGGCGATACGAGACTCGTCCAGTGATATGAGCCCTTATGTACGGAAAACAGCAGCACATGCTATTCCCAAACTATACAGGTAAGATTCTATTTTAATATTTTCACTATATGTCCCCACTGAAGGGCTCGAAGTTTCCCCTAAGGGATGTTTAGGCCATAATCAACCATGCTGCACTGTGGGTTGACTTCACACATATCTTTGAATTTCTCCGCCGATATATGCAGGCATCACCATGTTTTTCTTCACTGAAGAATGTTGGATCTATTATGTACATATGAAAATCACATTGGTACGGCGAGATTTGAACCCAGGACCTGTAGATTACAAGTCAAGTGCTTAAACCTCTGAGTCTTTATGCCTTACCACTACAAATGTAGATAATCTTGTTTATCTTATGTTGGAAATGTGTAAGAACTTTATTGGATTCTAAGAGAAATGTGCATTTTATTCAATTTTACGCTATTAGAGGTGATGAGTAAATTGGAAAATATTGCTTTGTAACAAAGGGGCAAACGGCCAATAGCAGCAAAGTAGCAAGGTTGCTATGGTAACTTAAATTCTCAGCCAATGACAAGGGTGTTGTAGTTGTCATTTATGGTTTTTAATTTTCCTCATGCTTCTTATCTCTTTATTTATATAATTTGTCCAAAGTTTTATATATTTTCAACTCGTTTATTTCCTCCAGTCTGGATCCAGAGCAGAAAGAAGAGCTTGTAGCGATAATAGACAAGCTCTTATCAGATAAGGCACCGTTGGTAGTAGGCTCTGCCGCTATGGCCTTCTCCGAAGTGTGTGGAGATAGAGTCAGCCTTATTCATCGGAGTTACAGGTAATTCACAAACACACCTAATTAATATGATTGTATACACTAAACTACACTAATAAAAAAGTGCCAATTGTCTAATTGTTAGAGGTATGGATTTCCGATCGCGTGATCAAGGGTTCGAATCCCGCCATTCGACTATTGTAAACCATATCCTAGCACAAGTCTAGACCTTAGTTGGTATGGTAAAAGAAATATTAGTAAATTTACAAAATCTACCAGTATTTTATTTGAAAAAAAAAAAATTTAGAATAATAATTTTTTGAAGATTCATGTTCACGGTGAATTTTGTGCCTTTTTGCTGTATTTGATAGTTGCAGTGAATTGTTAACAATCAATTTAATATTACAGGAAGCTGTGTTCTTTGCTAGCGGATGTAGACGAGTGGGGTCAGTTGGCGCTGCTCAATGTGCTGACCGTGTATGCCAAGACTTGCTTCCCGGACCCTAACGAAGAGGTATTGTCCAACGATTTAAATCATCATTTTTTATATGAGCGTTCTTAATTCATTATTTGATTCATTATTATATCGGATTTTCGTCCTCCAAATAATTCTATCATCCGTCATCTCAGTCATCACTCCCTTCATCGTGTCACCTTTCACAATCAATTCAAATCCAAAAATATAAATCTTTCCGCTTTATAATAAGTAAAAGTAATTAGTAAAAGTAAAAAAGAATCTTAGAACGACATTTTTTAACAGAATTACTCGAGTGATGATTCAGCGGAGAAGCCGTTCTATGAGTCTGACAGCTCCGGCGGGGGCGGGGGCGAAGGCGCCGGGCGGCGGGCGGCGTCCCCGCGCGTGGAGCCCGACCTGCGGCTGCTGCTGCGCGCGGCGCGGCCGCTGCTGCAGAGCCGCAATGCTGGTGTGGTGATGGCGGTCGCACAACTCATGTACCATTGTGCTCCAGGTAACTTACACCTACCATATATATATAGTTCCTAACCATTAGTAATAATAAAATATAGCCTATGTTACTCACAGATAAATTACCTTTCTGATGGTGAAAGAATTTTTAAAATCGGCCCAGTAGTTTTTGAGTTATTTCAATACATACAAAAATACAAAAATACAAAGTTTTCCTCTTTATAATCTATATCTATACTAATATTATAAAGAGGAAAACTTTGTATTTTTGTATTTTTGTATGTATTGAAATAACTCAAAAACTACGGGGCCGATTTTAAAAATTCTTTCACCATCAGAAAGGTAATTTATCTGTGAGTAACATAGGCTATATTTTATTATTACTAATGTTTAGAAAACTATTAATAAACAGCGTGTTTCTGGACGCCGGCGTTAAAAATTCACTAAACTTTAACTTTTCTCGGCTTACGCTGCCTAAACCGTTAGAGGTATATAAAAATGATGTATGAAAGAATTGTAGATCTCAAAAAGTTCTACAGAAAAGTTCGCGATAGCATATATCTATCTTAAACGGTTTTCTTACAATAACCACTTTTTGTTTACAAAATGAATTAAAAACCTTACGCTATTTGCAGCTTTCTTTATTGCGGGTTTCAATATTAATCCTTATCCAAATAAATGCGTTTGTTATCAGGAGAATTTAATGTAGAATAAATTTGTTCTTTACAGTATTTAAATTGGACTAATAGTTTAGAAGATATCGCGAACACAAACAATAAGGGTAACCGAAAAATCAGCTTACAAGCTACCGGGCTTAGAAATTTGGAATCTTGCATCGGTAGATTTCTGTTATTACGTATAGATTACTACTAAGTTAATACTTTTTGTATTAGGTTGAAAAAAAGAGCGAACGTAATAGGTTATATTTGTAATTTCACGCGGGCGAAGTCGCGAGCAACAGCTAGTATTAGTATATATAGAAGTACAGATATATACTAAAATTACTAGCTTTTGCTCGCGACTTTATTCCCTTGAAATTAAATACTCATTGTGCTCCGGGTAACTTAGATTACTTAAATCATCACCTCAATACACTTACCCAGCTCAGAGACTACTCTAAGTGACTAAGTCATAGTCACCTGCTGGTATATTGCGGGTTGCTTGAATCACATATCTTTGAATTTAAATTTATATATGTACACTATCTTTCGCTCGCGACTCCCTCAGTGTGGAATTTAAAAAAACAAAAGTGGGTAACTTATGGGTTCTTCCGGACTATTTTTTACATCTATGCCAAATTTCTTGAAATCCGTTCAGCAGTTTAGGTTACAAACTTTAACATTTATGCATCTTTTCGCATTTATAATATTACATTAATAAATTCAAGATGGCCGCCACACAAGAGTTTTTAATAGATTCAATTCTCAATCTCTAATCATTAAACATTCATATATTAAATGTTTTTACTAACGTTATGGATAAATTCAAGATGGCCGCCACAATATCACAGCTGATATATTTTTAACATCCCCTTGATATGAATACTAGCTGTTCCCATGCGACTTCATCCGCATAAAATTAGAAAAAATTCATTTTTTTGTTTATATTTGTCAAATTATCAATTGCAAATGTCAAAATGACATGATGTCAAACCATGGCAACCTTGATTCCTTGATGTTGGCAGCAACTTATGGTCTCTTTCCCACATTAGGGTTTTTATCCAAGATATTTACCACTAAGTTTAATGGCGTGAAAATATATAGCCTAAAGCGTGACGTAAGTGCAAGGCTTTTTATAAAAAAAAGAGTTATTCGAAAAAATGCTGTAATTGCTGACATCTTAGGCAACAAAGAAGTGTGTGTTTACGCTTTATTATAATAGTATAGATCAATAAATCTAATAGATCTTCATCTTCAGTTCTTAATTAATTAATTCAAGATGGCTGCTGATATTTTTTATATTTTCCGAATTATAGCAATTGATTAATCGACATCAGGACTAATATTTTAAACAGGAAAACTTTGTTTGATTGTAATGGAATAACTCAAAAACTACTGGGTCGATTTCAAATATTCTTTCACCATTAAAAAGCTACGTTGTCAGTGAGTGACATAGGCTATGGTTTATATTATTTTTTTAATTTCACGCGGACGAAAGCTAGTTATAGATAAACAGAAACTTATCGAAATTGAAATTGACTCTTTTTAATAATTGTTTTTGATGTCTTTTTAATTTAAATATATTTTAAAAGGTCAAGAACTTCCGCCTGTGGCGAAAGCAATGATCCGTCTTCTGCGAGCGCCGATTGAAGTGCAAAGTGTAGTGCTCAACTCTATAGCAGCACTTACTGTCAATAGACGGGTAAGTTTAGCTTTATTTGACCTTTTTATTGGCTAAATAGCCTATGTGTTCTTCCAGACTATCCTCTACATTTATGTCAAATTTCAACCAGATCCCTTCAGCAGCTTAGGCTACAAATTCTAACAAACATACATCTAATCTTTCGCATTTATAATAATAGTAAGATATCTATACTTTTTTACTTTCATAAAATAAAGCGTAAACATTCACTTCTTTGTTATGTAGGATGTCAGCAATTACAGCATATTTTTGTATAATTATTTTTAATAATTTTATTAATAAAAAGCTCTACATTTACGACATGCTTTAGGATATAATTTATCACGCTATTAAATTTAGGGGGTGAATAAATTAGAAAAATGATCATGCGAGAAAGGGGCAAAATCTAGTCAATAGCAGCAAAAAACCAAGTACCATGGTTATTTAAATTCTCAACCAATAGCAAAGGTTGTTTATTTGAAATTTTCAATTGAAAGTTTTACAAATGTAAACAATATTTTTTTATATAAAAAAACACTATTTATTGACCAAAAATCACAAAAAAACAAAATTTACAAAACATATTGATGAAACAAAAAAAACCTTGGCCAAACGGAGAAGGCTCAGCTGATGCGGATAATGACGTGTATCAAAAAACATTGGTATAGTTTGCTATAAAACGTCAAAATCAAAAGGTTTTATATTTCTGTACAAAAAAAAAAAAAACAAAATTTACAAAAAATATTAATGAAACAAAAACAAAAAAAAATCTCGGCCAAAAGGAGAAGGCTCAGCTGATGCGGATAATGACGTGTATCAAAAAACATTGGTATAGTTTGCTATAAAACGTCAAAATCAAAAGGTTTTATATTTCTGTACAAAGGAAGGGGACAGGAAGGGGAATGACATTGATTTTATTGTCCACAGTCCCTCTTCGAACCGTTTCTCAAATCATTTTTCGTACGTAACTCGGACCCTACTCATATAAAGTTACTGAAGTTGGAGATCCTCACCAACTTGGCGACGGAAGCTAGCGCGCCTGTGGTGTTGAGGGAGTACCAGACATATGTATCTTCTAGTGATAAAGCATTCGCCGGCGCTACTATACAAGCTATAGGTAGACTTGCTGTCTCCATACATACAGAAACAGAGACATGTCTAAATGGATTACTGCATCTATTATCCAGTAAAGATGGTAAGTTTTAGGATTAGTTATTGAGTTTTAGAGTTAAACAAAACCATTATTAACTCACCATGAAGACCCCGAAGGGTCCGAAACTGGTCGGTGCCTACACCGCAGTTTGTCACGTGAATTAAGCCGTGTTTTATAGTTTATACGCAATATTAAGATAAAAAAGTAGCCTACAATATGCCCTATGTCAGCTACCCTCCAGTGAAAGTCCGGTCGAAATCGACCCAGCCGTTTCGGAGATTACCCGGAACAAACGCGGCTTGCGGACAGACAGACAGAAAAAAAATTTGAAATGCGATTTTCGTAATCATCAACGCAAATACATCATCTTTCCGAAATCTGGATTTTTTCTTTTGATATTACAGACATTTCAATTTTATTATTTATATGTATATAGACTAGCTTTCGCCCGCGACTCCGTCCGCGTGGAATTAAAAAAAAAACAAAACTGAGTTGCCTATGTGTTCTTCCAGACTGTTCTCTACATCTATGACATTCATCGAGATCCGTTCAGCAGTTTAGGCTACATACTCTATCCATCCATCCATCTAAACTTTCGTATTTATAATATTAGTAAGAAGTAAGATGTGACAATTATATAATGGTAAAATTAGGCGTCGTCTGAATTAGATAATGTCTCTACTAATACTATTTACTAACTTTTACTAAAAATGGATTACAACAAACTTACCACCAATCGGAGGAAAGGAGGAAATATTAGTATATGATTGTAGAGTTGCACATTAGTACAGCTGGCTGTGTTGTCAGAGTGGGTGGTGTGCGAGGCGGTGGTGGTGGTGAAGCGCGTGGTGGGGGGCGGGGCCAGCTCCGCGCGCGCCGCCGTCTCGCGCGCCGCCAAGCTGCTGCGCTCCGACAGGTACGTCAAGCTCCACCACTGGCTGATAGAGCCTCAGATAGCTTGACCTCATTCCTTACGGAGGGTCGGCACAGTTTTTTTTTTTATAACAAGGTGGCAAACGAGCAAGCGGCCACCTGAATCCACCGAAATGGAAAGCGACCGCTGCCCATTAACATCCGCAATTGCAGATGCGTTGCCTACCCTTGATTGACGGAGGAGGAGATGCATATAAAGAGGACATTGCCCTTCCTATGCGTCTCCTCCACCGTCAAATCCACTTTTCCTTCCCATCCTTTCCTCTTAAGAAAAGGGTGGAAAGGGAAAGGGACTAAAATTAGGCCTCCGGCACCACATTCATCAGACGAAACGCGGAATTGCTTCCACTTCACGCCTGTTTAAATGTTCAGTGCTGCTCTTCCATCATCAGCCGTCATATCTGAAGCCATTCCCTTCTTAAGCATACTTTCACCTTTTTCGGTCTTCCTCTACCTTTGTAGCCATCCATATTCAATCTTAACACTTTCTGGTTTATGTCCCCATCGCATAACATGTCCATACCACGCTAACGCTATTAGAGTAACAAAATCCCATATTTCCATCACATATTTTAAAGCGCCAATAGCCTAATGGTTTGGGGTACGGACTATCGATCTTGAGGTCGAGGGTTCGAATCCCGACATTCGACTTGTCGTGAATCATATCCTAGCACAAGCCTACAGCTTAGTTGGTATGGTTAAAGGAAATATTAGTAAATTAACAAAAAATCTACTAATATTTTTATACAAAAAAAACACGTTAGATTGTTATCTGACTATTTACAATTTGGTAGGACTGACTATAAATGCGAAGTTGTTTAATCTATATTTACATTTTTTTATCCTAGATGTTGCTCTAGATCTATTCTGGGTAAAATATAGCCTATGTTCTCAGCGATAACGTAGCTTTTAATAAGTTAAAGAATTTATGAAATCGACCCAGTAGTTTTTTGTTGGTTTCAAATCGAATACTAGTATTATAAAGAGAAAATATTTGTGTTTTGGAATGTATTGAAATAACTCAAAACTGAGCCGAATTCTAAAATTCTTACACCATTAAAAAGCTACGTTATCACTGTGTAAAATAGGTCAAGTTTTTTTATTATTTTGTTCATTGAATGCGGACTAAGTCGCGAGCAACAGCTAGTAGTATGTACGTTGTAGGCTGGCGGCGAACGCGCGCGCGGCGGCGGTGTGGCTGGTGGCGGAGCACGGGGCGAAGCACCCGCGCGCCGCCGCCGTGCTCGCGCACATGGCCGCCAACTTCGCAGACCAGGTCTATATATCTTTTATAGCTATAAAAACATCAAAATACACACAATATTTTAATTAAAAAAATACAGTAAACCTCTCTATAACGCGGTCGATGGTTCGCGTGGGACGGATGAAACTTTTTATTCTTATCTGTTCCCACGTTGGGGCAGAGCGGGATGACGGTTGGGAATAATCCTTTTAAAAATTGTTAGCAATATTCGCGTTATAGAGAGTCCTTCCACGTTATATGGAGGTACTAAATCGCGTTATAGAGGGGTCTACTGTATTATTGTAACAATTTAATACATCATTGGTTGCTATTATTAACACCAATTTGTACGTCTCTTTCTCTCAACTGTTATGATATCTTCCATCCCGCTCATGTAACGATTTCAAACACTACCTCTTATATCCTAGGACGAGCTAGTGAAGCTACAGCTGCTGTCCCTAGCCGTGAAGCTATCTATAACTCAGCCGGACACCGCGGCGATGTGCCGCTACGTGCTGTCCCTCGCGCGGTATGACGCGAGCTATGACGTCAGAGACAGGGCCCGGCTATTGCGTCGCTTTGTGGACCCCAGCCCAGGCTCCTTGCTGCAGCAGTACGCGGCCACCATCTTCTGCCCGGATAAACCTAAACCGACTATCGAAAGCAGCTTTAAAGGTGAGTTTTATTCTATTCGAACTGTCTTTTTTATTTTAAATCTTCAGCTTTGGTATTTTATAATTCACGTTTATTTTTTATTTTAATCACGATGGGATCAGCGGTGGATCCAGGAGGGGGGGTCATGGTGGTCATGACGCCTCCCCCTGAGCTGGTTGGTCAAGAGCTTGACAAAATATATTTACATATCCAGCTTTGGTGCCAGGGGGGGGTCACATAGTCGTGGTCAAGGCAAAAGCTTGACAAAATATGTAAATATATTTTGTCAAGCTCTTGACCAACCAGCACAGGGGGGGTCATGACCCCCATGACTCCCCCCCTGGATCCTCCGTTGATCTGAAGTGTAAACTGAGTAATAACGTACAGACAGACAGCAGTATACTGTGGGGTCGCTGTCGCAGTACATCGGCAGTGCAGCTGCTGGCTACCGGGCGCTGCCCCCCGCGCCCCGCGCGCCCCTCGCTGCGGAGCTCCGCGAGCCCGCGCCCGCGCCTGCTGTCGACGACACGCATGTGAGACTTATTACCTAGAGATAAGGTTCATTTTACGGATTATTCCCAACCGTCACCCCGCTCTGTCCCCACGTGAGAATGGAAAGTTTCATCCGTCCCCCCTTTTAGTCTCACTATCACCAAGAAGGTGACAGATGGAACCGTTATGAAATAAGTTCCAACCGTCCCCTCGTCGCAAAAGGTGGGACGGATGAAACTTTTTATTCTCTGTTGGGAATAATCCTATTTTACAGTAACACGGATAGGATACACTTGAAGGAAATACTACTCTATTAGTATAGGAATAGAGCTGCTTTTACAATGTAAGTATATGGCTCGCATGATATTAGTATTAAGTTTGCTTTTGTGAGATTTGAACTGAATACTACTCTATGAATATACTAATAAAGTTGATTTTACAGTAACATAGGTATATAGAAAATTTAAATACAATACACGTAAGCTAAAAACGACTTTATTCTTACAGTGATAAGGTTCCCTCTTCAGTACGCTATAAAATAGAGAGAATTCACAGTAAGACAGCAGACTGCAATGAATATGGCTTGGTTTTTTATCAACAATAAGGTTATTTTTCGTAATTTCAGCAAAAAAATAAGACTTTCTACTCTGAGCCGGACAGCGACGGCTCAGGGTCATCTTCTTCAGCATCTTCTAGCAGTTCGGAAGATTCTTCTGATGAGTTAGTATATTTATAACAAAAAGTATTAAACACAAAACCTTTTAATTCATATTTATGTGATAACTAGCGTTCACCCGCGACTCCGTCCGCGTGAAATTAAAAAAAACAAAAGTGAGTATCCTATGTATTCTTCCAGACTACATTTATGACAAACTAGTTTTCGTCCGCGACTCCGTCCGCGTGGAATTAAAAAAAAACAAATCTGAGTAGCCTATGTGTTTTTTCAGACTATCCTCTACATCCATACCAAATTTGATCGAAATCCGTTCAGCAGTTTAGGCTACAAACTCTAACAAACATCCATCCATCCATCTAAACTTTCGCATTTATAATATTAGTATGAAGTATGATTTCATCGAGATCCGTTCAGCAGTTTAGGCTACAAACTCTAACAAACATACATCTAAACTTTTGCATTTATATTAGTAAGAAGCAAGATCATTTTTTTTTGCAGCGAAGAAAGCAATCAAGAAGAGAAGAAGCAAGAAAAACCCACGGAAACTAATAATTATAAGTAAATATTGATTTATACATAAAACTGTCGTAATTTCCTACTTACTGAAAAAAAACATATTTTTCCCCACATATATTAATAAATCTAGTAATTTCCTCAGGTCGTCAAACTCTGGCACGTCAGACAGTGAGTCTGACAGCGAGTCTGACAGCTCCAGCGACAGGCAGTCTGACAGCGAGACCGAGTCTGACGAGCAAGGGAACACCAAGTCTACTGGGAAGGTAAAGTTTCAGCAGCATATCTAAGATTTAAATGGTTTTTTTTAATATAGTGACCTAAAATATTCCCCCTACTTCCCCCTTCTCTATGCCCTATACGTTAAATTTGTCAGAACGGGGTTGGGGGGTCGCCCCTCCCCTCTTAAGGTGAAAATAATGAAATCTATATCTATCTATCTATACTTCTATACTAATATAATAAAGCGTAAACACACACTTCTTTGTTGCCTAAGATGTCAGCAATTACAGCATATTTTTGAATAATTCTTTTTTTAATAAAAAGCCGTACACTTACGTCATGCTTTAGGCTATATATTTTCACGCTATTAAACTTAGCGGGTAAATAAATTGGATAAAATCCTAATGTGGGAAAGAGACCATAAGTTGCTGCCAACATCAAGAAAGCAAAGTTGTCAAGGTTTGTCATGTCATGTCATTTTGACATTTTCTATTGATAATTTGACAAATGTAAACAATAAAATAAAGTTTTTATAATTCAACGCGGATGAAGCCGCACGCGAACAGCTAGTGAATATATAAATTAATTGAAACGGCTAAAGTTTCTACAATTCCTAGACTCGTGTCAACTTAAGACTGATTTATCAGATTTTTAAAGCATTGTTATGGAATTTAAAAAAAAATTATTAACACCCCCACCCCCACCACTGAACTGCCCCCCTACGTAAGTTATCTTGTTTTAAATCTAAAGAGTTTTTTTTCCTTTTTATAGGAATCGAAGATGGAACCTCCACAGAAATCAAATGAGAAATCAAACTTGGAGCTGCTGTTGGAGCTGGATGAGGTCGCCAGCTCCTTGCCAACGATGACCCCCACTTGTGGGGGGTTCCTCTCCCCCCCTACTGCCACACAGGCCTTCGGAGATGGTGAGCATACTGTTACCTAAGTTAGCATCTTCTAGAAATAGTTTTATTGAAAAAATATTGAATTACAATTGTTATGTTAACTTAAAGGTAATTACAATTTGTAATTACAATACTAAGCCAAGAAATTCTTTTGTTATTTATGGTTAGTTTTTTAATCTAATATCTGTAAGGTGTGTTCTAGAATATTCTAGACTGATCTACATCTGTGAGTTATTTTAGCTAGATTTTTGGTTTATATGGAGATACGTAGTAATAAACATCCATTTATTTAATCTATACTAATATTATAAAGAAGAAAGATTTGTATTTTTGTCTGTATTGAAATAACTCAAAAACTACTGGGACGATTTTAAAAATTCTTTCACCGTTAGAAAGGTGATTTATCTGTAAGTAACATAGGCTATGTTTTTTAATTTCACGCGGACGAAGTCGCGAGCAACAGCTAGTTATTTATTATATTATAATGATTAGTGCTTATTTAAGGGAACTTGCTAGTCGGATATATTTGACTAAACTTACTAGTCGGATATATTTGACTAAACTTACTAAAAAACTGATTTTTAATATTATGATAAATTTCTTTCTTTGGTTAGAAAAATATCATTTTTCGACTGATATTTTAAATTTATAAAAAATATTTGTCTACTAATTATTATTCACAATTTTTATACTTTAATAAATTAGTATTTAAAAAATTTATGTAACTGATTAAATACCCTAAAATTGACTTGGCACGTGATAACTAAGTAAACTCCTGTAATTCACGTGCCTTCAGACGCGATAACCCCAGTGGGCCCGTCCCTGGTGTCGACCAGTAGTGCTGAGCTCCTGTCGCGCGTGGTGTGCTCCGGGCTGGGGGCCAGGCGGCGCTGGTCGCGCGCGCCGCATCTCTTCTCACACAAAATGTGCTCGTTAGAGCTAACATTCACTAATTACAATAATACTGAAGTTAATAATATCAGAATTAATAAAAAGGTAAGGATTTTAGATCTTATTGTAAAGGTGGTAAGGGTTGTATTCGTGTGTTTCCATTCAAGTATTTTTTATTTGTTTGTAACTAATAAACTCAAAAACTACTGGACCGATTTAAAAAAATATTTCACTATTAGAAAGCTATGTTATCTCTGAGTGACATAGGATATTTTTATTAGCAGATTCATTTCAATTTTATGCGTAAAAGCTATATTTTGAAATGTATTTTTAGCTTTTGTTTACGACATTGTTGCGCGGAATTCAAAATAAAAAGCTTAGTAAAAACACTTCTAGACTATGTTTTATATCTTTGTTAAATAGCGAGATCCGTTAATAAAGTTTTGGAGATACGTAACAAATATCCATCCATACATACTTTTTATATAAGAAAGTTTAGATGGATTTTAGAGTTTGTAACCTAAACTGCTGAACTGATTTCGATGAATGTCATAGATGTAAAGAGTCAGTCAAATCTAGTAGTATTAGTAAAAATAAAGAGTAAAACATTATTTTTATATTATAAGATGGCAAACGAGTAAGCGGCCATCTAAATTCGCTGAAATGGCGAAGCTACTGTCCATAGATATCCGCGATTGCAGATGCGTTGCCTTAATCGGAGACACATAAAGAGGATATTTCCCCTTCCTATGCGTTTTCATCGTCAAATCCTTTTCCTTCCACTTAAAAGGGGAAGGGAGTAATATTTGTTTAATACTCTCCCTGAAGGACCCCTAAGGGTCTGAAACTAGTCTGTGCCGTCACCGGAGGATAAAAACGTGATTTGAGCCGTTTTTAATATTCTTGGGAGTAATATTGTTTGGTGTAGACTCTGACAGGTTCCCGCGCTATCCACGAGTTCGCCGCCATCAGCTCGCTGGCGCCCGGAGCCTCCGCCAGCGGCACCCTGGGGGTGGACTTCGCAGACTCCATACAGCCTATCGAGTTCACCATCATCAGCTCCTTGGGTGAGTGGCTGCTTCTAGGTTTTTTATAAGCCTTTATTCATTCTAGGTTTACGTGAACGATATTTTAAGCTATTTCGGGGGGGGGGTGGATTTATATATATATTTTACATTTTTTGTTTTCTGTATATCAGGAAACTGATTTTAGTCTATTTCCCTTCCCCATTACAAGGAATTATGGGGAAGGGATGAGTAGGAATGGTGTAAAAACGGGGTTCTTCTTACTGTGTCTTTCGATAGGCAACGTATCTGTAAATGTATCAATGGGATATTTCGCTATTTTGGCGAATTCCGGTTGCCACTCGCTCGTTTACCACTATATAAAAAAAATATTTCACTATTAGAAAGCTATGTTATCTCTGAATGACATAGGATATTTTTATTAGCAGATTCATTTCAATTTTATGCGTAAAAGCTATAATTTGAAATGTATTTTTAGCCTTTGTTTACGACATTGTTGCGCGGAATTCAAAATAAAAAGCTTAGTAAAAACACTTCTAAACTATGTCTTACATCTTTGTTAAATAGCGAGATTCGTTAAGTTTTGGAGATACGTAACAAATATCCATCCATACATACTTTTTTATATAAGAAAGTTTAGATGGATGTTTGTTAGAGTTTGTAACCTAAACTGCTGAACTGATTTCGATGAATGTCATAGATGTAAAGAGTCAGTCAAATCTAGTAGTATTAGTAAAAATAAAGAGTAAAATATATTTTTTATATCATAAGATGGCAAACGAGTAAGCGGCCATCTAAATTCGCTGAAATGGCGAAGCTACTGTCCATAGACATCCGCAATTGCAGATGCGTTGCCTTAATCGGAGACATAAAGAGGATATTTCCCCTTCCTATGCGTTTTCATTGTCAAATCCTTTTCCTTCCACTTAAAAGGGGAAGGGAGTAATATTGTTTGGTGTAGACTCTGACAGGTTCCCGCGCTATCCACGAGTTCGCCGCCATCAGCTCGCTGGCGCCCGGAGCCTCCGCCAGCGGCACCCTGGGGGTGGACTTCGCGGACTCCATACAGCCTATCGAGTTCACCATCATCAGCTCCTTGGGTGAGTGGCTGCTTCTAGGTTTTTTATAAGCCTTTATTTATTCTAGGTTTACGTGAACGATATTTTAAGCTATTTCGGGGGGGGGGGGTGGATTTATATATATATTTTACATTTTTTGTTTTCTGTATATCAGGAAACTGATTTTAGTCTATTTCCCTTCCCCATTACAAGGAATTATGGGGAAGGGATGAGAAGGGATGGTGTAAAGGCGGAGTTCTTTCTGTGTCTTTCGATAGGCAACGTATCTGTAAATGTATCAATGGGATATTTCGCTATTTTGGCGAATTCCGGTTGCCACTCGCTCGTTTACCACTATATAAAAAAATCTCATCTGTATATTAAATGTAATTTAATAATATATCAGGTGAGGTGAACGTGAGTATAACTCCGCCTGTGGGGGAGTTGATGCGCGCCGTTACCATGACAACGGCCCGCTGGGACACGGAGCACCGCACTCTGCGCGGCATGACTGAGGTAACTCATTACAGACCGAATAACAGAAATAACAGAGTTTCCCGTTGGACCGATCGATCAATGGGAAACTATGTTAAGGTGATTGAACGTTCCAACGGGAAACACTAGGAAATAATTAAGATGTCTCATTGTATAGATCTAAAAGTTTTAATGATGTAATCACGACCATAATCAAAGGGGTAGACAGAGACCACGTACAATTGGTTTCTCTCTTATCTCTCGATTCTTCATTCATATATATAAGTAAGTGTAGTTGGTTTTTGCACTCTTGACAATATAATCACAGATAAATTACCTTCCTAACGGTGAAAGTATTTTTAAAATCGTCCCATTAGTTTTTGAGTTATTTCAATACATACAAAAATACAAATCTTTCCTCTTTATATTAGTATAGATTAATTTATTTTAAATATTTCTTTTTTTCATTTCATTAGTTACGTTTCTCATTGTTTTGTGTTTAATTACTTTCTTTGATTCATAATTGTAGTGTTGATAAGGATTAAACATTATTTTGTTTTATTTTATTTTTTATTTTTAAAATCGTCCCATTAGTTTTTGAGTTATTTCAATACATACAAAAATACAAATCTTTCCTCTTTATATTAGTATAGATTAATTTATTTTAAATATAATAAAGAATATTGCCTACATTACAATATAATCACAGATAAATTACCTTCCTAACGGTGAAAGTATTTTTAAAATCGTCCCATTAGTTTTTGAGTTATTTCAATACATACAAAAATACAAATCTTTCCTCTTTATATTAGTATAGATTAATTTATTTTAAATATAATAAAGAATATTGCCTATATTACAATATAATCACAGATAAATTACCTTCCTAACGGTAAAAGTATTTTTAAAATCGTCCCAGTAGTTTTTGAGTTATTTCAATACATACAAAAATACAAATCTTTCCTCTTTATATTAGTATAGATTAATTTATTTTAAATATAATAAAGAATATTGCCTACATTACAATATAATCACAGATAAATTACCTTCCTAACGGTGAAAGTATTTTTAAAATCGTCCCATTAGTTTTTGAGTTATTTCAATACATACAAAAATACAAATCTTTCCTCTTTATATTAGTATAGATTAATTTATTTTAAATATAATAATACGAGCGTCAGTGGCTCAGTGGTTTAAGCACTTGACTTGTAATCTACAGGTCTTGGGTTTGAATCCATGTACCAATGTGATTTTCGATTTTTCGAATTTTCATATGTACATAATTTACCCGACGTTCTTACGGTGAAGGAAAACATCGTGATGCCTGCACATATCGGTGAAGAAATTCAAAGATATGTGTGAAGTCAACCAACCCGCAGTGCAGCGTGGTTGACTATGGCCTAGTCACCCTTAGGGTAGGCTCCGAGCCCCTCGGTGGGGACGTATAGTGAGCTGGTGATGATGATGATTTTAAATATTTCTTTTTTCCATTTCATTAGTTACGTTTCTCATTGTTTTGGGTTTAATTACTTTTTTTTATTCATAATTGTAGTGTTGATAAGGATGAAACATTATTTTGTTTTATTTTATTTTAGTATGACAATTTTAAAAAAGATGGTCCTCTATAATATTACTGCATCTACCTTCTATTAGCTATCTTCCAATCAAAATTGCATTACGGTCCACCCGTTCCAGAGATAGCGGTCCTGTCGCCATTTTGACAGCCCGGAATTAAAAAAAAAAAAGAAAAAAAGTAGCCTATAATATGCCCGTCCTTGTCAGCTACCCTCCAGTGAAAGTCCGATTAAAATCAGCTCAGCCGTTTAGGAGATTACCCGGAACAAACGCGGTTTGCGGACAGACAGACAGACAAAAATTTTTTAAATGCGATTTTCGTTATCAATAACGCAAATACATCATCTTCCCGAAATCTGGATTTTTTCCTTTGATATTACAAACAGATACTCCATTTTTATTATATGTATAGATATGTACATAGAAGACAAGCTGTTGCTCGCAACTTCGGAGGCGTGAAATTAAAAAAATAATAAAGAATATTGCCTATATTACAATATAATCACAGATAAATTACCTTTCTAATGGTGATAGATTTTTTTAAATTGGCCCAGTAGTTTTTGAGTTATTTCAATACATACAAAAATACAAATCTTTCCTCTTTATATTAGTATAGATAGATAAGTTAACGAATGTTTATTTTGTCCGCAGGTTTGCAGGTCGCATGATGTCCTCGCAGGAGCTGGTGCTGGTGGCGGTGCGCGCGCTGCAGCAGCACAGCCTCGTCACCGCCAGCTGCGCCAATGTCGCCGTCGCATCGCTGCTCGCCAACGAACTCGCTAATGCACTTAAACAATAATTAAATTTTACACTAGCTGTTGTAAAAGTTACTTAGCGATACGTAGCTTTATAATAGTGAAAGAATTTTTAATTCAACCCAGTAGTTTTTGAGTTATTTGAAAATACAAAAATACAAATCTTTATTACTAGTTGTAGCTCGCGACTACGTCCGCGTGGTATTATAAAAATAGTAAAACATAGCCTATGTTGCTCGCAGATAAATCACCTTTCTAATGGTGATAGATTTTTTTAAATTGGCCCAGTAGTTTTTGAGTTATTTGAAAATATACAAATATAATTCTTTCCACTTCATAACATTCGTTTTACATTAGTGAGGGGTGAAACCCTCCCTTAGCGCCCTTTTATGCCGATAGTCCCTGTACTTGACTATCGCTACCAAATTAAAACTGAAAACTTTTACACTCATAGTCATTAATTAATAACTAAGGAAGGGATAAGCGTTGGTTTCGATTACGATCGTGAGTTTGAAAATTAACTATAACTTAATATGGTAAGTATTGTCGAATAAATATAATTTCGAATACTTCATATATTTTCCTCTATTATAATTGTTAATTCTTAACTAGAAATAAGCGACAATGTACTCAAATAATTTTATTCTATGATTAAAATTTTATCTTACAAGATGATTTTTTATTTCTATCCTAAATTCCTCAACTTGAATCCTCTAAACTGCAACAATTTAGAAAAAATAAATCTTTAGTATAATAATATACAATTGCTTTCGGTACCTCGGCTGATTAATACAAAGCGACAATATTGGCCGTGACGTTTTTTTTATAATATAAGGTGGCAAACGAGCAAGCGGCACTGAATTCACCGAAATGGAAAGCGACGGCTGTCCATAAACATCCGCAATTGCAAGATGCCTTGCCTACCCTTCATTGACGGAGGAGGAGACGCATATAAAGAGGACATTTCCCCTTCCTATGCGTCTCTACCGTCAAATCCACTTTTCCTTCCCATCCTTACCTCTTAAGAAAAGGGTGGAAAGGGACTAAAATTAGAAACAAATAGGATAACAAAAAAAACATACGAATTGAGAACCTCTTTTTGAAACATTAATAAAAGTGCAAAACTCAAAATCTATTGAACTGATTGCAAAATTCTTTCATTATTAAAAAGCTACATTATCACTAACAGGATATATTATATACGAGCCGTTGCTCGCGACTTCGCCCGCGTGAAATTACAAATATAACCTATTACGTTCGCCCTTTTTTTCAACCTATTACCAAAAGTATTAAGTTAGTAGTAATCTATGTACGTAATAACAGAAATCTACCGATGCAAGATTCCAAATTTCTAAACCCGGTAGCTTGAAAGCTGATTTTTCGGTTACCCTTATTGTTTGTGTTCGCGATATCTTCTAAACTATTAGTCCAATTTAAATACTGTAAAGAACAATTTTATTCTACATTAAATTCTCCTGATAACAAACGCATTTATTTGGATAAGGATTAATATTGAAACCAATAAAAGAACGCTGCAAAAGGCGTAAGTTTTTTAATTCATTTTGTAAACAAAAAAGTGGTTATTGTAAGAAAACTGTTAAAGATAGATATATGCTATCACGGACTTTTCTGTAGAACTTTTTGAGATCTACAATTCTTTCATACATCATTTTTATATACCTCTAACGGTTTAGGCAGCGTAAGCCGAGAAAGTTAAAGTTTAGTGAATTTTTAACGCCGGCGTCCAGAAACACGCTGTTTATTAATAGTTCCTAAACATTAGTAATAATAAAATATAGCCTATGTTACTCACAGATAAATTACCTATCTGATGGTGAAAGAATTTTTTAAATCGGCCCAGTAGTTTTTGAGTTATTTCAATACATACAAAAATACAAAAATACAAAGTTTTCCTCTTTATAATATTAGTATAGATATAGATTATACTAGTTTGAGCCCGCGACTAAACGAATTAAAAAAAATAAAAGTGAGTACCCTATTTGTTCTTCCAGACTATCCACTACATCTATACCAAATTTCATCGAAATCTGTTCAGCCGTTTAGGCTACAAACTCTAACAAACATCCATCCATCCATCTAAACTTTCACATTTATAATATTAGTATGAAGTATGATATAGGATATAGCCTTTTTTTTAATATACGGATTAAAGTTTATATAAATAAAACAAAGCAATATTTGATATAATTTATTTATGTATCATAATTCTATTATACATTAAAAATAATAATACATGGAAAGATTAAAATTAAATTTTCTTAAAATCTACTCAATACATTTATATTGGTATTTTATATTAGTGGAGGAAGACAAACATGTCCTTTACATAAATAAAACTTACATAATCCATTCTAAATCGTCTAAAAACACATAAAAAGCGATTACATATAATTTTTCCACATTTACACGTAAAATGTAATATAACACTTGCATAATTCCAAAATGGAAACCACATATAATATCGACAATGTCAAAAAAATTCAAATATAGTCCAAAAAATATATAATAAAAGTTAATTTAGCCTAAAATCTACAGGCACAAGTTATTGCTTAAGAGATCTTATATTGGAACTTATTCATACTTGTTTAAATCGAATATTTTAAAATTTAATTGCAAAATAATCAAATATATGCATTTTACATCAATCTTTTTTTTCAGTAGCATTTTCTTATATAACTTACTAATAGAAAATTGGTGCATTGTAATATAGAATTGAGTATTTATATTCTTGCATATGTCAACACTAGCTTTCGCCTGCGACTCCGTACGTGGAAATAAAAAAACAAAAGCAGTTTATGCGTTCTTCCAGACTCTACATCTATGACATTCATCAAGATCTGTTCAGCAGTTTAGGCTACAAACTCCAACATCCATCCATCTAAACATTCGCATTTATAATATTAGTAAGATTTACTAAATCAACTTGATTAAAAATGGGCTTCTTACTTGTTTGTATTTCTGATTCTGCCTACCCTGGAACGAGAGCAAATTTTTATGGACTATTCTCAGACAAGCTTACACCAGAGAATAGTTATCATAACCCAAATTGATATTAAAACAAGATTAATTTTTTTTTCACACATCTTATGAGACATGTAAATTAAAAATAAACCTTACTTCAATTGTAAATCTCAAAAAAATAGTTTGCAATAAAAATCTGCTCTGTTCCCAGTGTGAACAGACCCTAATTGGTCACAACTAATGCTGAGGATAATGTCCCCATCCGGAAGCCATTCCAAATCCATAACTTGGATTATTCATCACAATTCTCGGCCGTTTACTCGGATCTTCATGCATCTGCATCATTTGAGGATGTGCCATCACCGGCAACTGTTCCGTCACTTTATCCTTCTTCTGTCGTTTCTTTGGTCCATTTGCACAAGTTTCCGGAGCTATCCGTCTTTCATTCCACAATCTATCAACTAACATAGCCCTAGCTTGCACTCCGATTGGATCTTCAACACGTTTCCTTGATATCGGTGTGTTTGCAACCTTCTGTTTCATAGCTTCCAGTCTTTCTTCAGCTTGAGTCATCGGTACAACTGGTAATCCTCTTTTATTTGCTATATTATGTAATACACTGCAAGCGACTATCAACTTTGTAACGGTTTGCGGGTCAAATTGTTTATTGCATGTCGCTTGAAGACATTTCCATCTTGATTTTAAATGTTTGATGGTGTCTGTTACAACTTGGTGTGTTTGACTGTGGACATTTGTGTAATACTTCTCCGGAGACACGGGGGATTTTTTCGTGATTTTAGGAATAGGCGTCATGAGGTATGGCTTCTGGGAATAATGGGGACTACCTGAGGAATTAAAAATTCATTTGAACCAACAGAAACAATGTCATTAATAAACATTTGTTAAGAAATTGTTAATGTATGAAAGACTTGAGAGAAAAGAAAAAAAGAAAAATTTATATATTAACTTGTACTAAAAAAAGCTACTCTAGGTATAGGTTCAATACTAAAGTAGTCTAAAGAACCTCACCAAAATGTTTTAGGAGTTAAAGAGATACTAAAAGTTACAATTATGTATTAAATAATTTAGCAAATAACATTTACCAACAAGCCAGCATTGTTCTCCGGAGTTATTCAAACTCTCCAAGTCTATTCTCACCGCATGCTGGTTTAAAATAGCATCGTGTGAGTACGACCCTCCAAGTTTACCTTCAACACTTATTATGTTTAAATTACTATCACAGATCTGTGAAAGGAAAAATCATAAAACTTCATCTTATATACCAATATAATAAAACGTAAACACTTTGTTATGAAGGATCTCAGTCACTGCATATTTTTGAGTAATCCAGTCTTATTTTTTAAATATCCTCACCCAGTTTATTTAGTGAATAAATTGGAAATAAATATCGAGCGAGAAAGGGCCAAACTACAAGCCAATAGCAGCAAAACAAGATTGTCATGGCAACGGTAATTGTTATCCAATGTCAAAACCCTTACAAATAAACGCAGTATAAAGTTAGACTTACGAATAAACTGAGTATAAGCATTTGCTAATATTTAGTAGTACAAATTTTGCTTATACTCAGTTTAACTTTCTACCGCATTTATTTGTAAGGCTGTAAGTATTTAAATGATAACAAAAAATAGAGAATAATCAAATGAACTCATTTAAAAGATCTAAAAAGGTCATACTTACAATCTGCACCTTCTTAGAGTGGAAAGACTTATTAAAATGCCTCTTGTGGTCATCCTCGGGCCGGGAGATTGGAACATGAGTGCAGTCTACACAGCCAACTACATTTGGCATTCCATACTTTATGTAGAAACTGGAAAATAGTTCAAAACTTCAATTCAAATGACTACAAAATAAGCATAGTATAAATGTCATCATCGCCAGCTCACTATACATCCCCGCTGAGGGGCTCGGAGCCTACCCTAAGTTAAAGGTGACTAGGCCATAGTCAACCACGCTGCACTGCGGGTTGACTACACACATATCTTTAAATTTCTTTGTCAATATGTGCAGGCATCACTATGTTTTTCTTCACCGTAAGAATGTCAGGTAAATTATATACATATGAAATTTTAAAATCGAAAATCACATTGGTACATGGATTCAAACCCAAGACCTGTAGATTACAAGTCAAGTGCTTAAATCCCTGAGCCAAGAACACTTAATGTAACATATAGATATACAAAAATAAGTACTTGGTCTTGATGATATCTCTCTCATTTCTGAGATGTGGAAAGTGGATGTATTTTTTAACGATGGATGGATGGTTCATAGCCTCGGTGACTTGCATCACGGCCGTGGATACAAAGTACTGAGTGATGCTTGGGTCTGTCTTCCCAGCCACTGACTTTTGATATTTTCCTGATGCATAGAATGTGAGAGCTGCCATAACCTGGTAAAAGAAATTATTTTTATTTTAATTATTATCAGAATTCGCCTTTTTTATATTTTTAAACTATACAAGAGGCAATAATTCAACATTTGAAATATTAAAGCGAAATATTTTTTTGAAGTTGAACTTTTAATAAAGTTTAAAAGTTATTTATTTATTTAAAATAAATTGTTAATTAAATTTAAACGTCTTTAATTTTTTCTGCTTATGAATACTTAATTTTGTATTAGTTTAATATATTTCTAACTGTGTGTAAATTATACATACTTTGCATTCTACAGAAAACTCTATAGACTTAGTAGAGTCCGGCATAACGGGTTTTAGCTCCTCGCAGAGTCCGCGCGCTAAATCTTTAGACAGACGATATGTTTCAATAAACGCGGGATCAGTCAAATCAAACGGATCGACATCCTCTTTCGCCTTGGGAAGTTTTTTCTCCGGAGTTTTTGCTTTTTCCAAAGTGTTTGTCTCATGTTGTTTGTGTGTTTGCGACGTATCCCACTTTAGCAGCTCAAATATTTCCGGTTCATCGTCAACTACTGATATATACCCTTCTTCTGGCGGCTTATCAGCCATTTTTCGTTGTGTTTTAAAACTTTTATTTATAAAATTACTTTTATTCTTTATTGAAACAAACGCAGCTTGGGCTTGGGTTGACAAAGTTTGACATTTCTCTCAGTGTTGCAAACTGAAACTGCAAACACATTATGCCAAATTAACAAAAATATCTCTTTTTCTTTCTTTTTCGTGAGATTTGAAACTTATACAAAGTCGGCTGAAATAGCTTATGACTATAGCAATAATTTAAAAAGATAAAAGTATAAAAGATAGAAAATCCAAAAGTAACCTTTTTTCAGCATTTCTTCTCTCCTGGCAATAGTGTAGTAAAAAAAGCTTTTCTTTTGTAAGCTTGGGTTTCCTTTGTCTAAACTGCCAGGTATTAACTGAAATTAGTTTCAGTTTCAGGTTTAAGGGTGTTGTAAACTTAACACAACGCAATATTATAAGAGGGATTCAAATTTCAAAGATACTGGGCGCACTTTGTGATACTTAAATCTTTTTTACTTTTCTTTCATAGCACCCTTCCATCAAAACTAAACTTTCCTTAACGAAAGTCTTAGCTTGATTATCGCCAGGAGTAAAATCCTTTCTAATAAAGAGTTACCTATTGAAACTGCATTATTCTTCTCCGATTTATCGTTGTTAAAACGGAAGTGTAATTAGGCTACAATTTAACTTTTACAATTATTTATCCGTTGGGGTAACAGTAAACCGCGTCGCAGATGTATTCCTAAATTTCTGTTAGCCTTTATTAGTGGACTGTTACCAAGCATGTGACATTTGGTTACCCTAAAAATGAGTCATCAGACAAACATCCTAATATCTACATATCAATTTTTAGTTTGACACGACGCGTGGTGGTGAAAACACGTATGTTTTCAATATGTAGTTTGTAATTGAAGGAAACCGTGTTTTGTTGTTTACTTTTTCACTTAACAGATAAGAACTTATATTAAAGGAATCGCTTAGTATTAGGTAAGTTGTGATTTATCAACATGGTGTCGGTGTTATACAAATTGTATTTAGTTTTTTAATATATTTCTAACTGTGTGTAAATTATACATACTTTGCATTCTACAGAAAACTCTATAGACTTAGTAGAGTCCGGCATAACGGGTTTTAGCTCCTCGCAGAGTCCGCGCGCTAAATCTTTAGACAGACGATATGTTTCAATAAACGCGGGATCAGTCAAATCAAACGGATCGACATCCTCTTTCGCCTTGGGAAGTTTTTTCTCCGGAGTTTTTGCTTTTTCCAAAGTGTTTGTCTCATGTTGTTTGTGTGTTTGCGACGTATCCCACTTTAGCAGCTCAAATATTTCCGGTTCATCGTCAACTACTGATATATACCCTTCTTCTGGCGGCTTATCAGCCATTTTTCGTTGTGTTTTAAAACTTTTATTTATAAAATTACTTTTATTCTTTATTGAAACAAACGCAGCTTGGGCTTGGGTTGACAAAGTTTGACATTTCTCTCAGTGTTGCAAACTGAAACTGCAAACACATTATGCCAAATTAACAAAAATATCTCTTTTTCTTTCTTTTTCGTGAGATTTGAAACTTATACAAAGTCGGCTAAAATAGCTTATGACTATAGCAATAATTTAAAAAGATAAAGTATAAAAGATAGAAAATCCAAAAGTAACCTTTTTTCAGCATTTCTTCTCTCCTGGCAATAGTGTAGTAAAAAAAGCTTTTCTTTTGTAAGCTTGGGTTTCCTTTGTCTAAACTGCCAGGTATTAACTGAAATTAGTTTCAGTATCAGGTTTTAAAGGTGTTATAAACTTAACACAACGCAATATTATAAGAGGGATTCAAATTTCAATGATACTGGGCGCACTTTGTGATACTTAAATCTTTTTTACTTTTCTTTCATAGCACCCTTCCCTCAAAACTAAACTTTCCTTAACAAAAGTCTTAGCTTGATTATCGCCAGGAGTAAAATCCTTTCTAATAAAGAGTTACCTATTGAAACTGCATTATTCTTCTCCGATTTATCGTTGTTAAAACGGAAGTGTAATTAGGCTACAATTTAACTTTTACAATTATTTATCCGTTGGGGTAACAGTAAACCGCGTCGCAGATGTATTCCTAAATTTCTGTTAGCCTTTATTAGTGGACTGTTACCAAGCATGTGACATTTGGTTACCCTAAAAATGAGTCATCAGACAAACATCCTAATATCTACATATCAATTTTTAGTTTGACACGACGCGTGGTGGTGAAAACACGTATGTTTTCAATATGTAGTTTGTAATTGAAGGAAATCGTGTTTTGTTGTTTACTTTTTCACTTAACAGATAAGAACTTATATTAAAGGAATCGCTTAGTATTAGGTAAGTTGTGATTTATCAACATGGTGTCGGTGTTATACAAATTGTATTTAGTTTTTTAAATTTATTAAATGGGAGCATAGGTGCGTAGGATGAACTTATAAAATGTGTTACTCACTTTAATTAAAAAAAATTATGCTCACTTTACACTTTTTACACTTTTCACAATTTATTTATCCTTTGGGGTAACAGTAAATCGCGTCGCAGATGTATTCCTAAATTTCTGTTAGCTTTATTAGTGGACTGTTACCAAGCATGTGACATTTGGTTACCCTAAAAATGAGTCATCAGACAAACATCCTAATATCTACATATAATACTCTATCGTGAAAACATATTTATTTGGATAAGGATTCATACCAAATAAGAATAAAAGCGTTTTAAATAAAGTCGATTGCACTTATTTGACGGTTTTCTCGAAACAAACGGTTATTGTGCGACAACCTTAATAGATAGATATATGCTATCGCAGACTTTAATTCAGCTAATTGAATGACCTACAATTCTTTCATACATCATTTTTATGTAGGTCTTATAGTTTAGGCTACGGAAGCATAGAAAGCAAAAAAGACACCAAATTTCGTCACGCAATTTTGAGCTAAACTATTTAACTACGCCGTAGTCTTTGACTCCAAAAATCAAACAAAAAAATGGGACCCACCTGCAAGCACTACCTATCGGATAAAAAAAGAATTTTCAAAATCGGTCTACCAGGGCGGAGTTATGCCGTAACACACATAAAAAAAAAAAATAAAAAAAAAAAAAAAAAAAATATATGGACGAATTGAGTACCTCCTTCTTTTGGGAAGTCGGTCAAAAACTAATTCATAATGCGTTGCGTCTCTTGAATTATTCAAATATTCAAGTTGAATATTTTACAAAAGTGACGAATTGTGTGCAGATGAAATTGATTAAGAAATCGGGTTTATTCGAGTATTTAAGATAAAGGGCTGAACGGATCTCAATGGGCATAGATGTAGGGCAAAGTCTGGAAGAACGCATAGGCTCCTTACTTTTTTAATTACACGCGGACGATGTCGTGGGCATATAAATTAACTAGTATAGTAAATGTTTGTTTTCAAGGCCTTTGAATCCCTTATGGTTGAAGTGCAATATACGAGTATCTCCAATACGTTCACTGCGTCCTTACAAGGCGACATTCTTTTACAAGCGATCGATTCCAATAGTACCTACAGTGCGTTTCCAATACAGTATTATATTATCTGTGGTTTCCAATAAGACTTTGCATCTACTCGCAGAGTATTGTCACTGCATAGCTACAATAAAATAGTTCTGTAAGACAAATGTTTATTTTTAAACTTATTTACTGAGTTTTAAATGAAGGCTTTAAATATTTTTCTAGGCATTTTAAATCGATTGAGGTCATCGAAAGGCTCGTTCTTGTTGAAAATTTACTATAGTAAATTTTTGAACAAGGAAAATTTGACTGTATATATGTTTTATTGATAACAATTTTCCCTATTAATTAATATATCCGCGGTACTCAAGCTATCTAATAGGAATAATATGTAATTTAATAATAGTACCTATTATACATAGTTAAATTTTAGCATAGCGTCCCCAAAAAAATCGACAGTCTTCAATTTTATTTATCTTCTCTTTTGCAGAACTATACTAACTCCGAGACAAAGCTATGATAGTAAATTCCTAAAAAATCTAAAATGGAAAATAACAAAATAAACATGGCGAATGAAAACGAAGAACATATTAACAGTAGGAATGATTTGGATAAAATTAATTCATTGAAATCAGAAAACAACGAAATAGTTGTACATTACACAAGAGATGAGGAATCGATGGTTGATAGAGTTAAATTTGAAGGTCTAGATGATGTTGATAGCATTTACTCTGTTGATACGAAGAAATTACCTCCTATACCAGATGGTGGTTGGGGATGGGTGGTCGTTGTCGCTGCATTTCTAATTTCCGCATGCGCTGATGGTTTAGCATTCTCCTTCGGTTTACTACACGAGGAATTCACTTCTTACTTCGAGACTACGCAATCGAAAACATCCCTAATAGGTAGCTTGTTTATCGCGACTCCGTTGCTTGCTGGACCTATTATGAGTGCGTTAGTTGACAGATACGGTTGTCGAACTATGACTATGATTGCTGGCTTACTTTCAACTGTAGGCTTCTTATTAGCATCAATCAGTAACTCTGTTGAGATGTTATGTTTGACGTTTGGTTTTTTAAGCGGCCTAGCGATGGGTATTTTATACGTAACAGCTGTTGTTGCAGTTGCCTTTTGGTTTGATAAACGAAGGAATCTAGCAGTTTCTTTAGCTTCCTGTGGGATTGGTTTCGGGACATTGATTTATTCTCCTCTAACGCATTATTTACTGGAAGCTTACGATTGGAGGAATACGGTTGTTCTGCTCGCTGGTACTTTGTTAAATATGTGCGTTTGTGGTGCTTTAATGAGAGACCCTGAATGGCTAACAATTAAGCAGGTAAGAGAAAGAAGACTGTCAAAATCTAGATCTGGTCGATCTTCTAGTATTGGATCCATGTCATCAAGATCTTTAGGAGGTGAATCATTGTTCTTAACACCTGAAGAATTGAAAGCATTATTGAAGAGTGGACAGAGCCCTGATTATATTTTAGCCACGTTGACCACGAGTATTGCGGAAGCACAACAGTTAGAAGAAACGACACAATTCAACGCTGAACAAGCTTATAAAAGGATACATTCAGATATTCATCTGCCAACTTTTGTAGCGCAAAATGAAAAGGTTTTATATTTATTTTCAACCTTATTGTTAAAATGTATAAAATTCAAAATCGAATACTCATTTGTTTTAATTCTTTAATTTGTTATTATAGGTCCCAGTAGAAGTTATAGAAAAATTAATGACTAACAAAAGACTGTATAACATAATATTACAAAATTATCCAGATCTAATCACACGACGGCGTTCCGAAGAGAATCTTAACATAGAAGGATCGAAACATGATAAAAATGAACCGGCACAATTACCGGTAACGGTCACCGTTAAGATGTCTAATAAAAACGAACCAGAAACGAACAAAGAGAAGACGGAACGTAAGGAAAAGAATCAAAATAACAAAGAAGCTAAAGTCAATACGAACATAGATAATATCATCGAAAAGAAAAAGCCTAAACTGCCAGTACAACAAACAAATTGGCTGTCAAGACAGATTTCTATGGATCACCATTATCTGAGGGACATGCCTTTATATAGAAATACCATAATGCATAGAGGAGCAATGATGAACATTCCAAGATATAAGTTAAGAGCCTCCTCTTTGCCAGATATTTACAGGAATTCAATGTGGTCTCTTGGTACAGAATCTGATGACGGAATGGTTTGTACAATCATACTTCATGCTAATATTATAAATTCGAAAGTTGATCGAAGAAATAGATGGATGGATAGATGGATGGATGGATGGATGTTTGTTAGAGTTTGCGGCCTAAACGGCTGAACGGTTTTCAATGAAATTTGGCATATATGTAGAGGATAGTCTGGAAGAACACATAGGCTATTCACTTGTGTTTTTTTCCATTCCACGCGGACGGAGTCGCGGGCGAAAGCTAGTCTATCTATACATATTATATAATAAAATTGGAGTGTCTGTTTGTAATATCGAAAGAAAAATTCCAGATTTCGGGAAGATGATGAATTTGCGTTGCTGATAAATTTAATAATTTTTTGTCTGTCTGTCTGTCTGACCGCAAGCCGCGTTTGTTCCGGGTAATTTCCGAAATGGCTGGGCCGATTTCGACCGGACTTTCACTGAAGGGTAGCTGACATAGACGGGCATATAGGCTACTTTTTATCTTAATATTGCGTGAACGAAGTCGCGGCCAAAATTACATGTAATCGAATTTACTATCACAAACATTGTTTAATTTATTAGATATCGAATTTATTTGATATGATTGATTGGTATTTGCTGTGTACTAAATCAAAGTTTATTAGTAAGATAATGGCTTATATTTATGCTTATGTAATTGTTTGTTCAATATATATATTTAGAAATTGAAGATTTTTTGATATCTTTGTCAAATCGCGATCGAAGTAAATGAAATGATACAATGTTGTAGTTAACACTTATATTAAACCGTATTGCTGTCTCTGGTATTTCAAAGAGAATGAGGGAGAAGAAACATGTTTTAAATTATGTTTTTAATATTGTGATAGAAGAAACTTAAAATAACATTCCCATTGTTTACAGAAATGGTATCAAAGATTATGGGCGACAACAAAAGCGACTTTCGATTTTAGAATGTTCACTGAATTTCACTTCTTGATGTTCAATCTATCTTCTCTCATCCTCTCCGTCTGGTTCATCGTCCCTTACTTCTTCCTCAAGTCTTACATGACTTCTAGAAGTATGGATGGAGGTGCTGAAATGATCAGTATTATTGGTATTGCTAGTAGTATTGGTATTGTAAGTATTTTTGTCACCGCTTTTTTTTTTTAGTAGATTTTTGTCAATTTACTAATATTTATTTTAAACCACTGAGCCACCGAGCGTCGGTGACTCATTGGTTTAAGCACTTGACTTGTAATCTACAGGTCTTGGGTTCGAATCCCGCCATGTACCAATGTGATTTTCGATTTTTTCGAATTTTCATATGTACATAATTTACCCGACGTTCTTACGGTGAAGGAAAACATCGTGATGCCTGCACATATCGGCGAAGAAATTCAAAGATATGTGTGAAGTCAACCAACCCGCACTTGGCCAGCGTGGTTGACTATGGCCTAGTCACCCTATCTTAGGGTAGGCTCCGAGCCCCTCGGTGGGGACGTATAGTGAGCTGGTGATGATGGTGATGATGATGACTAATATTTATTTTACTATTCCAACTAAGCTCTAGGCTTGTGCTAGGATATGGTTTACAATAGTCGAATGACGGGATTCGAATCCCCGACCACGTGATTGGAAATCCGTACCCCTAACCAATAGGCTATTGGCGCTTACTTTAATAGCTTTATTGTCTTAATGTTTTTTTTATTTTATTTGTATTGACAACTAATAAGAAATTATTCTTGCTTGATGTTACGTAACAATTTTAAACAACTATGGTAATTATTTTTAGGTGGCTTTAGGTTGGGCAGGAGACCAGCCCTGGATAAACGTCACCAAGACGTATGCCGTATGCTTAGTCATCTGCGGTGTTTCCGTCAGTCTGTATCCTCTTTTTATCACCAACTATTGGGCCCTGGCCATCATCTCTGCGGTCTTCGGTCTTTCTTTTGCAAGTTCCTACTCGTATACTCCGGCTATTTTAATGGAACTGATGCCAATTGACCATTTTACGGTAGCATATGGCCTGATACTTCTCAGTCAGGGAATTGGACATTTGGTTGGGCCTCCGATTGGTGGTAAGTTTGTTGTAATCCATTTTTAGTAAAAGTTAGTAAATAGTATTAGTAGAGACCTTATCTAATTCAGACGGCGCCTAATTTTACCATTATCTAATTGTAACATCTTATCTTACTAATATTATAAATGCGAAAGTTTAGATGGATGTTTGTTAAAGTTTGTAGCCTAAACTGCTGAATGGATGTCGATTTTTGGCGTAGATGTAGAGGATAATCTGGAAGAACACATAGCCTACTTTATTTAAAATTCCGGACGTAGTCGTGGGCGAAACCTAGTTATTAATAAAAGAAACACGATTCAAGGATTTATGTTCTCTTCGTTTATGTCAATATTGCAAAATTATGTAACGTAACGAGTTTTATCTGTTCAAAGTTGAATGTTATCAAATTACTATTATAAAACGTTTTTTTGATAAAGTATTTAAGACCTAGTTAGTTTTTACTATAATAATACTGACCTCTATAACTTTACTAGCTTTCGCCCGCGACTCCGTTCGCGCGGAATTAAAAAAAAGCAAAATGAGTAGCCTATGTGTTCTTCCAGACTATCCTCTACATCTATGCCAAATTTCATCGATATCCGTTCAGCCGTTTAGGCTACAAACTCTAACAAACATCCATCCATCCATCGCAACTTTCGCATTTATAATATTAGTATGACAGGTTATACGAAGTGATATTTTGTGCCTATTTGATTGCCAACGACTTTTTCCGCGCAAAATGAAATTACTTAATAAGTAGCCTGTGTTCTTCCAAATTAATTTCTATATCTACGCCTTATATTAGTATGACATTCCAGGAATGCTGTACGATTTAACTGGCAGTTGGGACATGACGTTTTACGCGGGTGGCATCTGGCTGGTGATATCAGGTCTGTGCGTGGGTGTCATACCTTATACGAAGGATGTACGGATGTGTGGGAGTGCACCGCTCTTCAAGGAAGCTGAGGAAGCGAGGAAGGAAGACATTGTTGTGTGAACGCCAGGATTTATAGTAAAAAAGATATTCTTTAAATGTCGTTTTATTTCTTAAATTATATTCACGTGGTTAATGGGGTTTTTCCCTCAAGAAATGTGGAAAGGTTTCGATTTAATTCGAATTATATATCTATACTAATATTATAAAGAGGAAAGATTTGTATTTTTGTATCTATTGAAATAACTCGAAAACTATAAGGGCCGATTTCAAACATTTTGGCATTTATTTTTCTATTTTAACGCAGACGAAGTCGCGAGCAACAGCTAGTAAAAATATTTAGATATATTTAGGACAGACAGGTTACCGTTTTTAAGTAAATATTAACTGATAGTCGTCACAGTGTCTGATAACAAATGCAAACAAAACGCGTCCACTCAATTTGTTCGTACAAGTTACTTTTATTTGGATACTTTGCGATGTTTTTGACAATATTTTGTTAAAAACATTATTTTCAACATTTCTGTGATAATATTAGTGATTTTTTTTATATATTCTGCCATACGTATTAAATGTAATTTTAGGTTAAGTGAAAAAAGGTTATAAAAAAAACAAATGGAATATTGTTATTCAATGACAACTTTATTTAAATAGGGAACAACAACGGGATGTGTAGATAGGTTTACAATTTGAGTCCAGAAACGTATTTAAAATAAACAAATCAGTTAATTTAAAAAATGTGAATTGTTTAAAAAAACTAATTTAAATAATCAGTAATATACTTTTTGTTCAAATATATTTATGTTTGAATACCAATAAATAAAAAAAACTAACTACTGGAGTCAAGTGCAAGGATGGTAACATCAAAAATACATCAAAGTTGCAGCTTAACATATTGATTATGTTAAAAAAAATATACACTTCAATTTTATTCTGCGAAACATCTAGAATTTTATAAACCGCGCGCAATTTGAATGGGAACAATTGTCAAAATTAAAAAAAAATATCTGTATCCAAGTACTGTTAGCAAATAAATACAGACTTTGATTTATAAATGTTTATAGTGTGTCTAAATAAATTAGATTAGTTTGATAAATGACGCATATGAAGTATCGAATTAGCTATGTATGAAGGCAAATTCCGTCCTTAATATACAGGTATCGTAGTGACGAAACAAACACGCAGCGAACAATTATGAACTATCGATATTCGGTTTAAATAAAATTTATCGAACTTAACTAAAATTATTATTTTCTTATTAACTAATTAAGCGATGACAGAAATGAAATAATAGCGAAATCCAATTCGATTACGTACAGCTGTAGTAGACTAAATATATATTTACTCTCATTATTTGTACTGATTCTGCAGGTCATTATTAATTTGAGAAAACATTGTTCTTTTTAAAAATTCATGAGTTATAACTTATATCTATCAATTCCAACTTCCATAAGAATAAAAATCGAAAATCGAAAAGATTCATGCTTAATTTTACACAACCCATCCCTACTGAATTGTCATATGAATTGACATGAATTGTCAAACTAATCTAATTAATTTAGACACACTATAATTTATTTTTCGATATAAATTGTTTTCGATTTAAAATATGTTTTGCTGACTCTATCACGGCAAGTTTGAGGTCCAAATAATTTCATTCCATTTCAAATTGCGCGTTGTTAATACAGTTTCAATTTTAAGGATTAAGGTCAATAATTGTACTATATTTGTCACTAAAATTTAAATACATAACAGTATTGAGCCTCGTAAAGGTATATAATGTTCAACGAGAAATATATCTTTTGAGCTCTGTACAATATCTAAAGATGAGCATAGAGGTAGTTGAAAAGACAAGCGTATGCCATTACGTTTATGTGCTACAAACCTTATTCAATATTCATAAGAGTTTTACAACGAAGCGTAATCTTGTTTATCTATAAAATATTGTAATCATAATCAACGCCACGAATATTTGACGGTCTGAAGTTGGCAATAGAAAGCGCGACAAACTCAATCTGGAGGCCAAAAGTGAAACTAAAGGATCTTCTCCGTCGTTTCACGTACTCGAGTATGCCTGTCTCACTCTCTCTCTGTGAATTTTGACAGTGACAGTTGATCTCAGATGTACAAATAATCGTGGCGATTACATTATATTGAAAAACAATTTAACTATGCCCTTTCTAAAACAGATTAACGGACTATTAGACTAATTATTGAATAAATAATAATAATTAGGTAAAACGTTAAATGATTAAAAAAAATTGAAACTAAAATTTGTTACAGCATAATCTATAGTTAATTTATGTTGAGATCAAGACATATTAAAAATCACAGAAATCAGAAGGGCATAGCTATATAGCTTATTAGGTAGATAATTATATGTGGGATAAGATAAAAGGCCACATTTGACATCTGTCAATTTTAGCTTCATAATGAGGTGACCTGCTTGAAAACATCGATTGGTGTGAATAAATCGATCCCAACTTCAAACATATGAGAATCGAATTCAGTTGTTAAAAGAAATCGACGTTTTTATTCGACTTTTTTGAAACATCCTTGGTGATTAAAGTTTAAAGTGTTTACTGACGATATTTTGTAACGACGAGCAATTGAAATAATTATAATAAGAATTTGAAAAATGCTAATCAATTGTGCAGTTCTAACTTTAAACAAGTAAGTAATATTTTAAGCCCGCCGTTACAATGTTACGTTTTAAAATTGCGACGAAGCGTCAAATGTGACCTTTTAAAGTGGCCCTGATCAATGACATTTTTACATAAACACTATTTTAAACAAGAAGGTATAGGGAAGACAATTTTACCAACAAATATTACGACTTACATTTAACACTAACACTAAAAAGATATTTTAACAATAGAGACAGCCTTTTAAAGTGTTGATATCAAAAAATTGTGCATAATCGCATAGGTTAGGAAATATTTTGGAAATATATTTTTTTTTGGATTTTCTAATAATCTTTATTTGAAACAACCATTGCCACTTACCAAATATAACAGATATAATTTACCATAAGAATGTTTTATTGTATCTTATAAGCTGACACAACCGCTTAGATAGACGTGTAATCAGCTCTGAACCGGTTCAACGAATCAGCTCACGAAGTTTTAAATCGTTGAGCTACGGCTCAACATCTATGTAAATTAACAGTTCACGGCGAACGCGATGGTTTACATCGCTACTTACGCGAATCAAAGCTCTATGGAAATACAAATTGAACTGATCTGTGAGCCGGTTCACTGATCTCATGCGAACCGTGAGCTGATCTAAAGGTCAACGTTTTGAGTTACCCATTACTACGCTTCAATTCAATACACGCTGTTCCAAATTCAAAACTCAAGAAAAAAGTCACTGTTTTATGTTTTTGTCGATAATTTTGTGGAAATAATTAACTATTTAATAACAAAATAAGATTAAATTAGGTATCAATATGCCAAGTTGGTTGGTTTGTTTACAATGTTTAGGTTTCGGTTTGGAAGAGCGTATATTGTTTTCTTATAGCATGACATGAGTGACATTTTGATTTTTGAATTCAAAATAACCGTTACTTGTCGGTTTTTTGTATTAATATTATTTCAGAATATAATATATGATTTATTTTTTATTAAATGTTATAACAATATTCATTAACAATTGTTCATAATATCACCCATGTCTGATTTTGCCATACTTTTTAATTGTCTCTGGTGGTAAAGTTTTACGCGCCAACAGTTTATAAGCTCTTTATTCAGACCAGAGACAATCTTATCTTTTATAGAAAACGTGTCATGCTTTTTAAAACAGCTACATTTTAACACTAACATTAAATAACATAGAAAAGGGAGTAGAAAAGACTTATAGATAAATTTCTCACTTGAAATCACGTTAGGTTACATCAGACATATATTGACAAATTTATCATAGAGAAATTATATATTTTTTAATAGATATAATAAAAAACAAAAAAAAACTCACGATAATTTTTAATACTAAGAAAGAATTGTTTACATAAAACAAATTACTTTATAGTATATTAAATTTATACAAGAGGTATTAAATACACAAATTAAGATGTAATAATGCTTGTTATTAGTAACATATAATAATAGGTAATAATTACTTAGCAACAAGTAACAAGTATAACTATTTACTACAAACATTGACATTAAGTTTTTCTTATATCTTTTTTTATAACAATTATAAAGGAGATTCAAAATACAAAGCGTATATTACCGACCGATTGAAATTACCATTTGTAATTGCCTAGGGATACTATGAGAAGTCCAATTTCATATATTTTCAGTATATTTTTAAAGTTGTTTGGACAAATTAAATGCGTATAAGTACAGGTCAATAAAAAATAAGGGTTATCGCGCATTGCTCCATCAATCACTCCACTGATTCGCGATGCCGAAGATTGAGCGAGATAGAGATATAAAACTGCGATATGTCTCGCTCGCACGTGTCGAAAGCGAGCGAGGAATGGAGCAATGCGTGATAACCTTAATTTTTTATTTATTTCTGTTAACAATAATTTGATATGTTAACAAGTCAACGAATAATTGACAAATATTATAATATATTATAATGAATTATATTTAGAAAATAACAATACAGAAATATCCATTATTATTACTACTTCATATTTTAATAAATAAGATTTTCTCATCTTTAAAAGTTTTAGGTATTTGCATTGATAGTTACAATATTTTTTGTAATTGCTTTAATTTGAACTAAATAGTTTATAGAGTTTTATGCCTACCTTTATAGGTTAGGGGCGTGATGGTATATTTAAATTCTGAAAATAGTTTGTCGTTTATTTTTTTTGTTTACATATTAATAGATTTATTGAAACAAGTTTTAAATTTTAACGTATTAATTTTTTTTTAATTATTAACAGAATTAGCATTGGACAGATGTCGCCAGCCGAGGTTCTAAGCTGGGCCTGGGGGGACAGCTACCAATTTTACGGTCTTAGTTGAAGTAGTTTTTTTTTACCTTTTTTACATTTTTATGGTTCTCTAGAGTGTAGAGGAGCGGATAGAAAGTTACATGGTAACTCGCAACTCGCAGATTAAAACGGCAATTTTAAATCTATAAAGAAACAGATTGAGCTGCGAGCCGATTCACAGATCTTCATGTGAACTGTGATTTGCAGTTCACTTTAGTTGAATTGCCTATCTCTTTTTATATCATAAGATGGCAAAAGAGCAAGCCGCTACATGAATCCTCCAAAATAGCGAAGCGACCGCTGCCCAGACATCCGTAATTGCAGATGCGCTGCCTACCTTTAGACCGTACACCTTTGACTAAACTATCGCACAACAGTTGTGCGATTGTCGATTGTTTCGCAGCATCAACAGTTTATTTGCACAACTAAAAATCGAGTAGTGTAACCTCCATATAAGCTCATAGGAATCAAAGCGGGACTATACCGATAGTTTAGTCAAAGGTGCACGCTTTAATGCGTCTCCTCAAATCTCTATAGTTTAGTATTATGAAGGTGGTAGAGCCCGCTTTAACATCTTCGCAGGAATAGGCTGGCTCGCCCGGTGCAATACCACGACCACACAGAAGACAGCCGTAAAGTGGGAGCAATTCCGCGTAGTCTGATGAGTGTAGTACCGGAGGCCTCAGTTTAGTTTCTTTCCCTTTCCATCCATTTTTTAAGAGGAAAGAATTAGAAGGCATGGATTTGAAGGTGTAGGAGACGCGTAGGAAGGGGAAATATCCTCTATGTGTCTCCGTCGATTAAGGGTAGACAGCGCATCTGCAATTCGCCATTTCGGCGGATTCAGGTGACCGCTTTTTTATAAGAGAAGGAGGCAAACGAGCAATGGGAACACAGAATTGGTAGCGACGCCCATGGATGTCCATCGCCAGAGAAACTACAGATGCCTTTGAGGAAATTGTAGGCTCGCTTCTTCCTTCTTCCGCTTGCTCGTTTGCCACCAATATATCGACGGGTGAGGGCTATTTGTTTCAACCGCCATTTTAGGCGATATTGACTTATATATATCAGAATCAGCGAATTTTAAATATGAAATAAATAATGAAGTATGCAGAATTATAGTAATTTTAATCTAGAACCGGTCTGAAAATCTTTCGATTGAAATTATTTTCAGGATTGGCCTTTATGTTTTTTTTTCTAAAAATGAAAACTTTAAATTACTCTGCTGAACATTTAACCTAATGGCGTTTAAAACAAAATAGCCTACCCATCAGTATGTAAGGTGTCTACCGCTCGGCGCGCAGCGGCGCGAGCGCGGCGAGCGAGGCGCGGCGGCGGCGCTGCGCGGCGGGCGAGGCGGGCTCTGCGGGCGCGCCGGCCAGCCCGCCCGCGGAGCCGCGCGCCGCACGCGGCTCCAGCTCCAGAGACAATGTGTACTGACGCTCCTCCGGGATGATCAGAGACCGGTCCAATAGGAAGTCACACACCTGGATTTATTTGTTTATTAACTTTTACCCCCGACAACCGTCCGCGTGGAATTAAAAACAATACTTTGCCTATGTGTTCTTCTAGACTCTCTACATCTATGACAATCATCGAGATCCGATCAGCAGTCTAGGCTACAAACTCTAGCAAACATCCATCCATCTAAACTTTCGCATTTATAGTAGTAAGATAAGATTACAATTAGGAAAAAAGTTACAATAATGTCTTACATAACTAAGTAGTTTGATTGTAAGATTGATTTAATTTTAAGATAACTTTTAACTTATCCAAAAAAATGGTTCTTAAGCTTTTTATTAATTTTTTTTTTTTATAAGAGAAGGAGGCAAACGAGCAATGGGAACACAGAATTGGTAGCGACGCCCATGGATGTCCATCGCCAGAGAAACTACAGATGCCTTTGAGGAAATTGTAGGCTCGCTTCTTCTTTCTTCCGCTTGCTCGTTTGCCACCAATATATCGACGGGTGACGACTATTTGTTTCAACCGCCATTTTAGGCGATATTGACTTATATATATCAGAATCAGCGAATTTTAAATATGAAATAAATAATGAAGTATGCAGAATTATAGTAATTTTAATCTAGAACTGGTCTGAAAATCTTTCAATTGAAATTATTTTCAGGATTGGCTTTTATGTTTTTTTTTCTAAAAATGAAAACTTTAAATAGCTCTGCTGAACATTTAACGTAATGGCGTTTAAAACAAAATAGCCTACCCATCAGTATGTAAGGTGTCTACCGCTCGGCGCGCAGCGGCGCGAGCGCGGCGAGCGAGGCGCGGCGGCGGCGCTGCGCGGCGGGCGAGGCGGGCTCTGCGGGCGCGCCGGCCAGCCCGCCCGCGGAGCCGCGCGCCGCACGCGGCTCCAGCTCCAGAGACAGTGTGTACTGACGCTCCTCCGGGATGATCAGAGACCGGTCCAGTAGGAAGTCACACACCTGGATTTATTTGTTTATTAACTTTTACCCCCGACAACCGTCCGCGTGGAATTAAAAACAATACTTTGCCTATGTGCTCTTCCAGACTCTCTACATCTGTGACAATCATCGAGATCCGATCAGCAGTCTAGGCTACAAACTCTAGCAAACATCCATCCATCTAAACTTTCGCATTTATAGTAGTAAGATAAGATTACAATTAGGAAAAAAGTTACAATAATGTCTTACATAACTAAGTATGTATAGTTTGATTGTAAGATTGATTTAATTTTAACATAGAATATTATTTTTTAAAAGCTACTCAAAAAATCTAAACAAAACGATAAAAATAAAATTTTCGTTTAAACTAAACCTGTCTACGTAACCAAGAAACCTCTTATATAAACTATCAGTCGAATTGAAATATTATAGTGTAATACTAAAAAGTTCTAATCCAATTTATTTTATTCTAACGAGGATTTTCATGAGATCCAAATAAGAACAGTTTTATTATGTTCTTACACAATTTAGATAATAATAAATATGCTTTAAAATTAACTTAAATGAAGCTTAAATAAAGTCAACAAAAGAACAGAAACAATGTATTAAAAAAAAAAAAACTGAAATTGCTGTAAGAATTTCTTACTCGGCTCGGTATAAACCACTCTAACGGTTACGAGTCACTCGTAATTCGAGTAGACTCGAGTCACTCGAAACTCGATTTGGCAAAAATTTCACTCGAGTCCGAGTAATGTAAAACTTACTCGAGTCACTCGAGTGAAAAGCAACTCGAGTCCCATCACTAGGTCCAGCCGTTTCAGAGATTACCCGGAACAAACGCGGCTTGCGGACAGACAGACAAACATTTTTTAAATGCGATTTTCGTTATCAACAACGCAAATACATCTTCCCGAAATCTGGAATTTTTCTTTTGATATTACAAACAGACAATCCAATTCTATTATATGTATAGATAGATAAAACATAATTTTATTCTTACCATTCTCATTTTAGAGAAATTAAGTAGATTATCAGGTGTGTAATTCGAAGTGCCTTCCTCAATAAATGACAGATCAGAGAGGTACATGCCCAGATAAGGAATACAGGGCGGGTCACATCTGAAATCAAATGTCCATATAAATGCTCAAAGCTTTAAAAAATATATTTAATACTAGCTGTTCCTGTGCGGAAATTATGAAAATTTTATTTTATTGTTTACATATGTCAAATTCACCAATTGTCAAAATGACATGACATGATGACAAAGCATTGCAATCTTACTTCCTTGATGTTGGCAGCTTGTGGCTTATGGTCCCTTTTTCACATTAGGTTTTTTATCCAATCTATTTACCCCCTAAGTCTAATAGCGTGAAAACATACAACCTAAAGCGTGACGTAAGTGAAGGGGTATTTATTAAAGAAAAAATTATTCAAAAATATGCTGTGATTGCTGACATCTTACGCCACAAAGTAGTATGTGTTTACGCTTTATTATATTATAATAGTATAGATATAGATTACAGTAAAATGTAGCTAACCTGTGCAGAGCGTCTCTGAGAATCCTGAATCTACACTCTGATGATATTATAGTTTGCATTTTCTCAATTGTTTGTTTGCTCTGGAAATAAAAACATATTCACAAACACTTAAATCTTGTAGATAATTCAGTTCAGTTGATTTAGTGACAGGGCCGGCGTCAGCGATTGGGCGAGCGCAAAGGGCGTTGAACAGAAAGGGACGTCAAAGTCAGAGAATTATGTAATAATAACTGTTGCTTGCGACTTCGTCCTCGTGAAATATAAAAATAACAAAAAAATTAGCTTATGGTCCTCACTGATATTGTAGCTTTTTAATTATAAGAGATTTTTTGAAATCGGCACAATAGTTTTTGGGTTATTTAAATACATACAAAAATACAAAACTTTATTATATTAGTACTAGCTTTCGCCCGCTACTTTGTCCGCGTGGAATAAAAAACAAAAGTGAGTAAACTATGTGTTCTTCCAGATTATCATTTTTTACAAACTCTAACAAACATCCATCTAAACTTTCGCATTTATAATATTAGTAAGATAGATAAGTATAAATCCCTCCCCCAAGTATGGTAAAAAGGGGGCGCTGATAAAATCTCGTAGTGCCTAATCGTCTTTTACCGTCTTGGAGACCTTCTCCCAGGTCTTCTTGAGGCGGTAGATGGAAGTGTTGGAGAGCGCGGCGCAGACTTGCAGCACGCCGTTGAAGTTGTGGAGACAGCGCGCGATGTCCGCCACCGCCGCCCACTTCTCTATCGCTGTCACACGACCTGCAAGCGTAAGTTCACCGTTTATTAACTCCTGTACAATGTCTGGGAAAACAGAGATAATAAAATGATCTTAGAATCTATGCAAAATTTTTATTTTTTTACTAGCCATTGCTCGCGACTTAGTAAGTGTGAAATTAAAATAATATAGCCTATGTTACTCAGTGATAATGTAGCTTTTTATGGTCAAAGAATTTTTGAAATCGGTCCAGTAATTTTTGAGTTATATCAAATTGTTGCTCGCGACTTCGCCCGCGTGAAATTACAAATAGGTTATATTTGTAATTTGTTACGTTCGCCCTTTTTTTCAACCTATTACCAAAAGTATTAACTTAGTAGTAATCTACGTAATAACAGAAATCTACCGATGCAAGGTTCCAAATTTCTAAGCCCGGTAGCTTGAAAGCTGATTTTTCGGTTACCCTTATTGTTTGTGCTCGCGATATCTTCTAAAATATTAGTCCAATTTAAATACTGTCAAGAACAATTTTATTCTACATTAAATTCTCCTGATAACAAACGCATTTATTTGGATAAGGATTAATATTGAAACCAATAAAAGAACGCCGCAAATAGCGTTAGATTTTTAATTCATTTTGTAAACACAAAAGTGGTTATTGTAAGAAAACCGTTAAAGATAGATATATGCTATCGCGCACTTTTCTGTAGAACTTTTTAAGATCTACAATTCTTTCATACATCATTTGTATATACCTCTAACGGTTTAGGCAGCGTAAGCCGAGAAAAGTTAAAGTTTAGTGAGTTTTTAACGCCGGCGTCCAGAAACACGCTGTTTATTAATAGTTCCTGAACATTAGTAATAATAAAATATAGCCTATGTTACTCACAGATAAATTACCTTTCTAATGGTGAAAGAATTTTTAAAATCGGCGCAGTAGTTTTTGAGTTATTTCAATACATACAAAAATACAAAAATACAAAGTTTTCCTCTTTATAATATTAGTATAGAAGTATAGATATAGATATAGATAGATAACACTCATAGCCCAAAGTCATAGTAAAAAAGAGGGGCATCGAAGGAATCACGTCAAAGGTAATAAAGCTAGAACCGATATTGCCTCAATATTATTTTTCCACAATAAAGTGTTTTGAAGTCGTCCTTCGAAATCTTACTCACCTGTCAAAGTTAATTTCTTCAGTATCTCAGAGATGACCAGGTTGGAGAGGTGATTGAAATGCCCCGTCATCATCAGGATGTGAGGAGCGCGCTCCGCCTTGTCCGCCTTCGTCCAAGCTTGGCCCAGGAACTCCCTGCAAAAAAACCTGCATTTGAGGTTTGTGCGTGTGTATGATAAGGAGGTCTTCTATAAGATAAATTTTCTTGTATTTTGTGAAAAAACCCCAAGCAGTGACTAAGAATAAAGAAGTAGAGAATTAGTTGAAACTTAAAACTTACTCGCTATGAATTGAACTGAAGATTTGGTAATCCAAATAAGTCATTTGCTCCGCGATCTCCAACGCTGATAGGGTTTCGATGCTTTCTTTTGTTGGAATCTGAGATAGAAGTAAACAGCAGTTACTTAGAATTACTCAATATACAAAAAAATCACCAGCTTTTAAAAGATGGTACTTTAAGGTAAAGAAAATGGTGGGTTTCTTACCGGTGGGGGTAAGAATATCGCTTTCAAGTCAATCGCCCTGTCTGGAGCACGCTCCAGTAACCGCAGCAGTTGGGCCGCCGCCTTGTGCTCAGCTGGCAACAGACCCGGGCTGGCTTCGATCTCCTTCAGGAAATCCATGGTTAACCCGCGCAGACGCTCATCAGACCAGAAGTCCGAGGAATGCTTCGATATCCAATGTCTGGAAAACGATCATCATCAACAACCTTTGCCTGCCCACTGTTAGACATGGCCTTCCACTATATGCGGTCCTCCTCCTTCCACATCCAAAGATTTCTCTTCATCGGCAATAAGACATTACTTAAAACGCGCGCACACCTTCGACTTAACTATCGCTCAACTGCTTAGTCTTGCTTTGATTCCTATGAGCTAATATGGAGGTGCTGACACTACTCGATTTTTAGTTGTGCACCTAAACAGTTGAATTGGCTGCGAAACAATCGACAATCGCACAACATTTGAGCAATAGTTTAGTCAAAGGTGTGCGTCCGCTCTTATTCTTTAGAGTAAGTATAAGTAAAAGATAAAATTCGACGTAGTTACTGACCTCAACACATTAAGTACTCTCATAGTCGCAGCAGTGGATATAACAGAGTCTCGTCTGTTGTGCGGCGGTGAGGTCGGCGGTGGTGAGCGAGGGTTGGAGGAAGCAGAAGTTGCCACAGCGAAAGCCACCGCCGCTGTCGATGTACTGCTCCTACACAAACCAGATCCATCAAGATTGGCACAAAGAAAATTCATAGGCAGCCGCCAGAAAATTAAAAGATAATACTTAGTAAGATCATATTAATTGGTAGCTAAACCTAGTTTAGGTCATAGGCTGGCGACGCCTATGTTCATAGTTTCAGATTCACGTAACATACTTTCAAATTTCTTAGATAATTGTTGGCGTATGATAATGTGATACGTACGATTAGAAAAAGTTGTAGATGTTTAGTAAAAGTACAAGAAGAAAAACATGCAGAAAGGAAACATTAAGAGATGTAAAAAGGCAGTGCTCAAAGAGGTTAATGATCACTACATTTGCTTAGTTTAGATTTTGTGTGCAAAATCTATACTAAGACACTTTAAATTAGTATTATATGACTCTGAGTGGGTAAAAGAGATATAAGAAAAGAGTAGTTAGAGAATAAAATGAAAACGGAATCATGCAAAATGGAATAAAAAAATGATTTTAATGTTACAAAATATTTCAAAATATTAAAAGCACATTTTATTATCTCGAAAACGCGACTTAAAAGTTCATAAAACCACTATAAATGCATATCCTACTATTATTAAAATATCTTCAAAACTAACGTAATCCGGTGCAATCTACTAATTCAAAACTGCGTCTAAAATATCTAATTTACTTAAAGCATTTTGCGAGCTAAAATTTTGTATTTTAGAAATTTTAGATTTTCAATATTTTCCAACTAACGAACGATTTCGCGGTAATAAATCTAAAATATTTAGATCAACTTCACACAGAGCAGGTGTTAGGTTAGGGCGTGGCCGTGATACCGCCCAGGGCGCCGGTAATGTTAAATCCGGCCCTGGTTGCACGTCAACAATAAATTTAGACATTGTAAAATAATTATTATAACATACGAATTGTTTTTAAATGTAATAAGAATAACTAAGAACCATTTCATATGTAGTTCTGTTTTTTACGATAATCTACGGCTTGACCACGATCACGAAAGATCGTGTGCGCTAGTTTAAAAAATGTCTGTTCTTTAAGAACGTTATAGTTAGACGAAACAACTGTCGCTTGTAGGTTATTCTAGTCCTTTGATATGCAAAAAGAGCTGTGATTTTAGTAATGAATTTCAGTGCTTTCAATTTCATTAATATCGTTGTTTTTTTATATTCGGGGGAGGAGTTCGTTAAAATGGCGAAACGAACACTGCATAGATATCTGCATTTGCAGATGCGATGCCTATAATTAAAAGGAGACACATACTTTGATATAAGGTTGACAAAAAAATTTGTAAATCAGGGTTTATTTTTCTAGGTTAAGCAAATTTTTCAAATACTCGTCTACTATGGCGTCTACAAGGTCTACATTGTTTACCTCGCCGCTCACTCACCACAACAGGTCTTTCCCAAAACTGTTGAATCAATTTTATCTATATTATAATACAATCCACCCAATATCTATTTAAAAACTAAAAGATATTAGATCGCTTTAATATCCTATCGATATTGATATCAGTAGAAACTTCGTGCAAAAGCAAATGAGGTTAATTTCAATTAAAATCCGATTATAAGAATCATGCCACAACATCGAAATTGATTTGAGATATCGATTTTTATATCAGAATATGATTGTGTGCTGTAATTAACATGAAATAATTAGTTTATTAGAGAGAATTATTGAATTAGATCAAGTTAGATAGTCGTTCAGAAATTTTACCTTCTATGCGACTGTCGGAAAGAAGTGATGACAACGCCGGCTTTAGGCTGGTTGGTGTCACGCCGGTAACTCTTCAAAAAAAATAATTTGGCTTAAAACAGTGAATAATCATAGTTTTTTTAACTTAGATTGTTTTGATTGAAATGAATTCGCCATCTTAAATTTTCCTTTATAGTTTTATTAATGACCACATTTGGTAATAAAAAAAAAGTGTCTAAAGCAGTGATTCAAACACTTTCCCGTTCCCTTTTAACATTAGAATGGTTTTAAAGTCTGCTGCTAAGTTTTTCAAGTTATGGAATCCAAACTTTACTTGGTGCTTGCATACATTCCTTTCAGAATAGACTAATGAATTTTCTACTAAACTTTTTAACCAATATCAACATACTAGCTTCTAAATATTTAAAGCCAAAGAACTGATAACTAGAACATTTCTTAATAAACCTAGATCTACATCAGTAACAGCTATTTCAGAGTTCACAATATTAAAATTACCTGAGCCATTTGGGAGACTTGTGACGTGACTGAAGACCGCGGCTCCGAGCTTCCGAAGTAGCGTCGGCGGTCGCTGTTTATTGATGAACTGGTACATCGTCTCTCACTAAACAAGTAATATAGACAAATATAATTATACCTATATCAATCTTTTGGTAGTTCTAGATTAATAATTTATTTTTTATTTTTTGTCCATAGGTCCTCTCTCTTAGTGTTTCTGTACGTCCAATAGATGGCGTTAAAGAAAAATTGTTAAAAACTGAAATAAATGAAAGAAAGTATCGGTATCGATATGTCAACGTCAGCTGTCAGTGTCAAATTAATTTAACCGAGCCCGTGTTTTAATTTTTTGTTTTAATTTGCAGTCGTGAATTCGGTAATTTATAATTGGCGACAACTTTTTGGTGTACGCTATTCATATTTTTTGACTTACAGACATCCACGCAAACAGGACGAATTAATGCGTAATACGATGTCATCTGCGGACAATGATACTGCGATACGATGGCTCCGGTGAAATGTTCTTATTTTAAGTGCCCTAATAGTAATCAAAATAAATCCATGTTCCGCTTTCCCTGGGATAAGTCGGTCGTGCAAAAGTGGATAACTAACTGTGGTAAATGAATTTTAGTAGCAAATTTTGGCTTGTCTACTACGCACCTGTAATGAAGAATACCCGGTCCATTTCAAATTTATTACATTTACTTCACCTTAAAAGCATACATGTACAAGTAAAGGATTAAGCCTTGATATTATTGTTGAACTCACACGCATCTTTGAATTTCTTCGCCAATAATAACTTATTTTCTTAAACATATGGGACGCCTACTTTGGCTAAGACCACAACTAGAATAATTTGTTTGCATTTTAGGTAACCCAAAAATTTCCAAATTAACCATTTCTGATTTGCGGAATAGATATCTGTGCACAGACACTTTTGAGGCTAAAAATTTATCTAATGTGATAAGCACTAGAAGAAGATTGATGAACAATGCTGTTCCTATTCCTTGCAGGAATCCAGAGTGCGGAAATATTATACCTAATGGATCAAATGTTGAAAAAACACAAGGTAATAAAATACTATATCTAAGATTCAAATATTATTAAATCCAGAGACTTCTGAGAGTGTAATATTATATTTAACTAACTTGTACACATTACTATGTTTTTTTTTATATCATAAGGTGGCAAACAAGCTAGCGGCCACCCAAATCCGCCAAAATGGCGAAGCGACCGCTGCCCATAGACAATCACAATAGCGGATGTGTTGCCTACCCTTGATTGGTGGAAGGAGATGCACATAAAGAGGATATTTCCCATTCCTATGCGTCTCCTGCACCATAAAATCCACATTACCTTCCCATCCTTTTCTAATATGAAAAAGGGTGGGAAGAAAAGGGACTAAAGTTGGGCCTCCGGCACCATAGGAAGGGGAAATGTCCTCTTTATGTGCGTCTCCTCCTCCGTCAATTAAGGGTAGGCAACGCATCCGCTATCGCGGATGTTTATGGGTAGCGGTCGCTTTCTATTTCGGTGGATTCAGGTGGCCGCTTGCTCGTTTGCCACCTTATATTATAAAAAAAAAGAAAAGAAAAGAATAAATGTTTCTGAATCGAATCAGACATTTAAAAGTACAAACATTTCTTCAATATTGAAAATGGAAAAAGCACAAGGTATAAATGAAATTTTCTTTTAAATATTGTGTAATGTGCTGTTGCCCGCAAATTTCGTTAGCGCAAATTTGGACCACCCTTTATGCCATTTTGACAGCGCGAAATATTAAAAAACGTAACCTATAATATGCCTATCCATGTTAGCTACCCTGCAGTGAAAGTCCGGTTGAAATCGGCTCAGCCGTTTCGGATATTACCCGGAACAAACGGCTTGCGGACAGACAGACAGACAGTTTACATTTTACCAAATTATCAATAGCAAATGTCAAAATGACATGACAAACCTTAGCAATCTTTCTTTCTTGATGTTGGCAGCAACTTATGGCCTCTTTCCCACATTAGGGTTTTTATCCAAAATATTTACCACCTAAGTTTAATGACGTGAAAATATATAGCCTAAAGCGTGACGTAAGTGTAGGGCTTTTTATTAAAAAAGGATTATTCAAAAATATGCTGTAATTGCTGACATCTTAGGCAACAAAGAAGTGTGTGTTTACGCTTTATTATAATAGTATAGATAAATAGATTTGTTATTTTCATTGAATTGGACTAAATATTTGAGGTGAGATATCTAACCTGACTGAGCGTCGCGGGAGTCTCGCGGCGTTGGAGTCTGAAGCGCGGCGGGGCTCCGGTGTGGCGGAGGCGGGCAGCTCGCGCGCGCCGTCGGACCGCCTGCGGGCTTCGCCCCCGACCACGCCCCCGCCCCCGCCCCCAGTCGCCGACCCACTGGCCCCGGCCCCGGCCCCCGCCCCGGCCCCGCTGCGCACGTACAAACGCCGCGGACTCTCCGTCATGGTACGTACCCGCTATTCACACACACAAATTACAATATAATTACATTTTTTCTCATAATATATGATGTAACCAAGTTTTCTTGGTTGAATTTGGATGGCTACAAAGGTAGAGGAAGACCGAAAAAAGTATGTAATTGTGTGAAAGAGGATATGCTTAAAGGAGCGGAATCAGATTTGACGGCTGATGATGTATGGAAGAGCAGCACTGGGCCGACTCTCCGTAGGGATAAGGGCAAATTGATGTAACCAAGTTCACTTCTTCCCTATTTCACCCTTTTTGTACAAGGAAAGGATAAGAATCGAAACCATGACTTATGTATTACATTTTCAGAATTACAAGTCTTCAAATGAATTGCCTAAGCGTTTTATTTTCTCGTCATATCCGATGTATCCGAAATGTTCGGGTATTTATAAGGTTGTCTCTCCAAAGGTCCTAGGGAAAGGATATACAGGGTAAGTGACAATTGTCTTACACAATAAGTCACTGGAAACTATTATGCTATCGCACTCATTCCCTTCTAGAAAGACAGAGAGGGATACTGATTTAATATTCTAGAAGTGTTCTGTTATTTTGGAGTATTTGTTGTTTATACATTTTGTTGTTTTAGTTCTAATTTTATAATAAAATGTTTAAATAAAATTATCTTCACTTTAAAACCTACCTCAGAGAATCGTTGCGATATTTTGAATTTCTCATCTTTCGGCTTCTGTTTGTCTTTCTCCTGTTCTTCTTCTTTGTATTTAATATCTTCGTCGCTCTGATCAACTAACTCTATGCTCTCATCCTTCATAATCGCGGCTGCTTTATCGTTATCTTTGGTAGGAGAAGTTTTCTCTGCTTTCCCTTCTTCTGGACTTTTCTTCGGACTACCCACTAATGTGACCGAACTCAGCGCACTAGGTGATGATGGTGATGTACCTTTACAATGATTATAAGGATTTAGTTAAAAAAGTTTCATCATCAGCTCACTATTCTCATTTATAAGGCTCAAGTCTACACTAAGTTGAGGGTGATTTGGACTACACTGGTCCAGGTGTTGACTTCATACATATCTTTGATTTTTTTCGCCGATATATGCAGTCACCCCATAAAAAATAACGTGGAAATTAACCCCTATGATCCAAATATTTCCAGCAATTTTTAAAAGAAGAACCCTCTATAATGCTATTTATGGCTCTGCCCTTTTGAATAATTAACCATGTAACCTTACGCATACCTTTAAGAGTTTCATTGCTTGATGACGTGGCCATTATCTTGGGTATAGTCAAATGACTGTTGTCCTCTTCCACCTTCATAAGATAGCATGAGACAAAACAAAATCTTCTGAGATTTCTATATAATAAAATGCTATGAGCAACTCCACGTTTAAATCACAAGTAACCAATAAAAAATTGATTTGATCACTACGTTACAGGAAATCCAAAGCTTAACTTAATAATTCTTTACTTCTAAAACACTCGATTTCAAGTTTTTAAAGCTTTGTGATGGTCTGATACTTAATGACAAATTAATTAAACATATTTGGACCATTTCTTACCTTACTAACATTTGACGTACGTCTGGAAGGTGCCATCAAATACGGCGATAGTTTATCTTCGTCTTCACCTGCAACAAATATTTTTTAATTTATTTTTAACAGAACGACTACGGCAGTAGGTCTACACTAATAAGATCTTTAGAGAATTATAAAAAGATCTTACTCTTCCTCGAAGCCTTCCAGAACCTCGATTGCCAATCGCGGTCGCTGTATTCAGAGCCATAACCTGCGAATCAAACGCATTGGTCAATAGGTGTTCACAAAATTGGTAGCCACTTGCTCCTTCTAAATATAAAAAAAGTGTATACCTGATACAGAGCTAGCCCCACTGGTCTTCCGGGCGGTGTCAGGTGGGGGCGCTAACTCCATCTCCTGCTGCGACTGCTCGTAGAACACCTGCTTGAGCGCCTCAAGGACTGTCACCCCGTCAGTGAACACGCGGTATGTCAGCAAGAACGTGTTCAAGAAGTCCACTGACAGGAAGCGTAGGTCTACGATAGAAGGGAATTCAAAATTAGAGCCTTGTTTTAATAGTGACCGATAATTTAACTCTAAAATATCTAGAGTTTCAAAGATACCGGGATTATAAATTACTAGGTTTCGCCCGCGACTCCGTCTGCGTGGAATTAAAAAAAAACAAAAGTGAGTAGCCTATGTGTCCTTTGTATCCTCTTTGTAGGTATGAATTTCTCGATATAAAAATATCGTTTTGATTTATCTACTATTTTTGCACATAAGTAAACACAGTAAAATTTGATTTAAAAAATCAGGCTTTTAAGGTTTAAAGTGAAAGGTTAACTGACCTGTAAGCCGTTGCAGCAGTCGTTGGGGTGTGGCGGATCTGATCTGCGGCACTTTGCAGGAGTTGAGGGTCCTACTGAAGCGGATGTCGACGTCGTCAGTGAAGAGAGCGCGGTCGGAGCGGCAGGCGGGCAGGCTGGCGGAGGCCGCGCAGGAGCCGCAGGCGCGCAGCAGCTCCGTCAGTGCCGCACTCTCCATGCACTGCGCCACCTCGCTCGTCCACGCCGCCTTCTCCTCCAGGGTCGCAGCCACTGCACACACGATAGAATTCAATATATATTATAAATGCCGCAAGATAAAATCATAAGTAACAAAACAAGTCGGCAGTTAAAGTCTACTAAAATTTCTTGCTACGCAAGAAGAACCGAGACGGGTCTAAAAAAAAACACCTCAAACGACTAGATGAACATCTCCAATTATATGTTTAAAGTCGTGGAACGCCTACTTTCTAAATTAGGCTCAAGATTCGTCTTACAGGAACTAGGACTATTCTTTCTTAGTTCTTAATAAGAGCTTAGTTATAAATATAGCGAGTTTTTAGTTCACTTCACTTAATCTGGCTTATCATCTCATTAAAGTCCAATCGTAGACAAGAATTTGATCCTTTCTGTATCAATTTGGCTGTTCTCATGTAGAAAGTTTGTCTAGCAATCTACCAAGGATTAAACTGACGTACCTAAATGAGCGCAGATCTGCTCGCCCTTAACTTCGACAAGTATCTTGAAGTCTTTACCCTGGTAGGGATCGCCGCCCGGAGATGAGCACACTGATGTTGAATCTAAAAGCAAAAAGACCTGCTTAATACTGCTTAACTTCAAAAACATAAAAACAATAAGATTTCATACCATCATCATCATGACTAGAGGGATCCTCGACTAGAAGAGCATCGTGCAGTGGTAGACGTCCATTGGGCGGCAGGTGCAGTCGGCCCCCCGTGGCCCGCGTCGTCAGCAGGAGATGGTTGCTGAACAGGAACGCTTGTCGAGCTTGCAGGGACGCCCGACGACCTTTGCCCACCACTTGGGATAATGTGCCTAAGAATTCATCACATTGTTATACACAAGAAGTATACAATACATGTGTATCTGATTTTGGTAGTAAATGAAATGGGTTTTTAGATGCTCTCACCTTGGCGTATGAAGACCTGGTTGACATCGAGCAGGATGTCACAGCCCTCAATAATCATACGCTCTACTGCGAGATTCTTCCGCAAGTTCTCAGTTTCGCTGACCTGAGAACCATTTACATAACTACATTGTTAACTTTCAATGAAATGAAGATTAACAGGACACCATCTCATTTAAATACTAGGTCTTTTGGCTTGTGTTTTAATACTTAATTGTACAAAGAAGAACGAGATTAAGAGATCAGAATATGACCTTGAAACATTACGTCACCTCATCGTGCATCTGTCGCGATAGCTCCTCCAGCTGAGCCCGCGCGTGCTGCAAGCTGCGCCGCTCCACGTGGTCGTGCGGCGTGTGCGCCAGTAGCTCGTGCAGCGTTATAATATAGCGCGGGATCTGAACATACAATCAGAATCAAGAAGAACCCAATTTTAGTCCCTTTCTCGTTCCACCCTCTTCTTATAAGGAAAGCATTGGATGGGGAAGTGGAGGAGACGCATAAGAAGGGGAAAAATTCTTTATGCGCGTCTCCTCCTCCGTCGATTTAGGATAGGCAACGCATCTGCAATTGTGGACGTTTATGGGCAGCGGTCGCTTCGCCATTTCGGCGGATTTAAGTGGCCTCTTACTCGTTTGCCTTACCTTACCCTTTCCTACACTCGTAGGATCGACACACCGGATTTTCTCCTTCCAAATAACTTTCATCCGTCATCTCAGTCATCACTCCCTACTTGATGTCGCCTTTCACGCAATCCATCTTGTTACAGGAAGATCATACTAAGCATTCCTATCATCAAAACTTTTGGAATTAACAGGATTTCATTAGGACCACAGTAAAGTTACTACCTGATGCATTGGGTAGGTGAGGAAGGTCTCAAGGGACCGACTCTGGCAGGCAGGTTTGCTCTCGAGGCGCGCCAGCAGATGTGCAAAGGGCTGGCTTTGCTTGCACTCTGTGAGCACCTGCAGCGAGTAGTGGTGGTTGCGGACGTACTCCTGGTAGATGGTCAGCATCGGCAGCAGCATGTCAAATAGATCTCCTGTAACCAACTCACTACTAAGCATATGTCATTAACAATGGTAAGCGGTGAACGTCAATATGAAACACCAGCCTTACGGTTAAGGATTTATCGATTTTCGACTATTGTCGTGAGTCATAGCACAAACCTAGAGTTCAGAATGAACCAGAAATGTTAGTCTAAAAAAAGAATCTGCTTGTATTTAAACAAAAACATCGTATGCAGTTTAAGCTATTAAACCTAAATTAAGACTATGTACCACTAGCTTAAATTCTTATATTATAGATAAGAGCCTCACCTAGCACTAAAGTAGGCCAGGATTCCATTCTGGATGTAAGTCCCTTGAAGAAGATCTGATGCAAGAACAGCACTGTTTCGCTGTTCAGGAATATCGAGTTGACATCCTCATGCGTGCACGGAGGCTTCTTAGAGCTGGCCGCCATCTTGAAGGGCCGGAGGAAGCATGTCACCTTTAAAATAATAAAAAGCTAACTATTTGATAGTTCCATAAAGTTAGGCACAAGGCCCGCAAGGAAACTGTCACAAGTGAGATTTATTGAAAAGAAAACTTACTAAAATTTCCATCTGCTCGAGATATTCTTCTTCAGCTTCCACCATCTTGAATACTAGGCTGAAATATATAACATTATTAAATTACTCTTACAGTTTGGTATTAAAATCATATTTACACCTGTAGGCATCAACTTGATTGGATGATTTCTCACAGAAGTAAACTTTCCCATGCGGTTTCGAGGATAAAAATGTACCTGTTCCTCTTCCTCATGCTCTCGGCGTGCGGGCTCTTGATGTACTGGTCTACGATTTGCTTCCAACGACGTCGACACAACCAGCCCCGGAAGAAACTCTACGAGGAAATTAAGTTCATTTACACATGAAGAGAAATTTCTAGAGGACTTTATAGAGCTTTTAAAAATTTTTTTTTTTAAATCTCGTTGTCAAGTACTTACGTTTATAAAATAACATGACAAGTAAATTTACCTGGACTTTCTTAATTTTGCGCAGCTCGACGGGGTCGATCTCGTCAGAGTCGCTGGGCGAGAGGCTGGCGGTGGACGTCGTGCGCGTCGCCGGCTCATGTTCCTTCTTGTACGCACACAACTACACACCAAGACATAACTGACTTTTATGGCACCCTTTTTATATGATAAGGAGATCCACGCTCATGGAACACGAGGACCTGCAAATCTGTTACCGGCCTTTAGATAGGAGTCTGGTCTCGAAGGAGTCTAAGTCGTTGCTGTAGAAATACCGCTGACAGATTTGAGATCAGCTGGTTTGAGTTTGTAGAGTTGGTAAAGGAGAGTGTACCTCAGTGCGTAGCTTTTTGACTTCGTTGGTAAGCTCGTCGCACTGTTGTGCGTACTGCCAGCGAGATGTGCGCTCGCTCTCCACCACTTGCAGCAAGTGTAACTGCTTCTGTTCCAGCTCCTCCTTCTGCAGCAGCAGCTTGTTGAAGCTGTACACAAATACCCACAGAATAGAATAGCTTCTAGAGATAACTGTTATGCTACAATTCGATAATACGCTAAATCTATACTGATATTCTAAATGGGAAAGATTTGTATTTTTGTATGTATTGTCATCTCAAAAACTACTAGGCCGATTTCAAAAATTCTTTCACCATTAAAAAGCTACGTTATCACTGAGTAACATAAGCTACTTTTTTTCATTTTTTTTATTTCACGCGGACGAAGCAGCGAGCAACAGCTAGTCAATTATAATTTAGATTAATGTGTTTTAAATTTTTGATTAGTATCTCTTTTTCCTTATCTAACTGTATGAAGACACACCAGTTATTTGTCTTGAACGTGAGATTGTAGAAACAAAAAAAAAACTTTAAAAAGATATGAAACGCACATTGTCTAGTATTTTTGTTGTTTAACTTTAATAATGCTCAGGTATCCGGATGTTATTCGGTTTCCGCTTTCGAGAATGTTGTTTGAGATGACAAAGAATTTCCGCGTCGCATCCGTGCGGAGGAAGCGACAGATGAGAATACATAGGAAATTATGAGGGGAATTTCTTAAGCCAAAGGTCACATGTATATTCTAGCGGCAACTCAAATGTTTTATACATTTAAACAATTTATTCCTATTGCTAAAATATAAATGCTACTAGTTTTTGCCCGCGACTCCGTCCGCGTGGAATAAAAAAAGTGAGTAACCTATGTGTTCTTCCAGACTATCCTCTACATCTAAGTATACCAACTTTCATCGAAATCCGTTTAAGCCACAAACTTTAACAAACATCCATCCATCCATCTAAACTTTCGCATTTATAATATTAGTATGATAAAATGTCATATTCATGAAAGCAAGCTGAAGTAATAAAAATATAAAAGCTTATATTTTAATATTTAGTATGGACATGCTGAGCCGCCATAGGCATTGACAGGCTGAATGGTCCCGGCGCAGGCGGATAATGAGATTTCTTTGTTCGCCTATTGAATGAACAGACATTCTGTTAACATGGATAGCCTTTTGTCTCTATTAGAACGCTTGGTATATTTGCTACCAGAGGGTCTATTACAAATATTTGCATGTCGTGTTATTTTTGTAACGTCTTCGATAAAGTAGACGATTTATTAGTGTAATATACGCCTGGTATCTGCTGCAAAAATTTAATAAAATTTTTGTTGATGACGTAATGAAAATGTTTTTACAAATAATGAAAATGTTCGAAACATAGAATACAATTTGGAATAGACCATAGTCTATGTTTCGTTACGAAAAAAAGGACGGTTCCCGAAAGATAGACATTTATTTTTCATATAAACATACAACTTTGTTACGATTACTAGCTTTCGCCCGCGGCTCCGTCCGCATGAAATTTAAAAATAATATAAAACATAACCTATGTTACTGACAACGTAGCTTTTTAATGGTGAAAGAATTTTTGAAATCGGCCCAGTAGTTTTTGAGTTATTCCATTACAATCAAACAAACAAATTTTCCTCTTTATAATATTAGTATGATTTGAACTAGGTAAAGGTTTTTCAAAGTTGAAATTGAATATTTATTTCTAACTAGCTTTCGCCCGCGACTCCGTCCGCGTGAGATCAAAAAAAACAAAAGTGTGTAGCCTATGTGTTCTTCCAGACTATCCTGTACATCTATACCAAATTTCATCGAAATCGGTTCAGCCGTTTAGGCTACAAACTCTAACAAACATCCATCCATCCATCCACCTAAACTTTCGCATTTATAATATTAGTAAGATTAATAAATAAGTCTATGATTTAGTTATAAACGAAAGCTTGTGCGAACTTGTCAAGCGAGATCATTGGAGCTAAATTAATTGCTTAATTGAACGTATTATTAGATTAGTCTGCGGCGTCAGTTAACCAGATTTGATAGCACTTTGTCAAACCGCAATCGATGCATAATAAAGTTAAAATTCCTCACAACATCTATCTATTTTGTTATTGTCTAAAACTAAGATAATGTTCAATATTTGACACGTAATAAAATGTGCAACATTTCCTTACATATACCAATCGACACACAAAAAAAAAGTAAATGTAAAAATTTTTTAATAAAGATAAAAAAGAACTCAGACTCCGTGTCCGAGGAAAGCATGTTGACGGCGCATAGCCGTTCAATAAAAAAAAACAAAAAAAAATCCACACACAAGTTATAAAACTAAAGATATATTAAGTACCTACGTATTGTTACTTGACTACTTATTCTTCCTATTCCCTACTTTTTAATGAAGATAGCAACCTGTACAGAATAGTGTAGGCAGAGAATACTTTGTCAACGGCACTCATTGACTTTTAACACAATATAAATTTAACAATACTCTTAATCTTACTTCTTACTAATTAATATTATTATAAATATTATAAACTAGCTGTTCCCGTGCGACTTCATCCGCATAAAACTATGAAAATTTTATTTTATTGTTTACATGTGTCAAATTATCAATTTCAAATGTCAAAATGACATGACAAACCATGGCAACCTTGCTTCCTTGATGTTGGCAGCAACTTATGGTCTCTTTCACACATTAGGGCTTTTATCCAAAATATTTAACCCCTAAGTTTAATGGTGTGAAAATATATAGCCTAAAGCGTGACGTAAGTATAGGGCTTTTTATTAAAAAAAGAATTATTCAAAAATATGCTGTAATTGCTGACATCTTAGGCAACAAAGAAGTGGGTGTTTACGCTTTATTATATTAGTATAGATATAGATATAGATATAGATATAGATATAGATATAGATATAGATATAGATATAGATATAGATATAGATATAGATATAGAAGTATAGATAGTATAGATACGAAAGTGTTAATGGATAGATGTTTGTAAGAGTTTGTAGCCTAAACTGCTGAACGGATCTCGATAAAATATGGCATAGATGTAGACAATAATCTGGAAGGAGACATAGACTTCACTTTTGTTTTTAATTTCACGCGGACGGAGTCGCGGGCGATAGCTCGTACTAATATAAAGAGGAAAGATTTTTATTTTTGTATATTTATTGAAAAAACTCAAAAACTACTGGGCCGATTAAAAAAATTCTTTCACCATTAGAAAGCTACGTTATCGCTGTAACATAGGCTATATTTTTACATTTCATGTGGACGAAGTTAGCAACAGGTCGTACTAAATAAATCGGATAGTATAACATTTTATAAGACAATAATCTAGTTAAGTTTACCGCAGTGTAGCAATAACAATAAGTTAGGAGGTTCTCTTGCGGTGTGCGGTTGATACCGGGAAGGCTGTATTGAGGTCAGGGCTACGCTATCCCGGTCCCAGGCGAACTCACAGGGATAGGTTACTTTGACTTCACCTCGATACAATGAAAGGTAAGGTTAAGTTAAATGTTGAAGTAACTTGAAATATTATGCTCGATTTATAACGTTTAAAATGTACCATTTAGGTAATATACAATACTAGCTGTTGCTCGCGACTTCGTCTGCGTGGAATTAAAAAATACAACAGTAAATAGCCTATGTGTCCTTCCAGGCTATCTTCTATAACTATTTCAAATTTCATCGAAATCCGTGAAGCCGTTTAGGCTACAAACACAAACAAACATCCTTCCATCCATCCATCTAAACTTTTGCATTTATTAATAGTAAGATTAAATGCTTTTTTCATTTGTCCGAGATTCCGTTCGCGTGCAATTTTTAAAAAAAACAAAAGTAAACAGCCTATGTATTCTTCCAGACTATCCTCTACATCCATGCCAAATATAGAAATCCGTTCAGCTTTTCTATATTGGCATTTATAGTCTAATACAAACTACCAAACAACCATCTAAACTTTCTCGTTTATATTAGTTAGATGTAAAAGATAAAGGATTCAAAATCAAATCGCTTCATCTACACTAACATAAAGAGGAAAGATTTGATTGTTTGTGTTGATAAGGCTCCGAAACTAGTCCGATTTCATAAATTGTTTCGTCATTAGAAAGCTACATTATTACTGAGTAAGATAGGTTATATTTTATTATATCTAAAAACACATAAGAGACGTATGTACGCCACCCAGGCGAAGCTGATGGTTGTCACTAGTGGTAATAAAAGGGATGTCACGTTTAGTACGAAACTTTCGTTCTTCACGATAACATAACCTAAAACTTATGACAGCTTAATGTTGGTATAGCGTGTCTGTCGATGTCTTTTTGTTTTATTTATGATGCGTAAGTGGTAATCTTTTTTATGAATGTAATGGTTCGGTCTTGTATGTCCTACAAGTATGTAAATAGACCAATGGATAGTCTGTAATAGCATTTTACGGAAGCAGATATTTTATAATGATTTTATTAACACGTTCGCTGCGTAACAGGCCGATATCAGCCTGACGCGGTACTTAAGCTGGTGCGGACGAAGAAAACTATGTCCCTCTCGCTAGTGCGCAACGATTATCTCACTTGTATACATTACATTACATAAAATGTATACATTATGTTTCCACAAAGTTATAGCATTTTAATCTATCCTAGTGCTGATGGGTGTAGAAAGACCTGCCACTCACTCGCGGACATATCATTGGGGGCATTTTGGCCCGCCGCCGCACCAGATATAAAATTATGATTTTACTTGCCGCTGTAAACGTGTTAATAAATATTTACGGTAAAGAGCTACAAAGATATTGTGTATTTTGATCCATAATCCAAGACTCTAACGTGACACCAAATTGGCGCCTTTTTAGTTTGTATAATTATTTAAAAAATATAATATTGTAAAAGTAATATTTACATCGCTTATTCACGATGTTATAAAACTATTTAAAGTTTGTTCGTCCTATTTTAATGCACAAAGGCTTCGGCGTTAAAATTATGACGTCATTTTCTACATCAAAGAAGATTTCGCTGGCGCTTTATGAAATCTCGCAAGAGACGGATGCTTACTGGATTGTTTTGCTCACTTTGTATTTGATCTTAGAAATTAACAACAAAACTCTCGCCAATAACCCAAGGGTATAAGCAGAGATTACGAATTGCCATATGGTGTAATGACTCGCCAGTTCCACATTTTAGAAATCATGTTTACATAAAGTATATAAATAATTAGTAGATTAGTAAAAGAATTCTGTTAAAAATTCTTCATTTATCTATCACCTGTCTACTATTGAGGATTTTTGTTAAGAAAAATAAAATAAAAACACAGTTGTCCCTTTGGAAGTAGAATTTAACGCAAACGAGTTCGCGATATTCATTAAGAAAGCTGCTATTTTTATCTAAATAAAAACCATTCTCAAATTACAAAAGAGAAACCTGATTTTAGTAACTAAGAAATCAATCTTAATGAGAAACCTTTCCTATACAGTGTAATCATCCCCTTAGTAAATAAGACGTTATGTTGACTCTTTGTAAGAATAAACCGAATAAATGCGAAAGTTTAGATGGATGGATGGATGTTTGTTAGAGTTTGTAGCCTAAACGGCTGAATGGATCTCGATGAAATTTGGTATAGATGTAGAGGATAGTCTGGAAGAACACATAGGCTATTCGCTTTTGTTTTTTTAATGCCAAGCGAACGGAGTCGCGGGCGAAAGCTAGTATATTAATAAAATATTAAATCCTTCGTCAATATAGTCAAAGAATTTAATTCCCTTCCCATTTCCCGCAAGATAAGTAATCACCATAAGATTTGTTCATTCTTGACCTAATTTCGGTGTAGATAGGGAATAAACGACCTCCACTGTACCATCATTCCCGCCATTAAAAATCTTTTCAGATATAACCTAATTTTAAACCACAATTTAATATCACATCTCTTCTATAAGGCATTTGCAATCGTTTGCGCTACTAAGCTATTTGTAGGGAATTCGTTTGAAACTCCACACGCAAATAACCGACGCAAAATACACTAATAAATGTCAAAGAGAAGCACAATTTTAAAGCGTTTAAGTTTGAACACGACGAGAACTTGAGCTACGCAAATACTCAGATTAATTACTTAGATCGAATGCATCATTATTGATTTTTTTATACTGAAAAGGCAATAGTCTAGTAAATCACCTTATTAAATACTAGCAGTTCCGACTTCGTCCGCGAGAAATGAAAAAATAATAAAAAAAGCCTATGTTAGTTACTATGAATTACCTTTCTAACGGTGAAAGAATTTAAAATGGACCCAGTAGTTCTTGAGTTATTTCAATACAAACAAAAATTCAAATCTTTCTTCTTTATAATATTAGTATAGACTAGCAGTTGCTCGCGACTTAGTCCGCGTGAAATTAAAAAATAATAAAAAAGCCTATTTTACTCACAGATAAATTTCCTTTCTAACGGTGAAAGAATTTAAAATGGACCCAGTAGTTTTTGAGTTATTTCAATACAAACAAAAATTCAAATCTTTCTTCTTTATAATATTAGTATAGACTAGCAGTTGCTCGCGACTTATTCCGCGTGAAATTAAAACATAACAAAAAAGCCTATGTTACCGTATGAATTACCTTTCTAACGGTGAAAGAATTTAAAATGGACCCAGTAGTTCTTGAGTTATTTCAATACAAACAAAAATTCAAATCTTTCTTCTTTATAATATTAGTATAGACTAGCAGTTGCTCGCGACTTATTCCGCGTGAAATTAATAAATAATAAAAAAAAGCCTATTTTACTCACAGATAAATTTCCTTTCTAACGGTGAAAGAATTTAAAATCGGACCAGTAGTTTTTGAGTTATTTCATAACAAAAATACAAATCTTTCCTCTTTATAATATCAGTATAGATTAGTATACTCGAAACCAATATACAACAAAGTAACTGCAACCATGATACAGTTGTTATCTTATGTTAAAGGAACGACTGATAAACGCGAGTACACAGTACCGGATAGGGGACAGCCTTGGCAGTCATTTTTGTATGTGTATTTCCGCCCTAACCCCTAACTGTTAGTGCACACCTGTTATTCGTAAATAAAATTATATTTTAATAAAATTCATGCACGTATCCAGGCTGGGTTATTAGTTTAACATAAATGACGTCACGGTGGAAGCTTAATCCGATTATACTTTGATCAGTGGACGCAGCCGGCTGACGATCGCTTCGATTGAATTAAATATGGATCTACTTCAATATAATTTAAATTATATGAAATAAACTCTAGTGTTTTTATGTAATAATTAGAAGAATTACGACTGAAATAAAAGAAACGATCTGAGTGTCGGAAACAGGTACATTTACCCCATATACAGAAGTTCTAGGCTTCCTATTCTACATCACTAGAGCTTCTCCTAGGATATAGTGGTAATTTTGATTGCATGGAACTAAACTTCCTAAATATCAATTTATTTTTAATGAAAGTCGACGTAAGAATCTTTAACATTAAGTACGCGCACAATTGAGTCTCGCTTTGATTCCTATGAGCTTATATGAAGGTACACACTACTCGATTTTTAGTTATGCAACTAAACAGTTGAATTGTCTGCAAAAAAATCGACAATCGCACAACAGTTGTGCGATAGTTTAGTCAAAGGTGTGCGCCTGCTCTAAAATTTATGACTAACAATAAGCATATGGACTGTAAAAACATGTCAGAATATCATAAAATATTCTACATTTTTATGATCGTGCATGAAATTTACATAATATGTAAGAAGGGACGCGTATTTCTATTTCGTATTTTTCCCTCGTCTTTAAATCGAAACGGCAATGGGAGGAAACCTTCAAGCGGGTTTATGTCTTTTACTCTTTTATCCGTTTGTATTCTCAAAAGACTTCTTTGAACAGTCTCAGAATTCTTAGACAATAATAAAACAGAGAATTCTAAAATGGTCTAATCCTCAAATATTAAACGCCACATAGAAATCTACACTATCTGTACTACCTATACTTCTATACTATTATAATAAAGCGTAAACACACACTACTTTGTGGCGTGAGATGTCAGCAATCAGAGTATATTTTTGAATAATTCTTTCCTTAATAAAAATCCCTACACTTACGTCACGCTTTAGGCTATATATTTTCACGCTATTAAACTTAGCGTGTAAATAAATTGGATAAAAACCCTAATGTGGGAAAGGAATCATAAGCTACAAGCTGCCAACATCAAGGAAGTAAGATAATTTGACAAATGTATACATCATCATCTCCCCTGCCTTATCCTACTCCCGTAGGGTCGGCGCACCAGGTTTTCGTCCTCCAAAACACTCTATCATCCGTCATCTCAGTCATCACTCCCTTCTTGATCATGTCACCTTTCACGCAATCCATCCATCTCTTTCTAGGTCTACCTCTACCGGTGTACCCCTCCACATTCATAACTAACGTCCGTCTTGTTACATGCGATTCATCCCTTCTCATAACATGCCCATACCACTCTAACCTTTTACTCCTTATTTTCTCAACCACTGGGGCTACTCTCAAACTTCCTCTAATATACTCATTTCGTATCTTATCCAATCGTGTTACCCCACACATCCATCTTAACATTCGCATTTCCGCCACATGTATTCTCCTTTCATCCGTCCCTTTTACTGCCCAACATTCACATCATGACAGGTCTTATGACGGTTTTGTAAATTTTCCCCTTTATTTTAAGGGGAATATGCGGGTCGCATATTACACCTGTAACCTGTCGCCATTTCATCCATCCCGCTTTTATTCTATTTCTCACGTCACGGTCAATATCGCCGTCGCTTTGGATTAATGAGCCGAGGTACCGGAAGTCGGAGCAAACTGGAAGATGGACGCCATCCAAGGCAATCGGGATAAAACTAGATAAGCCCCCGAAGTCGCAGAATAGCTGCTCCGTAAATGTTGCTGACAAATGTATACAATAAAATCAAATTTCCAGAAATTCATGCGGATGAAATAGCACGGGAACAGCTAGTGTTTTACTAAAGGGCAATTACAATCATGATGTTTACTAAATTAATTTACTGCTTCTATCTACCCAATGTTGTGTTTACAAGGAGTCTACTGCCTTATCATCAATTAGCACGTTGATTGTTACAGGGTCTAACACACCCTGTCCGTGTCTTTAATGCGGGAAAAATAAATTAAACGCCTGGTGCGGGAGGCCTAACTTCTGTCTGGTTTAGTGTAGGAGACATAAATATGTTAATTTTTTAGGACAGAATTTGTGTGAGGATACTAACGTTTGTTACTTACGGAAGTTTGAAAGTAGCGCCAGTGGTGGAGAAATTAAGAAGCAAAAGGTTAGCGTGGTATGGACATGTTATGCGACGAGACGATGGGGACATAAACCAGAAAGTGTTAAGAATGAATGTGGATGGCTACAGAGGAAGAGGAAGACCGAAGAAAGTATGGATGGATTGTGTGAAAGAGGATACGCTTAAGAAAGGAGTGGTTTCAGATATGACGGTTGATAGAGATGTATGGAAGAGCAACACATACTGTGCCGACCCTCCATAAGGGATAAGGGCAAGTTGATGATGATGACTAACCTCGCCTCGCGGATCGCGTCGACCCAGTGCACGCAGTCGACTTCAGAAGCGGCTCGAAGTTCATATTGCCGCTGGCTCTCGCGACGGTACGATATTGTGAAGCAAAACTGGCATACACACAAATAATTCATATAAAGTCTGTTAATATAAAGAAATTGTAACTTTCATCTCTTTATCAATGCTTCGGATTGGGTAAATAGTTTTAAAACCTTTTCCTAATCAATAGCATTGATGTAATTTAAATCATAGGTAAAAGAACTGTTATATGACTTAAAACGACAGAATAATGTCCGCTCAATGGCGTTTACTTACTCTACATTTTGAACTGGAATTAACTTATAATATAATTATGGTCGTATGAACGACAGTAAATAGTTAATTTATCCTCTCAGTGGTTGTAACATAACACCTGACTGCACTGAAACCGCAACGCCACATAATTTGTAGCGAGCTTGCGGTTTGTCAATACTGCAACTGACAGCTGTGTAGGCGATTGTCGATCCCACTCATGTTAATTTAGCTAATTGCTTGCTGTTTGTTTATACTACCATTGATTGTATTGATTCTATTTGATTGTAGAGATTTTTAGTATAGAAATTGCCAATGAAATAGTTAGATAACGCTTGACCTATTTGTATAAGTGTTAAGATGGCATTGGACTGTCTTATAGCTGTTAGCCCTTCGTTTATTAGTAAATATCCCAGTAAATTGACCGGAATAAAGAAAAAAGAACGAGAATATTTCCGTACCGAAGCGTTCCTTTCCATAGGCGATTTGCTGAGACGCTCGCAGTAAGAACCTTCTAGAAGGAGGACACCAGTGGGGCGCGTGTTGTTCTCCGACTCGTAGTAGAACAGCAGGTTCTGATAGAGGACGAACCAGCGCAGCTGCCATTTGGTGTTGTCCGAGCTGCGCTTGTGCAGGTAACCAGCCTGGGATAGAAATCAGTCTTACAATATCCTCTTGGCCTTTCTAGAAATGTTCTCTCATTTCTAAAGCCACATTCGTAGGGGCGGTTTTATAACGCCCGTTAATAAAGACTTAGGCGAACGAAACTAGAGTGATTTCAAAGCGTTCGTATCGCGAGCGTTAATACACGCTAGTACTGAGCGTTATAAAAGCGCCCGTGTGAATTAAGGGTTACGGTTTCTAATCTCTCACCTGAGAATGATCATACTGCGCTCTATCAGAAAGCGCTAGCAGTTGGCCGTCGTTGACGCGCACTGAGCGCTGGATCTTGGGACTGAGCATCTTGACTCCTTAATACCTGAACAAATCAGATTTCTTTATCGCAGACAATGCAATAATGCAAATCACATCATTCTTCCCTGCTAAATCTACTACCCTTCCCATCTTTTCTTAGTATAAAATGGCATAGCCGTAACGAACTGATAATCTAGGCTAAGTCCAGGGGAGAACAGCTATCATTAATTAATTTAAGTAGTTTTTATATCTATTTTAAATTATTCTATCTCCTAGGCTTCACTATCCCCCGTGGAATTGCCCATGATGGAAGGGGTAGATTATAATTTGGCCCCCGGCAAGTTAATGGAACGTAATTAAAAGCTTCTGAAAAAATAGAAAGTGCCAGGTTTATGTACCGGTTATTTTAAGTAATAAAAACAAAGCCGGAAATGGATCATTTTCTAGTAGAGATCGTGTTATTTTTAAAACAAGGAATTCTAAATATAGTTACAATTAGTGGAAAGGAGAGCACGGCTCTACGTATTGTTTTAATTGTAAATCCTTATCTAATATTAACGCCTATTTTGGGATTGTGATAATAAATCAATAACTAAGTAAATAGTTACTATCCTAGTAAAAGACTAACTATTTTCTAGTCTAGAACACATACCTACTTATTTTTTTCAATTGCGTGTTACGAAGTCGTGGTCTAAAGCCAGTATAAGATGTAGCCTTGCTTCCCCACTTATTACAGGAAAAAATTATAAATGATAGTTATATGGGTGGATAGTCTAATATTAACTTCACTGTTGAAATTAATATTAGAATTATTGCAAACTAAGAAAAGAAATTTAATATCACAATTGTGAGAACCGCTCGTAAATAACTACGCTTCAATAAAATATGTAAAACACCTACAAAGGATTCCAATTCAAAGCACTACTGAAATATGAAATAAACTGAGGTCTTTGACCTTTCCTTGCCCGTTGCCACATTAAATATGTATTTATTACTTTGATTTTTTTATAAAGACATTTCCATTCGACATCAAGAACTTTAGGTTTCTTTTCTATTCCTATTTTTATCATTAAATACGTTTCGTTTTAATATATCTATACTCATATTATAAAGAGGAAAGATTTGTGTCTCTCTGTTTTTTTTTGTATTGTAATAACTCAAAAACTGCTGGGTAGAATTTAAAAATTCTTTCACCACTAAAAAGCTACGTAATCAATGAGTAACATAGGCTATATTTTTTTAAGATAGGCTTGGAGTACAAATTAATTTACTGACCTTAAAATGTTTCTACTAGCATTGTAAGAAAATATATCAAGAAAATTGCGCTTTTATGACACAGGATCAATAATTGGTACATTTACCTTATGTCTTCTAATTACGTCGAACATTTTCATTTATCACTTTTGTCTTTACTTTTGACATAATACAAAAATAGATATTGGATTTACTAATCAAAAGTTCAGGTTTCCTAATGAAATTGCTCACTAATGCAAGTAATTTTAAATTCCAAACTTAGAGGAATTTTTATCTTCCAGGACTACATTTTGTTTCGAATTAGAGTTTCGAAAAACAAAAACACTGGCAATCTAGTAAGACATTACGTGTAGTCAGACTTAAATAGAAAAAGTATTAATACTAATAAAGCCACTCATTTTTAATATGTTTATAATTTTACTAGCTTTCGCCCGCGACTCCGTCCGCGTGGAAAAAAAAACAAAAGTGTCTATGTGTTCTTCCAGAATATCCTCTACGGCTATGCCAAATTTCATCGAGATCCGTTGAGCCGTTTAGGCTACAAACTCTAACAAACATCCATCCATCTAAACTTTCGCATTTATAATATTAGTAGGATTAGTAAGATTTATAGGCATGATTTGATACCAAAATAAACACGTAGCTTAGTCAGTGTGTATTCGCTAGACAGATAGATTTGGGTTCGATTACCAAGAAAAGAAAGAAAAAACTGTATATTTTTTATGTAAATTTGAACTATTTTATTTAATTAATGATATTTCTACTTGATTAAAAAAGTTTTGAATTTCAACAGTAATATTAAGACGATTTTGTTCTTTTCTAAATTAAAATATTTGTTTTCTTTGGGAATAGGGGATGCGCCCAACGTATTATTTACAAACAAATGATTTTTGCATTTAAAACATTCATTTTAGATGATTTAACGAATAGTTCGTTAAATGATTAATGTTTAAATGTATTATAAATAATTACATAAATTTAATTATAGTTATGCATATTACATACCGCTTATTGTTGATATTTTCTCCAGCAGTACATTTTCCGAGATCTTCGTGCTATTTTGAGATAAAACTTTTGTATAAAGGTTTGTTATTTAAAATGTATTAGAAGTACTAGGAAACAGACAACACTTTAGAATTATCAACAATAGTATAGAAAAGGGATAACAGTTTAAAAATTCAATCTAAAAGAGTATTTACACTGCTCATTTACTTGGAACAATGTGCGCGCCTGTTGATTTATAAATGCAACCGGTTATAGAAATATTTTTTTTTATTATTTTAGCAGGCGCTTGATTGAAGTAGTGATTTTTTGGATATAATTTAATAGAAACGCTTTATTCAGTCATGGTTATGAGCCGTGTTATTTATTTAGGGTTTGCTAAAGATGGTGAACTACGTCCTACACGAAGACGCCAGTTCGACTGGCGAGTGCCCGGCGAGCACGGAGCACCTGTTAGCTGGATCGACCGCGCGCGTGCGTGCCCCTGTGACGTACAACACAATCCATAGAATTAACTACGAATTAGAAATGGACAAGAGAATTAACTCATCAATTTCAAGTTCTCTGATAATATTTTATTGCATTACATTCACTCATATCAGTACATATTTCATTATTTATAGCTTTTTCCACTTTTCTTTATTTAAAATAGAGTAATATTTAAAAGGCGAGCATATGTAGATGTTTGTAATCAGCTCATTTAATAAGCCATGATATATTCAGACAATATAGTCAATATTTATTAAGGAATGTCTAACAACGTCGTAACTCTGCATATAATCAACAGACAACGGCGTCGAGGTATTAAAACTCTTGCGGCCTATCTCCGTCGCACAAGCGCTTTTGTGCCCGCTATGGCCACCAGCCGCCGGCAGCCACGGCCGCACGGTTAAAAGATCAAACAACACCCGGCCTGACGCTTTATGTGAAAAGCGCTCGACACAAGGCTCCCGGGCTTTGTGATGGAAAATTCTAAATAACTTCGTTGTATTTATCTTTTTTATTTAGTATCGTTAATAGGTGAAAAGATGGAATTTGGTTTAGGCCAAAAAAATAGCCATCTATGCAATATGGATCTTATAATTATTAAATCGTAGCCACTGTTTTGAACTATTTTCGCTCGAAGCTAAGGGATCAAATACCCAAGTAAAATGTTACTTGCTGTTGTATATTCTTCTTCTTTTATGCAGTCTTCTGAGCCTACGTTCATGTCTTGCCAGACATGTCGTGATTATTATGTATTAGTGACCTACTTCTCAAGCCGCCCTTGATCGCTGCCTTTTTTGCACACCTCTAAAAGTGGGACATTTTTCTAGATGTAGACGTAGTGTTTTTCAAGTAGCATTTATCACGCCATATAACGTAAACTTGAAAATTGAACTTGAAAAAAATCAAAGCTTGTTTGATGACAAGAAGATTTAAAGACTCGATTTTCTACATCGATTTCTAAACGATGCTGTCAAATCAAGTGACATTTAAACGTCAAAAAATTATGTTTTCATTTCATGAATAAATTCAATCTGAATTACAAAAGACCGAAAGGCTCGGGTATAATAATTCAATTTTTATTAATTTATTAGTCTCAAAAATTCCAATGGTAATTTAGAGAAAGTGCAGTGAAAATAATAATCCACCGACATTTTTTTGTGTAATGCGTAAAATTTAAAAGTTGGAGAATGGCGTCAGGATCAAAAAATGATATCGTAAACCGTTTGTTAAATGTAAGACTCGAAGGTGGCGGTGACGAACAGCCGCCACAAAATATGCTGCCGTCGAATCAACTGGCGCGTCGTTTAGAAAACGTTGCGGACGAAGACAATGGCCGAATTCCCGAGGCTATACCGTCATCTTCATCGGCGATAGAAAATTTGCAACCGAGCAACAATACGGGTCGCTTGCATAACTGGCAGGCGACAAAAACTACTGTAAAAGAGAGGTTGTCGTTTCTTTTTAATAACGAGATTCTTTCGGACGTTCATTTTATTGTTGGCAGAGACGCGAATCAGCAAGTGATACCCGCGCATAAGTTTGTCCTGTCAGTTGGTAGCGCGGTCTTCGACGCTATGTTTAACGGTGTGTTGGCCACAAAATCAGAAGAGGTGGAACTGCCTGATGTGGAACCGGCAGCTTTCTTACATCTGCTGAAGTTTTTGTACTCCGATGAAGTGCGCATAGGGCCTGAGAGTGTAATGACAACATTGTATACCGCTAAGAAGTATGCTGTGGCTGCATTAGAGGAGCATTGTGTTGACTTTTTAAAGAGCAATTTGGGTACGGACAATGCGTTCCTGTTGTTAACACAGGCTAGATTGTTTGATGAGCCCCAGCTGGCTGCGTTGTGTTTAGAAATGATAGATAAAAACACAGTGGATGCGTTAAATGCTGAGGGATTCACGGACATTGATCAGGATACTTTGAATGCTGTATTAGAAAGGTATTTAAGTGTATATAGCTTTTGACTGAATAGTTAAATTATTAAAACTTTTGTACTGCATTATCAATAACTAATTAAGAATGGCTTAACTCAATTATGATTGATATAATCATGATGAGTGCATGCAACAGTGATAAAAATTAGAATACTAACATGCTCTGGAGGTGGAGCCACAAAGATCCATCATCTAATTGCTGCCATCACTGGACAATCTATACTAATATTATAAAGAGGAAAGATTTGTAATTTTGTATGTATTGAAACAGCTAAAAAACTACTGGGCTGATTTCAAAAATTCCTTGACTGTTTTTTATTATTTTTTTAAATTCACGAGGACAAAGTCACAAGTTATATGTAAATTAAGCCATTCTTAATCATTTTTTGACAATATCACGAATATTATAAATATGAAAGTTTAGATAGATCGATGGATGTTTATTACAGTTTGTAGACTAAACAGCTTAAAGGATTTCTATGAAATTTAGTATAGACGAAGAAGATAGTCTAGAAGAACACATAGCCTACTCAATTTTTTTTTATTCCATATGAACGGAATCGCGGGTGGAAGCTAGTTAGTAATAACTGAGAGTATTAACAGTTCTTATTTGTTTCAAACATCTATTTTTGTATGCCATTGGTTTATGTTAATGTGATCTCAATATTGGCTACTTGAAAGATTTAAAATTCAAATAGGCAATTGAATGTCAAATCTATCTTTCAACTCGACTATTGAATGTCTGAAAAATGTTATGCGACGAGACAATGGGGACATAAACCAGAAAGTGTTAAGAATGAATGTGGATGGCTACAGAGGAAGACGAAGACCGAAGAAAGTATGGATGGATTGTGTAAAAGAGGATATGCTTAAGAAAGGAGTGGTTTCAGATATGACGGCTGATAGAGATGTATGGAAGAGCAACACATACTGTGCCGACCCTCCATAAGGGATAAGGGCAAGTTGATGATGATTGAATGTCTGAAAAAATATAGAACTATGCTACTAAAGAATTGCTAGGAAATATAAAATAGCTTAAGTAATTTTTTGCTTTAAATGATGGTACTTCTATTGATGTTAACACCCTAAAAATATAATCACTTGTTAATATTTCCAGAGACACTTTACGTATTAGAGAGGCTAAAATATTCTCCGCAGTACTCCGTTGGTCGGAAGCGGAGTGCATACGTCGCCAACTTCCAGTGACCCCTGGTCATCAGCGCGCTGTACTAGGCCGGGCATTCAACGCTATCCGGTTTCCACTTATGTCAGTTGAAGAATTTGCTATGGGTCCTGCACAAAGTGGATTACTCGATGACAGAGAGATAGTGCAACTATTCCTATATTTTACGGTGAACCCAAAACCTAACGTAGGATTCCTAGATACGCCTAGATGTTGTATGACAGGCAAGGAGTTAACTGTGAATAGGTTTCCGCAAACTGAATCAAGATGGGGGTATAGCGGGACTTCTGATAGAATAAGATTTACTGTCAATCAAAGGATTTTTGTAGTCGGTTTTGGACTTTATGGATCTTATTTTGGACCTACAGAATATGAAGTACATTTACAAGTAAGTATGTGTGTGTAAAACCAAAGAGATTAAAAAAAAATGTATAGAGCAGGCATAGAGCACTTAATTTGAAAAATGTTTGTCAATCTAATTAATCGTATTTAAATTAATTGGCAATAGGTGTCAATAATTATTTTTAGCCACCGTTTAGTTTGTTTTATAACGAAAGATGGAGCTTATTAGAATTTTGTAAATTGTTTAAATTACATGTCAATAAAGACATGAAGTGGCACTAAACTTGACAAGTGGTATAGTACCTTTAAGAGAAAGTACCAGTGAGAAAATGTTCACTGCCTTGTCTATATATTTCTTAACCCTTAAATGCGTGTTTTTTTTTTCTTGAAACGAATAGTAAATTGAACATAGATTAAGGGAAAATAAAGAAAAAAAGAGTTTTATTTTTCAAAATAGTCTATTTTTATTATTATTATTTTAAAAAATGTTAGTAGATTTTTGTTAATTTATATATATATTATATTACTCTATTGGGTAAGACTGATGTATAAATGCATCATCATGCATTTAAGGGTTAAATGTCTTTTTAAAACTAATAAAAAAGTCTATGTAGTCTGTGACATTCACTGAGAATGTTTATGGTAAAAAAATGTTTGAAAATTGCTTGACTGGTTTCAGAGTTTATTTGTTACACAAAAATACCGATCTTATGTAAAAATGAGATTTAAATGTATAAATATGTAAAAATGAGATTTAAATGTATAAATTATTCCATAGATAATCCACTTAGCGACAAAGAAAGTGTGCGGATCAAATACAACAACATTTTGCTGTGATGGGACCGATGATACCTTCCGTGCCATGTTCAAGGAGCCAGTTGAGATCTTACCTAACACCTCGTACATCGCCAGCGCAAAACTTAAGGTAATATATAATATTAACATCCTCCAAAGTACTTTCAGAACTCCATAAGTCTAGATTTAAAAATTTATTAAAGCGTACACTTTATGTAGGATGTGACCAATCACAGCTTGGTATTTAATATTTTTTTAATAAAAATCCCTTTATATTTCACGCTCAACTTGTGGTGAGTAAATTTAAAAACAATTGCTTTATAAGGGACCAAAACTACAAGTCAATATTAGCAATTAAATACCATGGTTACAAAGCCTTTAAATCATTCAGCCAATAAGTTGTAATTTAAGCATTCGAACCCAGGACTTGTTTATAAGTCAACAGTAAATGGTATAGGCAAGAGAGTCGGTGGCTCAGTGGTTTAAGCTCTTGACTTGTAATCTACAGGTCTTGGGTTCGAATCCCGCTGTACCAATGTGATTTCGATTTTAGAATTTCATATACATAATTTACCCGACGTTCTTATGGTGAAGGAAAACATCGTGATGCACATATCGGTGAAGAAATTCAAAGATATCTGTCAAGTTAACCCGCAGTGCAGGTTATGGCCTAGTCACCCCTTATTAGGGTAGGCTCCTATTACCTCGGTGGGGATGTACAGCTGGTGATGATGGTGAAATGGTTATTCCGAATATAAACTTCCAGTCCGTTCCCAGGGAACAGACTCGTACTACGGCACGAAGGGTCTCCGGCGCGTTATTGTCGACGGCAATAATGGCGAAAAGGTCGTATTCCAGTTTTCATACGCCGCTGGGAATAACAACGGCACTTCGGTGGAGGATGGACAGATACCCGCCATTATTTTCCACATATAATATATGCTTGTCACCCTTAATACACCCTCTCAGCATATCAAATGTCTACTGTGTATGGTGAATGACTGAAACTTCATTCTTTTGTGTCTCAATTGAAGAGTAATGAAAGTAGAAACCACAGTCATAAAGTGTCTTTTGTATGATGAATGAATGACTATAAGTCTAACTTGAGTCCCTGTCTGCTCCGAAAGTAATATGCGAACGGATTCCCTTAAGAAAAATCTCTTCTAAAGGTAAGTGAATGACTGGTTTGAAACTTCATTCTTGTGTCTCTTCTGTTAATCAAGAGTAAGCAATAGAAACCACTGTCATGAAATGTTGTATGTATGGTGAATGAATGATTTAAATAGTCATGCAGTCCCCAAATGCGCTAGATGTGATATAAAAACCTTTATTCCAACGAAATGTTTTGTGAATATAGTGAACGAATGATTGAATGGTGTCTTAAAGTGGAATACAATCAAGGATCCTCATGCACTTACTGAGAGGGTGACACTAATCTCATGTGTATGGCGAATGACTGAATGATTGAGTATATGTGAACGAGGGAATAAAAATAAGCTTAAAACGTACATCTGTTTCTGAGTTCAATTTATATGTTTCCAGCAAATGTAGTATTGGAGAATATTTTCTTATTATATGAGATATTGTGTATGGAAAATATTTTAAATTGTGTAAAATTGTTCATTAAAATAATTTTTCTAACATTCGTGTCTCAAAATCTTTGTATATTTAAATAAAAAAGACATAGTGTACGATGAATGAATAAAATGAACAATTTAAAAACAACGCAAACGCCCAAATTAATTTGAATTGTAATTTCTGTAATGTTATTCTTTATTTATTCTCTGGTAATAAAATGAAATATTATATTTATATGGCGTTCCTTAAAAAAAATAATTTGAAACTAAGCAGAATTGGTAATTATTTTATGATTGATAAGAGTTAAGGGCTTGTTCCACCACCGACACAAAATCTGTTATTTCCATCACATATTTTACACGTTGGATTGTTATGAGACAATTTACAAGGCAAGGAGGCCTAATTTTAGTCCTTTACCCTTTCCACTCTTTTCTTAAGAGGAAAGGATGGGAAGGAGAAGTGGATTTGACGGTGGAGAGACGCATAGGAAGGGGAAATGTCCTCTTTATGTGCGTCTCCTCCTCCGTCAATTAAGGGTATACAACGCAGCTGCAATTGCGGATGTTAATGGGCAGCGGTTCGCTTTCCATTTCGGTGGATTCAGGTGGCCGCTTGCTCGTTTGCCACCTTGTATTATGAAAAAAAAAAAAACAATTTGGTGGGAAAGGCCCTTAATTCTTTTTATTAATGGTGCTAATAAAATATTGTTTCTGATGAAATTCAAAATAAAAAATTAAATATTTTCTAGCAATGTGAGTGCAGGACACTACAAAAACCTATTTTTTATTTCAAAATATAAAACAAATTTATAATTTCAAATGATTAAATACTAAAAACTACTGGTGATTTCTAAATTTCTGCTTATCCTAACAGCGGACTCATCTTTGACTAAACTATCGCACAACTATTGTGTGCCGATTGTTTCGCAGCCCAACTGTTTAGTTGCACAACTAATCGAGTAATGTAACCTCCATATAAGCTCATAGGAATCAAAGCGAGACTAAACAGTCGTGCGATAGTTTAGTTTCAAGTGTGCGCGTGCTCTTAAACTCCGAATTCCTTACTTTTGACGTCTATCAGATTGTAAGGGTCGACGAAGCGAAGTATATAGTTATTTTCTGAACTTTGGCGTAATATCACTTTAAAATCTCGTTTTTTATAATCTGTGTATATAATATATAGATAATTTTAATATAGATAAAGTCTCTAAATAGTTAAAACGCGTATTTACTAATTATTAGTATGTAAAATTTTGGATAGTATTGAGCATTAGTATTAAAATGAAATCATGAAAATTAGTGTAGTGTTTCCCCTAGTCTTAGTGTAAATGAAAATTTAACTTTTTAAATTATAGTTTCACTTATAAAAACTAAATGTACATCAGTGAGAGAACCGTATTTTTTCTAAATTATAATATACAGACATTTAATTAAAAAGTAGAATGTAAAAAATCTTAAAATATGATAGATATTGTATGGCTTTTAGTGGGGATAGATTTTAATTCCATAAATGTGCAAGCCATGTTTTATAGAAAAGTTAACTATTACCATAAAAATAACATAAACCAACCTATTAAATATTAAAAAATATTAATATAATTTAGCTAATTCTGCTTTAAAAGTAACAGAATCAAGTAGACTGGTTTGTACATAAAATCGTTGTTGAAAAACTAAATTATTTTTATATTGTAAAAATGTTCTTACAACAAATTCAAAAATCAATTTAGTTTGTATCCAAAAATATATGTATGGAATATAATTAATTCTTCTATAAAATTATTTTCGAATGTTCGCCTTCCATCTCTTCCAGTTTTTCTTTCCGTAAAATTCTAATCTTTCTAGAAAGTTCTTCCTAAAGTTTTTTTTTATATAATTATAATATATGAATCGAAAATATTAATGCACATATATGGATTTATGTAGTTTTAATTTCTTTAGATAATCTGTGATAGATATAATGTAAGATTTTACTATAGACACAAATATTTTACTCAGAACTTATGTATTTCAAATTTATTTTCACATTTCTTTTAAATGTTGTATGTGAATAAAGTTTTATCCTTAATTTACTATAGCGCCATCTAGCGAAATTTTAAGGCACTTAGTAAACTATTGGCTGCAATGAAAGTACCTTAAAAATGTACAAGATGGCGCTGTAAAATACTTTTAACATATTTACGTGTCTTTAGTTTAGAATTAAAAAAAATGTATTCGTGTAATGTAATTTTTGCGTATTTCTTAAAACTATTTAGTGGACAACAATAATAAAGAAATGATATGAAATAAATTTTGGTAACCAAAAAATTTATCGCATAAAAATTTTTTTCAAAGAATATTTTTCTGAAATAGTTTTCTATATAAGACTGGCATTGTTATATTTTTATATCCAATAGTATTTAGTAAAAGATCTTTTTTTGTTATAAATTTTTCTATTTTAATCAATCTATTTGAATTGTATAATTTATGTTTAAGATTTATGTAAAATAGTTTTTACAAATTAGTTAAAAACTATTTGTTGACTTTTCATTGGTTAATTTTATTTTCATTTATAGTTGAAAAAATGTAGTTCCTAAAATCACAAAACAACTCATTAATTTTGTCTCAATTCATTTTTTCTAGTCACAACTAAATTGGTCTGTAGTTTCGAAATTCATTGCATTTTATAAAATTTGTGTAAAAATGTTAAAGGTAAAAAATCCTTAGAGAGTTTAATTATTTATTTATTATCATTTATACATTAAATAAATTTATTTCCCTTATGTATGGATAAGAATATTTTGTATTATTTCGTGTGAATCTGAATGTAATCGGAATTGAACAATTTGTATATCTTAAAAATGTATATTTTGATTAGTAAAAAATGTTCTTTTAGATGTTTCAATAAATTGATAGAAAATATTTTTTTGTTTAATTCTACTTGGTAATACCTATTCTATCTAGTCCAACTAATCGTCAGGAAAATATTAAATAGCTAGCTAGCTGTTGCTCGCGACTTCGGCCGCGTGAAATTAAAAAAAATTATAGCCTATGTTACTCACAGAAAAATTACCTTTCTAATGGTGAGAGAATTTTCAAAATCAGCTCAGTAGTTTCAGCGTGAATCAAATACATACAAAAATACAAATCTTTCCTCTTTATAACAGTATAGACTGGCTTTCGCCCAAGACTCCGACCGCGCGAAATAAAAAAAAAAACTAAACAGCCTATGTGTTCTTCCAGACTATCCTCTAAATATATGCCTTTCATCGAGATCCGTTCAGCATTTAGGCTACAAACTCTAACAAACATCCATCTTAACTTTCGCATTTATAATATTAGTATGAAGTATAACTTTAAAACAAAAATCGATCTTAGACAAAGTGGATTAAAATTAACAAAACAAAAACGACAGGATTTAATGAAAACTCCACAATCTTGTTAATTTCTTTAATTTTCTATATCAGTAAATAATAAAAAAACATCGAAAACTAAACATTAAATCAGGAGCAACCCATCTTCTCTTGCCATTCAACATGTCTTTTAGCAAGGTCTTTTGACACCGGCTTGGTCTTGTTTATGGCTGCTAAAATATCTGCCACATCTAGACGTTCTTTGCGACCGGACTGACCTGATATCAAAGACATTAAAAAATATATATAGACTAGGTATTGTGAACAAATCTTTTTCACTGGTACTTTCTCTGAACTTCATATGGTTTTGAGGATCTATCAATAGATAGGGTTAGTGATGTGAAAAATGTCTCAAGTGAACTGTCAACTATGCCTACTCTATATATTTTGAATATCTGCCTGAAATACACAAATTATGCGCGGTTCACATTTAGGCAGTACAGTTGGTAGAGCTTAACTGGTCCAACTAAATAAATATTATTAGATAGCATGTATGTATTTGTAAATTTAAGAGCAGCAATAAAGGCTTATTTTATTTTATTTTATAACTGGTTCAACTGGTACAGTGAATGCTAACTGCCGCCAGTGAGTCTATACAATGTATCTGGCTGTCGCAACTGTCCAACTGCTGGCCAATTGTGAACCACCCTTAATACAAAGAAAGAAATCATGTTTAAAGTCAAAATATAGAGTGAGAGACAACCAAAGGTTACCACTTCAGTGGCACTATAATAAATATTGCAGTATCTAGTTATATGCAACTATCTTTTGACCGCGATTCCGTCCGCATGGAATTAAAAAAAAACAAAGGTAAGTACTCCATGTGTTCTTCCAGACTATAGTCTACATCTATGCCAAATTTTATCCAGATCCGTTCAGCCGTTTAGGCTACAAACTCAAAACAAACATCCATCCATCTTAATTTTCGCATTTATAATCTATATCTATACTAATATAATAAAGCGTAAACACACACTTCTTTGTTGCCTAAGACGTCAGCAATTACAGCACATTTTTGAATAATTCTTTTTTTAATAAAAAGCCCTACACTTACGTCATGCTTTAGGCTATATATTTTCACGCCATTAAACTTAGGGGGTAAATATTTTAGATAAAAACCCTAATGTGTAAAAGAGACTATAAGTTGCTGTCAACATCTAGAAAGAGAGATTGCTAAGGTTTGTCATGTCATGTCATGTCATTTTGACATTTGCTATTGATAATTTGACAAATGTAAACAATAAAATAAAGTTTTTATAATTTCACGCGGATGAATCCGCACGCGAACAGCTAGTATTCGTATAAAGATTAAAGACATGTTGTTTATATTTAACTTGTAACCACACTTACTTCTCGCCACCATATTGGGCAGCATCTTCCTAACGTTAGTCATAAGAGCCTCCTTGCAGACCAGCTTTATCTCGCTCCCCGAGTACCCCTCAGTCTTGGCGGCCAACTCCTGGAAGTTGACCTTCGGGTAGACCTCCACAGTGCGCACATTCAGGTACATCTCGAAGAGAGCAGCGCGCGCCTGCATGTCTGGTAACGGTATGTAGATCCTCTTCTCTAAACGACGCAACATCGCTGTATCGATTTCCCTGATTAAAAACAATGACCGTATAGAACTATTTAAAAAGTATTATAATTTTACTGTAAATATACCTGGAAAATATGAAAACCAAAGTACTAATAGGTAGTGTTAATAGCACATTAAAAACTAGAAAATAAATTCTAGAAAGACAACTTGATAAAGGCAGTTTAAACTCTCACGGAACACTTCTGGTGATTTCAGAGAAAAACTTGACCCTCAAGCCATCCCACAAGGATTTTATAACTATTGTCATTTACCAAGGCATATTAGAGTTGGCGAGCAGGAAGACAAGTCCTTCTCTATCTCTGACGCCGTCCAGTTCAGTAAGCAGCTGCGACTTAAGCCGGCGACTGGCTTCGTGCTCGCCAGCGCTGGACCGCTCCGACACCAGCGTCTCCACCTCGTCCATGAAGATTATTGACGGGGAATAGTAGAACGCCATCTCGAACAACATCTACAAATAGAAAAGAATAGCTGTTGCACGCGACTTCAACCGCAAGAAATTTAAAAAAAAACATATCCCATGTTACTCACTAATAACATAGCTTTTTAATGGTGCAAGAATTTATAAAATCAGCCCAGTTTTTGAATTATTTCGATACATAAAAAATCCAAAAGTACAAATCTTTCTTCTCTTTATTATATTGATATAGAAGAGAAGATCAATATAAATATGAGAATTAAGAATTTACTTAACATTATGCACTTAATTTGGTAGCGGTAAGTTAAGAAAGGTAATGTTGAACAGGATAGTCTGAGACTTAATTCAAGGGCTTCCAAAAGTCGATTTTACGCTTGCCCCTTGCCCAAGAGTCGCAGATCAGCTTTCAGTACCTTCGCTGACGAATTACCTGGACTATCTTCTCCGATTCTCCCCTCCACTTGTTGACAAGCGTGCTGCAGGCGACGTTGAAGAATGTGCAGCGGCTCTCCGAGGCGAGGGCGCGAGCTAATAGCGTCTTGCCGGCGCCGGGCGGTCCGTGCAGTAACACACCGCGCCACGGCTCCAGGAGACCAGTGAATACTGTTGGATGTCTGACAAACATTTTCACTTATCTACATGAATTTTGCACGGAAAGGGTACTGTTAGAAGAAGGACTAGAAAGGTGACAATGTGATGATGGAACATAGATTAACCTTGACGATAAAAACTTGATTCAATGACCATAGTTATTTATTTAAAAAAAATTAAAAACCTTGGTCCTGCCTTCTGAAACACAGTTGTAATTAGTTCAGGAGACAGAACCCCAATGAATTTGGTCAAAATATTTTGTCCCATAAAGAGTTTTTTATTATTATTATTTATTTATAGCCTAATAGCCTAATGGTTTGGGGTACGGACTACCGATCTTGAGGTCGAGGGTTCGAATCCCGCCTTTCGACTATTGTCGTAAACCATATCCTAGCAAAAGCCTAGAGCTTAGTTGGAATGGTTAAAGGAAATATTAGTAAATTAACAAAAATCTACTAATATTTTTATATAAAAAAAAAAATTACAGTAGTAGTAGCGTTAGTATAAAAGGTGACAGGACAGAAATAGGGTCACTAATAATATATTTGTCAAATTCTAAAGTTATACCTAACAGGATAGACGACAGATTCTATGAGTATTCTCTTAGCGTCTTCCAAGCCTTTAACATCGTCCCAGCTCACTCCCGACGGTCGTATGATGTCCTGGTACAAGATATCTACGAGCTGTTTCTTATCTTGCGACATGTTGGCCACGAAGCCTGCTAAAGGCTTTCTTTCTATCGCCGGAATTGAACTTATATCTTCTGGTGGTAAATCCTGTACAGAAAAATTATTTCTTTATTTATTTATTTATTTATTTAAAAAACCAACAGCGTACATATATAAAACACTTAACATTAAGTATTATGTATAGTAAGGCCAATAACAGGTTTTTATTTAAAGTTATAAAAGTATATAATTCAAATAATAAAGAAAATATGATGAATCAAAAGAAAGAAAGTCACACATCACGGTTAGGGAGTATAAATTAATGTGAGGAAAAAATAAAATCTTACTAATATTATAAATGCGAAAGCTTAGATGGATGCTTGTTAGGATCTGCAGCCTAAACGGCCGAATGGATCTCGATGAAACTTGGCATAGACGCAGATGAAATAGTCTGGAAGAACACATAGGCAATTAATTCCACGCGGACGGAGTCTCGAGCGATAGCTAGTAAATAATATATTATTAATTGGTAGATAAAATGGCTTTTTGAATTTTCATTTTAAAGTTTCTTTTCGAAAGGTTAAAGATGTCTATATTGTTAAAGTGTAAATTATAAGTGGTCGTGAGACGCGTAATGGTGTTGTTGGCAGCGTAGTTGGCGCTGTGCATAGGGACGTGGAGTAATGGGGTATGTCGAGTCCGGCGTCTAGGTGTACAGTATTTGACCTTGCTAACTAGCTCTTTGGAGTCGACTTTACTGTGTATGACGTCATGCAATAGGCACATGTCCAGTAACATCCGCCTTTCTTCAAGAGTCAGTAGACCGTTGCAATGGCAGGCTTCCCTATAAGACGTAAAGTTTTTACGCAGTCGGTAATTGACATGATTAATGAAGATTTTTTGTATTCGCTCGATTTGTTTTTTGTATACAGTGGGATAAGGAGACCAAATAGGGCTTGCATATTCTAAAGTACTGCGAACATAAGCGTAATATAACAACTTTAATGAGAATGTGTCCTTAAAAAGGAGTAGAAGCTCTTAAGACAAATCCCAAATTTTTGTAAGCCTTTTTTACAATATAACTGACATGATCCGAAAGTATTAATTTCTCGTCTAACCATACGCCGAGGTCTCGCACATTACCAGTTCTGGGAATTACCGTATTATTAAACTTATATTCATGTATGACAGGGAGGGCCTTACGGGTGTATGTAATATGTTGGCACTTATTTGTATTAACTGTTATGTTGTTGTCATTGTAATATTTCATTAGTAAATTTAAGTCCTTCTGCAGATCTACACAATCATTATTGTTACGTATAGTATGATATATTTTTTTGTCGTCGGCGTATATTATATGTTTTGCGTACCTAAAACATTGATTGATATCATATAAATACGCAGTGTAAAATAAGGGGCCAAGGTGTGAGCCTTGGGGGACTCCTGTTGATGGTGTGTTTACGTAGTTTGATCTGAATCCTCCAAGTACCACAGCCTGTGACCGATTCGTCAAATAAGATTCAATCCATCTGAGCAAATCACCATGTATACCCAGTTGCTGAAGTTTTATAAGAAGTATGATGTGGTCTACACGATCGAAGGCCTTCTCGAAATCGGTGTATATCACATCGACTTGGCCTCCACCCTCCATCGTATTTCGTAAATTATCTACAAAGCAGGCAAGGTTGGTAACTGTGGAACGTCCCTTCAAGAAGCCGTGTATTTCTTTATCTTTGTCATCATCAAGTCATTTATTACGTCCGTTTGTAGTTTTCTATAGTACGCAATTACTCGACAAATTGAATATTGAACAAATTCAGTCATAAATTGTCATATCGAAATATGAGAAGGGGGGTGGCTGAAAACCAGCTCGAAACTGGATCTCAACCAGTATCGGTTAAGCTGAGCCTCCCCCTTTTGCCTTCTGTTACTAAGTTTCATAAATGTTTCTTATTTGTGTAACTCTGTAAATTTTTTGGATGGCAATAAAAGGTTTTTATTATTTATTTATTATTATTTAAATATTGACGAAGGAAATTACAAAAGGTCGGTGTACACAATTTGACGGTGACATATCTAACTAATGTAAAGGACGTAGGGTAACTGTAACTATACTCTCACGTCTCAGATAAAGTACTACTGTAAATCAAGTGATATTAAGTTGTTACATGTGAGCTTTTCTGAGAACAGAGAGATTTGTGTTTGAGAGAGAGAAGGGAAACTTATTTTTATACAACAATTAGCTTTCGCCTGACACTCCGTCCGCGTAGAATTAAAAAAAAGTAGCCTATCTGTTCTTTCTAGATTATCATCTACTACAAACATCCATCCATCCATCTAAACTATAGCATTTATAGAATTAGTAAGAAGTAAGATTAATAAAATATAGTTAGTAATCCATATTTTTTATGTAAGACCTTAAATAACTTGGTAACGGTGAAGGTAGCTGGCAGATCAGGGTCCTCATTGACCTCCGTCTCTGGTGGTAGGGGTTTTGCTGCTCGTGTGGGCCGAGCTGGCAAAGGCCGTGGCTCCGCCACCTGGCGGCAGAACTGCGGCTGCTTGTTGAATCTCATCATATAGTAGCTGCAAAAGTCCTGGAACAAACGAAAAAGTAAATGAAAGTAAAAAAATAGTTAACTTAGAAACCGTGCTAAGCAGGCTTTTGTTCAATAAATGAAAGAAAAACAGGCAATTTTAAGTTTGTCGGTTGTAATAATCAAGTAATGACGATTTCGATTGCTTTTACACATGGTTAAGATGTAAATTAGTACAAAACTAGCTGTTGCTCGCGATCTTCCTATGCGTGTTAAAAAAAAAATATAGCCGATGTTAATCACTGATAACGTAGCTTTTTAATCATGAAAGAATTTTTGAAATAGGCCGAGTAGTTTTTGAGTTATTTCAATACATACAAAAATACACAACTTTGCTCTTTATAATATTAGTATAGAAGACGACGAATAAAATCACAGTACATAAGTTACTACTAACTTAACCACTAAAGTATTACTTTCTTCACTAGAATGGCCTTCAAGTGTGCGCTGTACTTAAAGAGTCCGTCTCAAGAGGTCATACATGAGGGTAAGACAATGCAACTTGTGTACTTATGTAACTTAACCGGCTCTTTGTAAAAATATAACATTTAAAGAGTACGTCAAAATATAAAAAAATAACTCATGTTGTCTTCTACAATAGACATTAAAATAAAATCACGGAGAACAATTAAAATAAAGCATAAGTGAGTATAAAAGTGAGTTGAGAAAAGGAATTTGTCAACCATATTTAAGAAACTTCAAGGCCATGACGTCACACCTAAGCATAGCAAAAGCATACAAACGAATGGCAATGAAAGAGGCTGCGCCGCGCCAACTGCAGCCTCACATTGGAGGCGTCTGTTCGTCTAACGACACGAGCAGACTGCCAAATGTGTCACGGATACTTCCCATAAAGAAACCTTCATACACGTAACATTCGGCTTTTGATATGCTGTCATATAGGATTATTCCCAACCGTCACCCCGCTCTGTCCCCACGTATAACAGATGAGAATAAAAAGTTTCATCCATTCCACCTTTTGCGACGAGGGGACGGTTGGAATTTATTTTATTTCTTAGCGGTTTCATCTGTCACCTTATTGGTGATAGTGGGACTAAAATGGGATGGATGAAACTTTTTATTCTCATCTGTTACCACGTGGGGACAGAGTGAGGTGACGGTTGGGAATAATCCGTCATGTAAATTGATGAGCGCCCTCTGCATGAAAAAGCATGAATCAGTATCACGTTCCAGCGTGTGAGGGAGAGCGCGGAACAAGTGACAGAGAGGCACGGACGTAAGGGTCAGCTTGTGTCGTTATAAAATTATCGTCCGTGAATTGTTCAGTGCTTTTGTACATAAGTTAGAATACTAAAAAATATGAGATTAATTTTATAGAAAGAGAAAATAAAAATCATAAAAGTGTGAACGAGTCTCAACCAAGTGATATGTCATTGAATGCAATAGTTCGAGTCTTTAAAGTTTCAACTCCCAATTCATATTGCCAAGCCATAACAAAAATATTACGAGTTTTATTTTAACTTTGGAATAATCAGAATAATTAAATCAACAAAATGCGGATAAAACAATTAAGAACGGTTTAACACTTATCTACACTCTATGCTAATATTATAAAGAGGAAATATTTGTATTTAAATAACTCAAAAACTACTGGGCCGATTTCAAAAATTCTTTCACCGTTAGAAAGGTAATATATCTGTAAGTAACATAGGCTATGTCTTTTATTATTTTTAATTCCACGGGGACGAAGTCGCGAGGAACAGCTAGTGTAAATAATTTCAGCAGTTGTTTCTTCCAAATTCGTACAATATTTAAACATTTAAACATTAAGACCCAACACAAACATTATTAACTATAAGCTCAAGCGAATATGAAAAAAATAACAAATAAGAACTCTCTACGCCATGCGAGCGATGTGTCATGGCCGACGCCGACGTCCGTTCGCGCGGGAAACGTATATTCCGCATGAGATGAGACGCAATATGGAGTCCAATGCACACAACAGAGAAATATCAATTCTGGTGACACATTTTACAATTTTTTTTTATAATATAAAGTGGCAAACAAGCAAGCGGCCAACTGAATCCGCTGAAATGGCGAAGTGACCGCTAGCCATAGACATCCGCAATTGCAGATGCGTTGCCTACCCTTAATCGACGGAGGAGACGCACATAAAGAGAATATTTCCCCTTCCTTTTCTTTTTTTTTATAATATAAGGTGGCAAACAAGCAAGCGGCCAACTGAATCCGCCGAAATGGCGAAGTGACCGCTAGCCATAGACATCCGCAATTGCAGATGCGTTGCCTACCCTTAATCGACGGAGGAGACGCACATAAAGAGGACGTTTCCCCTTCCTATGCGTCTCCTCCACCGTCAAATCCACTTTTACTTCCCATCCTTACCTTTTATTAGGCCTCCGGCACCACACTCATCAGACTAACGCGGAATTGCTCCCACTACACGTCTGTCTTCTGTGTGGTCGTGGTATTGCACCGGACGACCCGGCCCATTCGTGCGAAAATTTTGCAGCGGGCTCTACCACTGATCTAAATTATATTGAGAGCAAATAAAATAAGTTAAAAGCGTCCCTTTTAACCTTTGTCTAATTTCTAGTGTCTACCAATACTGCACATTACCTGAAGTATAATCTCGAGGTCCATATTGTCGCATAGCTCGTAATCGTTGGTGAGAGTAGCCTCTGAATGGAAGGCCTCCGCGCTCGCTAAATAACCCTCCTGCTTCAGGAAGCCATGCACCAAGTATTTCAGGATCCTCTTCCTCTGCCTGAATAGAGCCTCCTTCTGAAAACCAACACGAAAATACATCGTGCATTAATCTATACTATCATACTTCATACTAATCATACTTCATACTAATCATACTTCATACTAATCATACTTCATACTAATCATACTTCATACTAATCATACTTCATACTAATCATACTTCATACTAATCATACTTCATACTAATCATACTTCATACTAATCATACTTCATACTAATCATACTTCATACTAATCATACTTCATACTAATCATACTTCATACTAATCATACTTCATACTAATCATACTTCATACTAATCATACTTCATACTAATATTATAAATGCGAAAGTTTAGATGGATGTTTGTTAGAGTTTGTAGCCTAAACTGCTGAACGGATCTCGATGAAATATCGCATAGCTGTAGAGGATAGTCTGGAAGAACACATAGGCTACTCACTTATGTTTTTTTTTTTTTTTTTTTTTTTTTTTTTTTTTTTTTTTTTTTTTTTTTTTTTTTTTTTTTAAATTCCACGCGGACAGAGTCTCGGGCGAAAGCTTGTAACATTATAGAGACGAAAGATTTGTATTTATGTATGACTATGTACATCTGTGCCACATCGAGATCTGTTCAGCAGTTTAGGCTACAAACTCTAACAAACACCCATCCATCTAAACTTTCGCATTTAGTAAGAAGTATATACTTTACTCTTTTACTAAACTGCACTTTTCCTTTACAAAGACACATGACATATTCAGAGTCACGTCTAGTATAAAATGGACTGCAATTTCAATATAGAAAGAATATGTTTTAAAATATAATAAACCAGCTGTTGCTGGCGACTTCGCCCGGGTGAAATTAAAAATATAACATATGTAACTAACTAATAACGTAGCTTTTTAATGGTCAAAGGATTTTTGTAATCGGCTCAGTAGTTTTTGAGTTATTTCAATAATACAAAAATACAAATCTTTCCTCTTTATAATATTAGTATATATTAAAACATTACAATACCGCTTCGAATTTCCGCATCTGGCTCATTGGTCGTTTTACAGTTCTCATATCTTTCAATTAAAATATAATTCAATATTATTCGATCACAAAAACAATAAAAAAACTGTACAATACTGACATTTATACCAAGGGTTGTTTACACGTTGTCATGGTAACCAAATGTAGTGATGACTCACGGTTTATTCAAAAAGGGGCTGGCAAATAATATCCTTTCTATATTACTTTTAAACGGGTATATTCGCCTAAAAAAATTGTAACCTATATACGAGATTTTTCATCTATCTATACTTCTATACTATTATAATAAAGCGTAAACACACACTTCTTTGTTGCCTAAGATGTCAGCTATTACAGCATATTTTTGTATAATTATTTTTTAATAAAAAGCCCTACACTTACGTCACGCTTTAGGCTATATATTTTCACGCCATTAAACTTAGGGGGTAAATATTTTGGATAAAAACCCTAATGTGGGAAAGAGGCCATAAGTTGCTGCCAACATCAAGAAAGAAAGATTGCTAAGGTTTGTCATCATGTCATGTCATTTTGACATTTGCTATGTATAATTTGACAAATGTAAACAATAAAATAAAGTTTTTATAATTTCACGCGGATGAATCCGCACGCGAACAGCTAGTTATCTAATAAAAATATGTTAGTTAACTAATAGAATCTGCTTGATAAAATGTATAGTCCAGCCGTTAATAAAATACCTAATTATAGAATGAGGCGTATGGTCCGTGTACATAGAGTTACAATTGATATAGATGTGACATTCTGTATTTAGGTAACAATAGAATTTGTAAACTTAAATGCCTAATAGGCCTTATCAATTTAGGGTGTAGTCTTTGTATAACATGTAACTACCAAAACTCGTGGTTATATTTTCTTTTCTCTTTCGCCCTATTCGTCCTATTAAAAATCAGGGTATGTTGCTTGTAATTTTACTAATATTATAAATGCGAAAGTTTAGATGGATGTTTGTTAGAGTTTGTAGCCTAAACTGCTGAACGGATCTCGATGAAATATGGCATAGATGTAGAGCATAGTCTGGAAGAACACATAGTCTACTTGCTTTTGTTTTTTTTTACGGAGAGAGTCAACGGTGAGAGAGAGAGAGAGAGAGAGAGAGAGACGGAGTCGCGACCGAAAGTTAGTTGTTTATCTTTTGCAGAATTACGAACGTGAAATGAAAACCACTAAGACATTTATATCTTATTGCACAAAAACATGTTGTTTTTTACCTGTATTAGTGTACGTTGTTATAGCTCCATGTTTTTATAACTATTTTATGAGGAGATTTGTTAACAAGCCTGGACAAGAACGTAGATTGTACGCATTCCGTCACGACAAATACGAAGCGTATACTAAATCACTCCCACAGCTCTATCCTACTTTACAATATTGTGTCACGTGTTTGTAATACTATTGTTTTCTTTATTAATATACTAGCTGTTGTCCGCGACTTCGTCCGCGTGTTATTAGAAAACAGACGAACTATGTAAATACGTGTGCCTTGGGAACCGGATATTTCTCGAGGATGAACCTTATCCCATGTGTACTCCAGACATTGTTTTATATCTGTGCCAAATTTCAATAAGATGTGTTGAACCGTTGCAGAATTATCAAGTAAACATTAAAATACGAAATTAATGCATCCCACGGGAACCGTAACTATTTCCGGGATAAAAAGTAGCCTATGTGTTCTTCCAGACTATCCTCTACATCTGTACCAAATTTCATCAAAATCCGTTCAGCCGTTTAGGCTACAAACTCTAACAAACATCCATCCATCCATCTATCCATCTAAACTTTCGCATTTATAATATTAGTAAGAAGTAAGATTTGTAAGACTAGCATTCGGCCTCGACTCCGTATGGACTAGAGAAAAAGACAAAAGCAAGTAGCCTATGTGTTCTTCCAGACTATGACATACATCGAGATCCGGTCAGATGTTAAGGCTACATACTCTAACATCTTATTATTATTCAAGCTATTTTGTTGGTCCACTAATGACGTTTGATGGTTTTCGAATTTAGATTCAGTAGACAAGACAATTCAGATTTTCTATAAAGAGATTTCTCTCTAAAGCTCGTGTAAATCCCGTGCATTTAGCTAATTAAACATAATGCGAAAAGTTTTCAATGCAAAAAGCTCGTTAGCAAAGTTCTGCACAAACTTTAACAATCCGTTATTCTACCTGGAGGCGTAACTTTCCCGTTATTGATTCAAAATAGAAAACCGACTCGAGTTTTGTTTTTCAGCAATAAAAGATGTTCTCATCGTCTTAAAATCAAGTTAAAATAAAGACTAACAACTTTAAACATTAGGAAAGATTCACAAAACAGTTTTTTAAATCAAGTTTCACAGTTATTACACGCTATGATTCCACTGTGAATAATCATAACAAATGAAACTAAATAACTCTGATAGCGTGTGTATACAGCCTTATTCGCATCGCTCGCGATGTCTCCAGTTGTAATTGAAGCCATACCTCACGAGGTCGTTAACTACCTGATACCCGCCGCCCGCCGTCCCGCCAAAGACGACAGCCAAGACGAGCAATCACTAACAACCATGCAATTTAATTAAAATGTCAGCCAAAAGACTGCAAAATTCATTTCCTTTATTAAACAATCTTCATTCTTATATATTTCTTGGAGGATTGTATAATTTGAATTTGTATAAATTACACTCAAACCTTTATAAAATGCATTCGATCTTAAATATGTTTACGTACAGTTAAATACATTATACTACAACGGGCGCACACCTTTGACTAAACTATCGCACAACTGTTGTGCGATTGTCGATTGTTTCGCAGCCAATTCAACTGTTTAGTTGCTCAACTAAATAACGAGTAGTGTGCGAACCATATAAGCTCTTAGGAATCAAAGCGAGACTAAATAGTGGTTTTTTTTTTTATAATATGATTTTTAAAAACAGCGCTTGACCACGATTTTGCTTGGTGCGTTCAGTTTCAGGTTTGCGCACGCTCTAAAAGTTTAATTAGGTTAATTTTACAAAATTACATTAATAACGGAAAATAGTATTAATTAAATCCATATAATATCATAATATTATACGAGTCTTCAAGTATTTGGTGTGTGAAACCAATTTCCGTTAAAGGAAATCAAATCGGAACGCAGCTTAGGTTGAAGACGACCGACGTCACCTTCCGCTCGAATGATGATTGGATTTGTACAAAATCGATTATTTCGCGCCTTTTTTTCGTCAATATACGATAAGAACTAGTTAAACTGTCTTACTGTGTTAAAACATCCCTTGGCATAGATTAAGAGACATTTACACTATGATTTAACGTTAGGGTTACAATTTTATTTCATGTTGTTATATGATGGTTTTTGTTTTCCTTTATCAAAAAACATAATCTTAAAATAACCTCTCAAAAACTTTTTATTAATCTTGGCATAAATTACGTTTCCGAAGAGATACTAAAATTATGAGTTTACGTCATTTGTGTACAATTGATTTAGTTATTTTTAAAACTATATACGCTATAATGGAATACGCAGTAGTTTTATGTGTCAAACGGATGACGTTTTTGGCGGGAATAAAGTGCTATTTACGAGTTTTGGCGCACGTCTGTCTCGCTGGTACAGATTATAAATGTTACAAAAATAAAGCGATTATTTAATAGCGCGTTCGGACGCGAGTGATTTTACGTAAAATGTTTATTTAAGATCTTATATAATCTGATATCTATACTATTGTAATAAAGCGTAAACACACACTTATTTGTTGCTTAAAATCTCAGCAATTACAGCGTATTTTTGAATAATTCTTTTTTAAATTAGAAGCCCTACACTTACGTCACGCTTTAGGCTATATATTTTCACTCCATTAAACATAGGAGGTTAATATTTTGGATAAAAACCCTAATGTGGGAAAGAGGCCATAAGTTGCTGCCAACATAATTTGACAAATGTAAACAATAAAATGAAGTTTTTATAATTTCACGCGGATGAATCCGCACGCGAACAGCTAGTTATATAATAAAAAAATGCAAGTGAATAAAAAAATATTATTAAAGCGCGATACGATTTTTTAATGATCACATAATAAGTGACTTCGGTTTTGGAACTAGAAACGAAGAATTTAGCAATTAGTTTAATCTTCTCTACCCTAAAGAAATGTAATAAACCAACATAAACTACTTGAGTATTTCCTATTTAAAATTCTATTGTTATATTATAATTTTTACAAACTATCGATATTTTAAAAACATTTATTTTTACAACACATAAATAGCTGTTACCGCAGAACGAATGTAAATTACGTTGGATTCAAAAACACGAGATTTATGAATAGCATAAACCAGAGGGTGTAATAAAAATGTTATTTTGCAACACGTTTTGTAATGTTATCGTTTAAAAATCGGTTAACGTAAATACAATCAATCAAGATGATAGTCATGCGTTTATATCTGAACCGCAGAAAACAGATGTAAATCATATAACCTGCAACACCGTATAGTAGTATTCATATATCTTGGCTGCTCTAAAGTACACAGCAGTGCGAGCACAATATTAGATGCACAAAATAATTTTTTTAATAAAAAAACAAAACCGACTTCCAAACAAAATACACTAAAAACAAAATCTTCTCAAAAAAACAGTACACTAAAAAGTAACGAAATAATTACTTGAAAATAGTAAACCTCCCTTATTGGAGCTGTTATGTCTATATTGTACAATTATCATTACTTTGATGTCGGTGCAAACAAACACCTGCAAGCACTACCTCTCGGATAAAAAAAAAATTTCAAAATCGGTCTACCAGGGGCGTAGATATGCCGTAACACACATAAAAAAATTAAAAAAAAAACATACAGACGAATTGAGTACCTCCTTCTTTTGAGAAGTCGGTCAAAAATACACTACGAACGCACCCCGCGTGCGTAGTAGGAGGGAGCACAGCGCACTAATGACCTTGGGCCGCTAAGATATTTGAAAAGAGCTTCACTCGTATTCTATCGCGTAAGTACCGCATCTCAAACATTACATCTTACACCAAGTCACTGTTTACTCGTTTGCCATTTTCAAGCAAGGGGTTTAGTATGTAGAGTACAGTTGGGTGACAGCACAGGGCGTAGACCGAAAGTGGTGCCACAGGTCTGAGAATCACATAGTCTCACATCTTACCCGTTCTGCAAATCATACAGTCTTACATCTATGTACTCAGGTCTGCGAATCACAGTCTCATATCTGTGCTAAAAGGGAGTGCTGTAGAAATCTCGCCCAGGGCGTTAATATAGCTAAAAACGTGGTAGTGTTGACATCAAGTGTAAGTAATCAGGTTTCAGTTGTATTATTAATTACGGGCTAATCATTAACATCATCATTGTCAGCCATAGGTCGTCCACTGCTGAACGTAGGCCTCCCCCATTGATTGCCACAATGCCCGGTCCTGTGCCGCCCGCATCCAGTGCACTCCCGCAATCTTGACCAGGTCATCGGTCCATCTTGCGGGAGGCCTACCTACGCTGCGACGACCTATCCGTGGCCGCCACTCCAGGACTCTTCGGCCCCATTATCATCATCATCATTAACAGATGTTGCAATACCCAAGAATAATTTAACGCAATATTACAGGTAATTATGTAATCTTGAACTTGGTAGACGTAAGCCCTAGGTCTGAAGGGCAAGGGCGTCAGCTGTAACGTAATCAGCTTAGCTTGTAATCCACTTGCAAACACTTGACACTAAATTAAAACCATAACAGTGCGCGATGTTTTCACAAGAATAGACACAAAGCCCCTTTGCATTTATTTAATATCTCTAATGTTTGGTAAAAAGGTTTGAAATTGAGACAGTTCAACGGACAATTTACGCCTGTTACCCAAAGGATGGCGCTTTTAATACCACCCTTCTTGTAATATATGAGTACTAGCTTTCGTCCCCTACCCGCCCACGTGGAATTAAAAAAAAATAGTAGTTTATGTATTCTTCAAGACTATCATCTACATCTATGTGAAATTTAATAGAGATCTGATCAGTAGTTTAGGCTACAAACTCTAAAAAACATCCATCCATCCACCCAACTAAACTTTCGCATTTATAATATTAATAAGAAATAAGATTTCACTACTCTGGACCATATAAATCCACCTAAGATCTCTAAGCAATACTATTAGTTACTTTAGCTTCATAAATTAATATATTATTTGAAGTATTAGTAAAGAAAATTTATTTAATAAAAATATAACTAATAATACCTCTAACGGTTTAGCCAGCGTAAGCCGAGAAAAGATAAAGTTTAGTGATTTTTTAACGCCGGCGTCCAGAAACACGCTGTTTGTTAATAGTTCCTAAACATTAGTAATAATAAAATATAGCCTATGTTACTCACAGATAAATTACCTTTCTGATGGTGAAAGAATTTTTAAAATCGGCCCAGTAGTTTTTGAGTTATTTCAATACATACAAAAATACAAAAATACAAAGTTTTCCTCTTTATAATATTATTAGTATAGATATAGATATCACGGTTTACATAACACTGCGTTATTATTATCCTAATTAAAAATCTAGAACGCATAGCACTCACGGCTGAAGGTCAGAAAAATGTAATAAATCATTTCACAATGCGAAATGTTTGTCCAACATTGTGAGACATTGCTACCAACGTTGGCAGGATGCGTCCAACATTGTATAGAACGTGCAGTAAATACCCAATGCGGCGTACTGTGTGCAATTCTGCTTAAATATAATTTAATGCGAAAACTACATAAAAAATAACATGAAAATTTAGAACAGCAGTTGTATTTTATAAAATTCGGATTTCCTTAAAATATTTACGACCTTAATCGTTTCTTAAATTACCTAGTACTTTTTCTTTTTCTTTGTCATAAAAATCTATAGATTTGTAAATTTTATTAATTTGAAATTATAAAAAAACAAAAGCGCTACGAAGAAATTGTAAGCGGTAATCTCGTAGCGCTTACGTGCCTACGGAGAGCTACGGCGTAGCGGGCGCAGTGCCGCAATGTAGCGGGGTGCGGTGAAAGAGGGGCGCGGGGGGAGCGCTGCGGGCGAGGAGCCGAGGAGTTCCATCCAGCAGTCCAGTACAGACCAGCAGTCATGTCGCGCGCGTCGCACGCTGCACTCGTGTTTGTTGTAACTCTACTCGCCTCGCTCGTCGGTGAGTTGCAAATTTAAATTTTTTTACCGCGATATTTATTATATTACAGTGTTTTTGACATCATTTTTAATATTATGCTTGTGATTTTTTACGTTTGATTTATCATTGTTTTTTATTTGTTTATTGTGTAAACAAAGGTTTTTTGTGAAGTGATTCTGAAATACAAATAATTAGATAATTATTTAATGAGAGCTGTAATTTTTCGAAGCAAAAAGCCAGGAGTAGTTTTAAGTTTTAAAAATAATTTTATTTTGAAAATAACAGAACCTCGTATTTCAACTTATAAAAAAATTAAGCGGTTATAAATGGACAACACTTGACCTAATCAATCAAATAACATTAAATCAACCTAATTCGTTCAGAAAGATAAATTCATTCACTTCAACAGTTTAGTAGCGACAGCAAATTAGCGATAAGAAAAGCTTCGAATTATATACCTTTTCGCTTAACCGGGGTAGTGCTTATTTGTATATATCATACTAATATTATACTATTATACTTTATACTAATATTATAAATGTGAAAGTTTAGATGGATGGATGGATGGATGTTTGTTAGAGTTTGTAGCCTACACGGCTGAATGGATTTCCATGAAAATTGGCATAGATGTATAGGATAGTCTGGAAGAACACATAGGCTACTCACTTTTGTTTTTTTTTTAATTCCGCGCGGACGGAGTCGCGGGCGAAAACTAGTTAACTAATAAGAAAAAACACATGTCCTTCGGGAACCTAAAATAGTGTTTATATAGCCTGTGTAAACTGGTAACCTGGTAAAACTGAGAACTTGTAGGAAGCAGCTATGGAGTTCAAATAAAAACATAAAATTCTAGCTTCGCTTATTAGCGATTAATAGCGCGCTTAAATTATTAGTTCTAACAGCTAGTTTTAAATACAATCCGTTTAATTAATCTTAGTAATATTATAAATGCGAAAGTTAAGATGGATGGATGTTTGTTAGAGTTTGTAGCATAACGGCTGAACGGATCTCGATGAAATTCGGCATAGACTGGATACTCTGGAAGAACACATAGGCTACTCACTTTTGTTTTTAATTTCACGCGAACGTTGTCGCGAACGAAAGCTAGTTGTTTATAATTTAGTGAAGTTGAATTCCGTGTTATAATTGATTTTATTTTATTTATGTAAGTATTGAATGAACTTAATGGAGATGCAAATATTGACATTTTATCAGTTTCAAAAGCATATAAAAAAAAACTATTTTATATAAGACTTATCACTAAAAAATAACATCCTATTTTAGATATAATCGTTATGAAAACTTTTGCTCCTATAATTTTCATTGTTTACAAAAACTTACACTAGCAAGTAACTGTCCGTAAATATTTTTTTGTTAACCAGACAAAACAAAAAAAACATTTAACAGCTGGTTTAACTATTTTTAATTGATATAAAAACAGCCTCTTAGTGGTTTGTACGATGAACTTTCTTGATAAAGAACGCCTTTTAACCCTTCGCGGGGGATGAACGGGGGTGGGGTATGAGCTGTTTCTTTGTGAAAAGTGTCGAGACGTGACTGCGGTTCCGCGGTCAATAGGGCTGCCTCTCGCAACACCGCACTGAATTAAAAATATTTAAAATGTTGTTATTTATAAAATGTACACAATTAAATGTCTCTTTTATGACGTTAGTAATTAATTGAAATATATTATATTCGGAGTTTATTAATAAGATGGTAAATAAAATTATAATTTGGTTTTATATCATACGTCATACTTATCATACCAATATTGTTAACCCAAAAGTTTGTATGGATGGATGTTTGTTAGAAGGTATTTCATTAACGGATCAACGGCTCACGATAAAATTTGACCCAAATGTAGTACATATGGGTAGTCTGGAAGAACACATAAGCTACTTAGTTTTTTTTTATAATTCCTAGTAAAAGCTAGTAGTTCTAGATTCATAAGTCACAACCCTATCGCACGTGACAGGATGAGTCCTTCATTAGTCATGCAGATTGTATTTGTGCGGTGATTGAAACTTTTGTAGCAATGCGACATTTATACTGGAAATGCATTAGTTATTGTAACATTAGTAATAGAGCGGGCGCACACCTTTGACTAAACTGTCGCACAACTGTTGTGCGATTGTCGATTGTTTCGCAGCTAATTCAAAAATCGAGTAGTTTGCGCACAACATATACGCTCATAGGAATCAAAGCGAGACTAAACAGTTGTGCGATAGTTCAAAGATGTGAGCCCTCTCTAACGGTAAAGTAGGCCATAAATACATCAAGCGATTGTAAATTCTTACCTTGCGAGAAATAGTGTCAATCGCTGCATATTTTAAGACCGTACTTTCATGAATTTCCTAAAAACTCATTAAAAACACATGTAAGTGGGGTTAAACATTGGGGTTTATGATATTCCGAGTTTTATCACTAAAAAATAACATCCTATTTTAGATATAACCGTTATGAAAACAATCTTTGCTCCTATAATTTTCGTTGTTTACAAAAACTTACACTAGCAAGTAACTGTCCGTAAATATTTTTTTGTTAACCAGACAAAACAAAAAAAACATTTAACAGCTGGTTTAACTATTTTTAATTGATATAAAAACAGCCTCTTAGTGGTTTGTACGATGAACTTTCTTGATAAAGAACGCCTTTTAACCCTTCGCGGGGGATGAACGGGGGTGGGGTATGAGCTGTTTCTTTGTGAAAAGTGTCGAGACGTGACTGCGGTTCCGCGGTCAATAGGGCTGCCTCTCGCAACACCGCACTGAATTAAAAATATTTAAAATGTTGTTATTTATAAAATGTACACAATTAAATGTCTCTTTTATGGCGTTAGTAATTAATTGAAATATATTATATTCGGAGTTTATTAATAAGACGGTAAATGAAATTATAATTTGGTTTTATATCATACGTCATACTTATCATACTAATATTGTAAACCCAAAAGTTTGTATGGATGGATGTTTGTTAGAGTTTGTAGCATAACGGCTGAACGGATCTCGATGAAATTCGGCATAGACTGGATACTCTGGAAGAACACATAAGCTAACTACTTAGTTTTTTTTATAATTCCTAGTAAACGCTAGTAGTTATAGATTCATAAGTCACAACCCTATCGCACGTGACAGGATGAGTCCTTCATTAGTCATGCAGATTGTATTTGTGCGGTGATTGAAACTTTTGTAGCAATGCGACATTTATACTGGAAATGCATTAGTTATTGTAACATTAGTAATAGAGCGGGCGCACACCTTTGACTAAACTGTCGCACAACTGTTGTGCGATTGTCGATTGTTTCGCAGCTAATTCAAAAATCGAGTAGTTTGCGCACAACATATACGCTCATAGGAATCAAAGCGAGACTAAACAGTTGTGCGATAGTTCAAAGATGTGAGCCCGCTCTAACGGTAAAGTAGGCCATGAATACATCAAGCGATTGTAAATTCTTACCTTGCGAGAAATAGTGTCAATCGCTGCATATTTTAAGAACGTGCTTTCATGAATTTCCTAAAAACTCATTAAAAACACATGTAAGTGGGGTTAAACAATGGGGTTTATGATATTCCAAGTTTTATCACTAAAATCTATTTTACAAGGTTTCAAATTATTTCACAACTAGCTTTCGCCCGCGACTCCGTCCGCGTGGAATTGAAAAAAACAAAAGTGAATAGCCTATGTGTTCTTCCAGACTATCTTCTACGTCTATGCCAAATTTCATCGAAATCCGTTCCGTCGTTTTGGCTACAAACTCTAACAAACATCCATCCATTATAAACTTTCACATTTATAATATTAGTAAGAAGTAAGAAGTGAGATGTCATTTGTTTTTCAAATTCATCGTCTAAGTCGAATTTTTTGGGTTAAGTGTCTGACCCGGATGCGGGCTAAACAAAGCAAGATGGAAAATATAGCGTGCCTTATACTGTACCTAGGGTTGTCTGTTACAAGAAACTTCTTAATTATTTATTATTATTCCACTAACTTTCGCATGCGACTCCGTTTTCGTGGAAATAAAAACAAAGCAAAAAGTAGCCTATGTGTTCTTCCAGACTGCTCTAAATCTATGCCAAATTTCATCGAGATCCGTTAAGTAGTTTATTACAGAGTTAATTCTAACAAACATATCTCCATCTAAACTTTTATAACATTAGTAGGAAAAAAGAGTTATTAATCGAGATTATTTCATGCCAAAATTAGATTATTTTAATACTCATTTTTATTACATTATGTGTTAATAGGAGTTAATTCTTCAGGCTAATACTTCATCTGCAGTTCCTTATGTTATGCGGATATATGGGAGTCGTTGACCTCTTAACACTAATGCCTAGTTCGCACCAGGATAGAGCTAACTAGTTACTAAATGTGTCCGAACAATGCAGATATGCAAGTATTTTAGTTACTATATTTCTCGATTTAACTACCTCACTGGGAACTAGGAGTAAATGTTGACATCTCATATCTCATCATCAAACATCTCGTTTGTCCTATTTAGTTAAAAATACACATTCCTTTTAAGTTTTATAAATATTTTAGACTAGCTTCCGCCCGCGACTCCGTCCGCGTGAAATAAAAAAAACAAAAGTGAGTAGCCTATGTGTTCTTCCAGACTATCCTCTATGTCTGTACCAAATTTAATCGAAATCCGTTCAGCCGTTTAGGCTACAAACTCTAACAAAAATCCATCCATCCATCCATCTAAACTCTTGCGTTTATAATATTAGTATGAGTATGATATAATCTTTTTAAACACTACGTAATCTTAATATTTAATGGTCGTAAATTAGCCGTAAAATCATACTAGTTACTATTATAAATGCGAAAGTTTAAATGGATGGATGTTTGTTAGAGTTTGTAGCCTAAACGGCTGAACGGATTTCGATAAAATTGGTATAGATATAGTGGATAGTCTGGAAAAACACATAGGCTACTTACTTTTGTTTTTTAATTCCACGCGAACGGAGGCGCGGGCGAAAGCTAGTAAACAAGAAAGTCAAAAATATCGCAACCCGCTGAAACTACGAGTAGTACGTATTGTGTCACAAACAATGGATTTGCCATCAAAACAAAACTGCACGTATTTCGGTGGCTTATGCTAGTCAGTTTGTGGTAGATTTGCTACTCGTGCTTGAAATGTGGTTTTTATTACTACCCATTCGTTATTTCGATCCTTAAACATGAATGGATTTAAAGTGATTATTTATAACTAGCTGTCGCCCGCGACTCCGTCCGCGTGGAATTAAAAGAAACAAAAGCGAATAGCCTATGTGTTCTTGCATACTATCCTCTACATCTATACCAAATTTCATCGAAATCCGTTCAGCCGTTTTGGCTACAAACTCTAACAAACATCCATCCATCCATCTATCTAAACTCTTGCGTTTATAATATTAGTATGAGTATGATATAATCTTTTTAAACACTACGTAATCTTAATATTTAATGGTCGTAAATTAGCCGTAAAATCATACTAGTTACTATTATAAATGCGAAAGTTTAAATGGATGGATGTTTGTTAGAGTTTGTAGCCTAAACGGCTGAACGGATTTCGATAAAATTGGGTATAGATGTAGTGGATAGTCTGGAAAAACACATAGGCTACTTACTTTTGTTTTTTTAATTCCACGCGAACGGAGTCGCGGGCGAAAGCTAGTAAACAAGAAAGTCAAAAATATCGCAACCCGCTGAAACTACGAGTAGTACGTATTGTGTCACAAACAATGGATTTGCCATCAAAACAAAACTGCACGTATTTCGGTGGCTTATGCTAGTCAGTTTGTGGTAGATTTGCTACTCGTGCTTGAAATGTGGTTTTTATTACTACCCATTCGTTATTTCGATCCTTAAACATGAATGGATTTAAAGTGATTATTTATAACTAGCTGTCGCCCGCGACTCCGTCCAGGTGGAATTAAAAGAAACAAAAGCGAATAGCCTATGTGTTCTTGCATACTATCCTCTACATCTATACCAAATTTCATTGAGATCCGTTCAGCCGTTTAGGCTACAAACTCGTAACAAACATCCATCCATCCATCTAAACTTTCGCATTTATAATACTAGTAGGAAGTAAGAAGTAAGATAATATTAGTAAGATTATAGTTACTACGTGGTAAAGTTGTGGATGGCAGATCTACTCAAAACTTCTGAATCGTACTGTTTATATTTTTTTCTTGTGCTATTGTTCTTTTACCACAATAATGAAAAAAAAAAATATCTGGTGGCTAACATTACCCCAACTGAGAACATGGCCGAACAACCTTTTTCTCCAAGCTTTTAACATTCTCCAATCATTTACCACAAGCATTATAAAAACTATATACTCGTATTATGTTTACAAGAAAATCAAGGAACATACATTTTCCCTATTATGTTATCTATGCTTGCACATAAGAGATTAATTTCACTCACCGTGACCGTGAATGTCAATACTGTTATCTCTATTATCTTCATAGAGTGTGAGAGGGATAAATGTGTTTGTAAACATTCTCTGATACGGTTTCCATTACGTAACAGCTATTACCGTTCAATAATGCAAAATCATTTATAAACAATCTGCGTGTCGTGAGCACTTGGTATATTTAATACGTACTAATGCAATAAAGCGTAAACACACACTTCTATATTATGTCAGAAATCACGGCTTTCAAATAATTATTTTTAAATAATCGCCCAACTGTTTACCCTCGCTTTGATTGCTATGAGGTTATAGTGCACACTACTCGATTAATTGTGCAACTAAACAGTTGAATTGACTACGAAACAATCGACAATCGCACAACATTTGTTGGTTAGTTTGGTCAAAGGTGTGTGTCCGCTCTTACACGGTCAAGTCAAGGTTGCCATGATATATTCTCATCCAATAGCAATAAAGTATCTGGTTATGCTAGCTTAAATTTTCAGCCAATAGCAAGGGCCCTTATTGTCATTTGAGCATTTGAATTTTGACATTTGCAATTGAACATTTTACGGATTAAAACATACAGATTAAGCTGGAAATAGCTAGATTTTTTATATGAAATATTAAATAATTGACATTTTATTATTGTTACGTAGTTTAACAATTTTCAATATTAAATTATCACTGTAAATAAAATAATGAATGCCTTAAGAGAGAATTAAATGTAACTAGCTGTTGCCCGCGACTTCGTTTACGCAATATTAAGATAAAAAATCTACCCTTCAGGGCAAGTCCGTTCGAAATCGGTGCAGCCGTTTCGGAGATTACCCAGAACAAACGCGGCTTGAGGACAGATAGACAGACAGACAAAACATTTTAAATGCGATTTTCGTTATTAGCAACGCAAATACATCATCTTTCCGAAATCAGAAAATTTTCTATTGATATTACAAACAGACCCTCCAATTCTATTATATGTATAGAAGACTAGCTGTCGCCCGCGACTCCGTCCGCGTGGTTTAAAAAAAAACAAAAGTGAAGTGAAAGCCTATGTGTTCTTCCAGACTATCTTCTACATCTATACCAAATTTCATCGAAATCCGTTCAGCCAGTTCAGCTATAAACTCTAACAAACATCCATCCATCTATCCATCCATCTAAACTTTCGCATTATAATATTAGTATGATTAGTGACAGCCTTAACCTTAACAAATCTTATTATAGGTATAGATTAAGTATGTACATAAATGTCCCTTTCTATTTAGTCCCGTAAGCTCCAGTAATCCATCTCAATGTCACAAGGTGTCAAGTTGTCTTTATACGTTCATTGGAAACTCACAAAAAGAGACAAAAACGAACTAATTCGTATGATTTATTTAACTGTATTATTTGTTACTGATGGCGTATGTTTAATTCAGATTTAGATTTCTCATTAAACATGTGTACTGCTCTGGATCAGTACAAAACTTCAGATCACTTAGACTTGAATTGAGCTACGGCTCAACGACTAAAGACAGCTCAACACGATATGCAGTACGTTACTAATTGTGCTGATCTGTGATCCGATTCACTGATCTTCACACGCGAACGGTGAACTGATCTGCAGATCATCAATTTTAGTTTAGTTACCAATGGTATATTTAGTAATTTTATATAAAAATATGTATGAAATATTTGATGCCAACGGTCAACGTGAAGGTAATAGAGCACATAAATAGATTTTATTGTTGTTTAAAATAAACACATCTGGTTAAGTGTAACCGCAACCTAATATTTTAGTGTCGCCCGATAAAAGCTATAAATACTACCACAGACGTCAAATTTCTCTAATAATACAAACAAAAGACGTAAATGATTGAATAATAAATGATCTATTAGAAGGTGAATAATTAATTATCTTCGGTATATAAAATTACAGATCTGTGTCATCCATTTCATAATTAAAATAGATTTGTTTTTTTTCGACCTAGTTATTGTAAACCGAGTTAACTAGTTTCTTAATATATCGACTTGTTTGATGTCAATTCAATTAATGTATTCAAATAGACTTAAACTCTCATAGTGAGTTAGTATATGTGTTAAGTATTCTTTGTTTGTGTACAGAGTGCATGCAGGAAGGCTGCACGGACTGGGAGGGCAAGCCGGTGGCGCACGGACTGCTGTACGTGCCGGGCCCGGGTGCCTGCTCACTCTGCGTCTGTTACCACGCCGAGCCCATGTGGTGTAAAGCCATCTACTGCGACCCACCTTACGTTAGTAACACCTTCATGATAAATAATCTATAACTCTTAAACATGACCCTAACAGAGTCTAAATAGAGTACACGTAAGTGACTATGCACTACACTTTCGAAATCCCCCACGTCACACTTTAACTAGAGAGAATGGAGTGAGTGGTCAGTCTCCTAATGATTCCTAAACAGTCGTATCTTTCAAAACTGTACGTGAAGGTCTTAAGAACGTTCATGACTTCACACTTAATGACGCACATATGTGTGACAGTAAGTTGAGCAAGACTATAGCCCTTCTCGAGAAATTCTCTCTTCAATCTACTACTCTTCTCTACTTAGAAAGATAAAGAGCTAAAATAACGGTGTTATTGAATAACTCTATATAGGTCCAAGGCCTCTTACCAGAGCAAAGTTATTGAATTTGCAATAATACTATTTTTAGCAGCGCTCACTATGAAGGTAATCAATTATTACCGTCGTATAGCAGAGGCATGTCGGTAAAGTATCTCAAGGCCTTTAATATCGAGCGCTTGAAAGGACCAATTGTCCTACTTCGGAAACCGATATACACGTGCTATTTCAGACAGCTTGCGGTAAGTTAAAACCTGGTTCACACTTGGCCAGAACATTTGATCAGTAGCGTTCAATCTTAAATACTTATCGACTGAAAAGCTGTCCGATCTGTTAGTATACTTTTCTTTTTTCAACAGTTCTGTAAAAACTTCCGCGTTGGCGAGCGCTGTTGTGAGTTCGAATGCCTGGATCCCCCGGGCGAAGACACACGCTATCGGGAACGGCAGCGGCTGCGCGCGCTCATCCTGGCAGGCAACTCCTCAGCCGTCCAGCTCAGACCCTCGCTTAGGATCCGAGCTGGTATCTCCCTGCTGGCAGTCGCCGTCGCCAGATTAGTTTGAGACAAGGATCTTTGAAAGTATGAAAATGTAACGACAATAAATGTCACATATGTGAATGTGCAAATCACCGATGAAATTAACTATTTGAATTTATCAGACTATTTTCCATTTTGAGGTTAAGTTTTGTTTAAAAAGAAAACTAAAAATTAAGACATTTACTGCTTCAGTTTTTAAATCGGAAATATAAAAGTTGAAAGAAATTTAAATGTTCTGTTCTGTGTACCTAAATGAAAATGGCCGACCAAAAGCGGACGGATATTGTGACCATAGACGAATTTATCTACAATACAGTTAGACTAGTCGATGTGGTTCGTTAAATGGTCGTCTTCAATGTAAATAGTATATAATTTCTCTCGTACATTCAATAAATTCCAATTGCCAAATTTCCTCTAATACCACTTTACCTCTTGCTAAGTCAAATCTATTTAATAAAACACTTATTCAGAATTGTTGTTTATGCAAATATTTCTGCAGATAAAATAGCTTTTACCTTTTGCATGCATTCGGAATTTTATGTAAAAATATTCTTAATAATAGAAAAAATTAGAAAAAATTTACACTTAATTCATTATCACTTAATTCAACAGTTTGATGAAAATTCTATTTTTACTGAAAATCGATACAATAAATCACAGTCCAAATATTATTAATAAATAATTATAAAACGTAAATTTAAATAGTATTTAAAATATGTTTATTCTAATATTTGCTGAAGAACTACCGTTTCTTTCTATTTATTTCGACTAGCAACACTAATTTATTTGCCGCCATTTTATGTCGTTATTAAAATAATTTAATTTCCCGCGTTAGGTCCCGCGTTATGAATTCTTCAAAGATAATAAATAAGATATTATTAATAAAATTTTGGACCAATTTTATGTAACCCAGTAGCCAATATGATGTTTATTTCCGGATGAATTAATGTGACAAGAAAATTTATTTAATTATTTATTTATTACAAAAGTTAATTATCGTAAGAAAATAAAATATTTTCAATTTAATATTAGAAAGATATCATACAAAAAGTAAAAATTAACTGATAGAATTCTTAAAAAAAACAATTAAAAACAGTTTACAAAAATGACTAGACATGACTTAAAATATTATGGATGAGCCTGCTAAGACTCAGTACTAAAAGATAGTAAATAGTTGTAGCATTGTGCTTTCAACACAAACAACAACGTCCATTAGGCGATTACGTCGACATTTTGGATTTAAAAGTTGTCTATGCCAAAAAAACATAACATATTTCTGGCACTCGTTTGGAGTACTTCACTTTATATCACTAGAATATCAATTAATTTACACAAGATGTCCAAATAATAATGTAGTTAGACACATTTCAAATTATAGCTTTAAATTACTAGATCATATCATCGGCTATTTAGAACTTAATGTTGTGCAAACACTATATCAGCACTGACTTCTATATTCCAATGGACAGGCTATAAGCTATGGTATTTTGTGCCTAATTAGTTTAGTGTTGTTGGAATCTCGAACTAGTAGGGGAGTGCGCACATCTGTAACTAAACTATCGGACTACTGTTGTGATTGTCGATTGTTTCGCAGCCAATTCAAATGTTTAGTTGTACAACTAAAAATCGAGTAGCGTAACCTCCATATAAGCTCATAGGAATCAAACCGCGACTAAACAGTTGTGTTATAGTTTAGTTTCAAGTGTGCGCACGCTCTTATAGAGATGGAATCATTTAACAGTAAAATCCACGAGCCCTTTTATGTCGGCACGACACAAGAGCTGTCAGTTCCAAATAGCAACCTGTCCATATTTCTATAGAGGTCAGTGTATATTAGAATTATTAAAAAAATATTTACACTTCTATGTATACACGAGAACTTTATTATTATCATAAAATTAACAGTCACAAAATAATTATTTACTTTCACTGTCTATTAATAATTGATAATTTATAAAGTAAAATAACTATTCTCCCTTACTAATAATTATTCACGTAATAAATAAGATGTAAATAATCTTTGTCACTTATGGCCTATTAATTAATTACTAATTTATATTCTATATATCCTTTATTAAAATAAATAACGGAATATACTAATACATTTCATGTTTAAAAATAATTTATGGAAAAATCTATTGCTTCTAACGTATTTAAAAACATTGTATAAGATATTATAATTGTATGTCACAAATAATTAATTGTGATAATTTACTGGTTGTTATACTTTGCCTGTATTATATTTAACAAGTCACAGCTTTAAAGTCAATATGTTACGCTCCGTTCACGTTCACGTCGAGCATTCATGTAGTCAGTACGCAGTTACGGGGAAAACAATCATACAAGTACAATGATGGAGACTTGCCTTAAAACCAGTGTCTGATTCTAATTTTTTGTTAAATTAAAGATTTAACTAAATATGTGAACAATGCGTCTCAAATTGGAATGTGTATAATTTGATAAACAGATTAAAAAAACAAGTATTTTTAAAGCTGTTTTTTTTTATCTGTAGCGTCAAAGAATAATTTTGCATCTTTATTGTTTTTTTGTTTAACAATTTTGACTAATCAAGGTTAATGACTCGCATTCTTATTTGAAACGAAACTACTTTTTTCATTATGATTTAATCTGTAAATTGTTTATCGTGTAAATGCAAATAACTTTAAAAATGTGTAATAGCAGTTTTTATTTTCATAAATATGTTTAATATTAATTTATCAAATCAATTATATTTTTAATATTATAAGTAAAAATAAACTTTTAAGCAAATAATTATTTATAACTAGCTCAATTAAATACTAGTCCAATATAAAAGTTCGTTTTATTACACCTTCAGCAATAATTAATAGCCTTTAACTAATTCACTTTTGATTGGTTTGGCCTAAGAAACAATACAAAATCTTGAATAGTGTACACGTATTTTCTGAATAAGGTATATAATCTATAATTAAATATACACTAAGCGATTACTAAACGAAACCAACTCTGATTGCAGCAGTGAGTAATATAAAAGCTAACATTAAGCTTATTAAAGCTTTGTAAAATAATGAAATGAAAGAAATAATTATTCAATACGTAAGAAATTTAAATTGTATATAATTAGCTGTAATTGTACACGCAAACATTCGTGACTGGTAGTGAACAGTCGCGCACGCAACGCTCAAGTCAAAGTCGTTAAGTTGTCCACCTTTTTATCCTTTGCCCGCAATATTTAACCTGCAAAGGTATTATAAACTATGAAAATCTTGATTTATGGGTAATCCTTTTCTCTGAAATGATGTGATTTCTATTCGAATAAGTGTTTAGCTGTCCATTTAACTGTCCGAAAATAGGCAGTTTTTATACAAATCTTTTTGTCTTTTAGATCCGAAAGCATTCCGTTAACGTTAGAGTAATTCATGCGTGTAATAAATCAAAATACGCCTTTGAATGATCACAAATTGAGTAAAAATGGTCCATTAATTTTTCACTGCCCTAACCTTCCTTTTACTCTATTGTTCCACTTTATTCAGCTTTATTAAGCTTCGTATAAAATTATCTGAACATTTTCTGACATGTTACAGAAATGTGGCTCTGCGTCATTCATTTCTAAAGAATTAATTTTTATAAATAAAATGGATTTACATTATTCTTATTTTGATTCACAGTAGCATACCTAAAAATGTAATCACAGCCATTCTTTTATTTCATAAAATTGTTCTAGAAGTTTCAACTTCCTTGAGTGAAACGGAACTTTTATGCACAAATAATTTACTAACATGTTGAAAAATAATTAATAATATTGAGTTGAAAAGTATTTAAATATCTAGGATGAAATATCAAAGATATGTGTAAAGTTAACCAGCTCTGGGCTAGCGTGGTTGAATATGAAGACGCGCCTAAATTATGGTAGGCTCCAAGTCTCCCGAGCTGGTGAGCTGAAATATTGTAATGTATGATGCCTCACGTAATGATACTGATAGTAAGAGATATTTACTGTCAACTAAAGTTGATATAATTACATGTGAGTCACGTAAATATTTGAATTTATCCGTAAGCATTTAACTTTTCACTTTAATGTTTTCAAGTACGTCATTAAAAAAATAGCTTCAACCAGCGCTCGAGAAGTTAACAGCTTGAAAGATCAGTGGCTCATTACAATGGAAATGTTTGCGGAACGAGATTCTCGTTGCAAAATTTGCATATTTATAAATCTATTTGCGCAAATTGTTAGCTGTAACAAGCGAAATGTTCATGTTTATTTATTATGTCAATTTAAAGCTACGATTTATTTTAGAATCAACCTCAATCTTACTAATCTCATTTCTTTCTAATTTAAATTAGTTTTAAAAAGTATTTAGATCGCTGTACAAACACTTCAATTTTGTCTGAAAAATACGAAATAAAAAAAAAACATTTCTGGTATGCATTACATTTGCGTAAAACAGAACGTAATCCAGAACATTGTGAATCAAAAGAGATAAGTTGCGCCTTAAAACGCCGCTTGTGCGACATTTTCCGCCTTTCAGTGCTTTTGGAACGCAGAGGTTGCTTTTTATCGCCAGACATTTGCTGAATAGATTGAAAGAGCCCTTTTATGAAGTAAAATCCCCTTTTCATTTAACTTTTCGGCTTTAGAGTTATAAATACATTTTGTTTATATTCACAGAGGCGAAACTTTCGTGGACCTTCATATAACGTAAGATGATTTTTCTAGTTTTTAATTTTGATAAATTCTGTTTAACAGAAATTTATATTTAGTTCCAGAGTCGCAAATGAGGCACCATTTCGTTTCAAATTTAATAAATAAATAGTTTTTTTCAATGAACCAACTCAAGTGTGTTATTATTTTAATATGTTGCCAAAATAAGGGGAAACAAAGTTATAGGGAAGACTTCAAGATAAAGTATCTATCATTTCTGTTACAAAACGAAAAGATTTTATAGAGTTTTGATTTATTTTCAGGTTACTACGGTCAATAAAAAAACTTTCATGAAATTTATAAAAATTATTTACTTCTTAAATAACAATAACATAAATTAGGAATGACAATATTCTACCATCTCAAGCCCCGATCATGCAAATCCTTCTTCGCTTCAAGTATTTCAGCTTGAAGTTCTTTAGCTGCATCTTCACAATTATTAAATGTTAAAACTCTAAAGAGTACAACCAGAACTGCATATAATCCAAACAGTATTATAAATATTATCGGTGATATTACAATAAGGTTCATGTTCTGTTCAATAAATGGATGTTTAACATAACCTCCAATTAATGAATACCACACAGCAAAAGCCGCTGAAGTCACTGATATCCATTCTAATAGTTTTGTCATGGTTCTGAAACAATGTTTGTAAAAAAAAAAATTAAGTCATTATTAGAAGAAATCCGTTTTAGATGATTATACCTAACAATGACCATATAAGAAGTTTACGTGGTTAATTATATAAATGAAATAAAGGGAATTTTCAGTGCAGAAATAACTGCAGAAAACAAAGAATACAAACACTCGAGTAATTTAACTTCGAATAGCGAATACTTTATATATTTAAACTCATTTTTACTTTGCAAAATTTATATTCCTTACCTTTCCTGATCTTCATAAAATACGAAAATATAATATAATTATCTAGTGAGAGTTTTTAATATAATTCCAATTTGGATAAATAATTTGACAATGACATGTTTTGGGACCTGTCATGTGTGTCATGTCATACGTCACAACATGAACACAGATAATTAATTTATAGCCTTGCAAAAAATGCAGAAAACTAGGCTACGTCCAGGATATGAATTATAAATATTACGTTGGATGTTGACATTTTTTCATTATGTTTATTACTTATCCACACTCAATTTAAATGAATAAAAAACGTTTAAAAAGCTTTTATTCTTGACGTGTTCTAGTATCATGTCAGTGTCAATGTGAGTTGTCAAATGATTTTGACGTTTTTCTTGTAAACTAAACAAATTCAATTTGTTTTATGATGATGATGATGATGATGATGATGATGATGATGATGATGATGATGATGATGATGATGATGATGATGATGATGATGATGATGATGATGATGATGATGATGATGATGATGATGATGATGATGATGATGATGATGATGATGATGATGATGATGATGATGATGATGATGATGATGATGATGATGATGATGATGATGATGATGATGATGATGATGATGATGATGATGATGATGATGATGATGATGATGATGATGATGATGATGATGATGATGATGATGATGATGATGATGATGATGATGATGATGATGATGATGATGATGATGATGATGATGATGATGATGATGATGATGATGATGATGATGATGATGATGATGATGATGATGATGATGATGATGATGATGATGATGATGATGATGATGATGATGATGATGATGATGATGATGATGATGATGATGATGATGATGATGATGATGATGATGATGATGATGATGATGATGATGATGATGATGATGATGATGATGATGATGATGATGATGATGATGATGATGATGATGATGATGATGATGATGATGATGATGATGATGATGATGATGATGATGATGATGATGATGATGATGATGATGATGATGATGATGATGATGATGATGATGATGATGATGATGATGATGATGATGATGATGATGATGATGATGATGATGATGATGATGATGATGATGATGATGATGATGATGATGATGATGATGATGATGATGATGATGATGATGATGATGATGATGATGATGATGATGATGATGATGATGATGATGATGATGATGATGATGATGATGATGATGATGATGATGATGATGATGATGATGATGATGATGATGATGATGATGATGATGATGATGATGATGATGATGATGATGATGATGATGATGATGATGATGATGATGATGATGATGATGATGATGATGATGATGATGATGATGATGATGATGATGATGATGATGATGATGATGATGATGATGATGATGATGATGATGATGATGATGATGATGATGATGATGATGATGATGATGATGATGATGATGATGATGATGATGATGATGATGATGATGATGATGATGATGATGATGATGATGATGATGATGATGATGATGATGATGATGATGATGATGATGATGATGATGATGATGATGATGATGATGATGATGATGATGATGATGATGATGATGATGATGATGATGATGATGATGATGATGATGATGATGATGATGATGATGATGATGATGATGATGATGATGATGATGATGATGATGATGATGATGATGATGATGATGATGATGATGATGATGATGATGATGATGATGATGATGATGATGATGATGATGATGATGATGATGATGATGATGATGATGATGATGATGATGATGATGATGATGATGATGATGATGATGATGATGATGATGATGATGATGATGATGATGATGATGATGATGATGATGATGATGATGATGATGATGATGATGATGATGATGATGATGATGATGATGATGATGATGATGATGATGATGATGATGATGATGATGATGATGATGATGATGATGATGATGATGATGATGATGATGATGATGATGATGATGATGATGATGATGATGATGATGATGATGATGATGATGATGATGATGATGATGATGATGATGATGATGATGATGATGATGATGATGATGATGATGATGATGATGATGATGATGATGATGATGATGATGATGATGATGATGATGATGATGATGATGATGATGATGATGATGATGATGATGATGATGATGATGATGATGATGATGATGATGATGATGATGATGATGATGATGATGATGATGATGATGATGATGATGATGATGATGATGATGATGATGATGATGATGATGATGATGATGATGATGATGATGATGATGATGATGATGATGATGATGATGATGATGATGATGATGATGATGATGATGATGATGATGATGATGATGATGATGATGATGATGATGATGATGATGATGATGATGATGATGATGATGATGATGATGATGATGATGATGATGATGATGATGATGATGATGATGATGATGATGATGATGATGATGATGATGATGATGATGATGATGATGATGATGATGATGATGATGATGATGATGATGATGATGATGATGATGATGATGATGATGATGATGATGATGATGATGATGATGATGATGATGATGATGATGATGATGATGATGATGATGATGATGATGATGATGATGATGATGATGATGATGATGATGATGATGATGATGATGATGATGATGATGATGATGATGATGATGATGATGATGATGATGATGATGATGATGATGATGATGATGATGATGATGATGATGATGATGATGATGATGATGATGATGATGATGATGATGATGATGATGATGATGATGATGATGATGATGATGATGATGATGATGATGATGATGATGATGATGATGATGATGATGATGATGATGATGATGATGATGATGATGATGATGATGATGATGATGATGATGATGATGATGATGATGATGATGATGATGATGATGATGATGATGATGATGATGATGATGATGATGATGATGATGATGATGATGATGATGATGATGATGATGATGATGATGATGATGATGATGATGATGATGATGATGATGATGATGATGATGATGATGATGATGATGATGATGATGATGATGATGATGATGATGATGATGATGATGATGATGATGATGATGATGATGATGATGATGATGATGATGATGATGATGATGATGATGATGATGATGATGATGATGATGATGATGATGATGATGATGATGATGATGATGATGATGATGATGATGATGATGATGATGATGATGATGATGATGATGATGATGATGATGATGATGATGATGATGATGATGATGATGATGATGATGATGATGATGATGATGATGATGATGATGATGATGATGATGATGATGATGATGATGATGATGATGATGATGATGATGATGATGATGATGATGATGATGATGATGATGATGATGATGATGATGATGATGATGATGATGATGATGATGATGATGATGATGATGATGATGATGATGATGATGATGATGATGATGATGATGATGATGATGATGATGATGATGATGATGATGATGATGATGATGATGATGATGATGATGATGATGATGATGATGATGATGATGATGATGATGATGATGATGATGATGATGATGATGATGATGATGATGATGATGATGATGATGATGATGATGATGATGATGATGATGATGATGATGATGATGATGATGATGATGATGATGATGATGATGATGATGATGATGATGATGATGATGATGATTAAATGAGCTGTATTGTTAGTCTAGCATTTTTAGTATTCTACAGTTTTGATTTATTGTCTTAGTTTTAGTTTTAATATACATTGCCAACTTATGCATACCTTTAAACAAAAAAGTCTGAATCTGCAAATAGTATTCTTTAATTTTTTTTAATGTCTTTTTAAATTCTTTGTGTTTTGTAATTCTTTTTTTACAGTTGGAATGAATGGATAACACTGCCAGTGTTTTTTAGTGATCTGCCGAGAAATGCTATTCTTGCTATGACAATATATGACTGTGCTGGTCCAGGCAAGGTGATGATAGTTGGAGGAACCACTATATCATTGTTTGGCAAACATGGAATGTTAAGACAGGTATGAGTCATTCATCATCACCCTGTCCAGATTGATCATCTGTTATTTGAGTCATCAGTACCTTCTTAAACTTACGAATGGTTTAACTGCGAAAGTTTAGATGGTAAGTGGATGCTTAGATGGGTTAGAACATAGTCTGGAAGAACATTTATCTATACTAATATAATAAAGAAAAAATTGTATTTCGTTTGTAACAAATATATTCAAAAGCTACTAGATTGATTACAAAAATTCTTTCACCATTAGAAAGCTATATCACTGTGTAACATAGGATGTGTTTTTACTATTTTTTTTTAATTCTGCGCAGGACATGTCACAAGCAAAAGTTTCAAGTTATCAATTACCCAAAGCTTGAATATAGGGTTTCATTTATATTGTTTTAAATTTAAGATAACCTTTTTAATATCTAGAATAGAATTAAAATTCTATGAGCTAATTAGTATCCAAGGAAAATTTAACCTTTTGTACTATTTCACTTATGAATGTAATGCTTAGTGAATGTTATTATATGACTAAGGTCAAATTTACTGCCACGTTTTGAAGTTAATAGTCTAATTAAACTCTAACAGACTTTATATGATTTTGCCTTTTTCCTAAATAATAGACAAATCATTGATTTTACTAATATTGTAAATACAAAAGTTTTAATGGATGTATGGTTGTTTGTGAGAGTTTGTTGCCTAAACTAGTGAATGGAAAGAAATTTGGCATAGATGTAGGGGATAGTCTGGAAAAAACATAGGCATGTTTATTTTTAAACTAGCTTTCGCCCGCGACTCCGTCCGCGTGTTATTAAAAAAAACAAAACCAAGTAGCCTATGTGTTCTTCCAGACTATCCTCTACATCTATGTCAAATTTCATTGAGATCCGTTTAGTAGTTTAGGCTATAAACTCTAACAAACATCCATCCATCCATGCATCCATCTAAACTTTCACATTTATAATATTAATATGATTATATGCAGACGGAATCACAAGCTATAGAATTTGTTTTTGTGTTAAAAGAAATAGCAGATAAATAGAAATGATTGCATTGTTTATGTTTAGTTAATGTGAGGTCGATAGTTACGTATTGACTTCGATATCAATAATATTTATGACAATTAATTTCCAACGACCCCACGGGCATATTATCTTATATTCTAGAATAATTATTCAGTACAATTTACTCGTCCACAGATTAAACATCTCTTTTTTTTTAAATCGCGCATTTGTCTTTCCAACCAGTGTTATTCTTTTTAATATTAAAATGTTCATTAAAATATCTTATGATTTTATTTCGAAAATAATTTACAAGACTTTACGTGTTGAGAAATATAAACATTTTTAATAATAGCAGGACTTTAGTCTTTCAAAATTCGTAGTGTTCTTTTGTAGTGTTATCATTTAATATCACAGTTTTTTTTAAATCGAGACAAAGATTTTTACATACTCCAGTTAGAAAGAAAAGACAAAGGTTTACATCATAGAGCCAAGACAAAAATAAGGCAAAGAATACATCATTCAGACGATCAAAACGAAAAAAATAAAAGCAAACCTATACATTCAGCCAGCTAAAAATTTTCAAAATGGGAAACTCTTTGAGAGCATTATCTGTGTGTAAAAAGTGCTATTTGAATTTAGTTCGTCGATTCAAAAGTTTCCGTTTTATTACCAAGGGTATGTTTGACCTCCGCGTATGGCCGGGCGTAGAGGGCAGCGAGAGGACACCAGGGAAAGCGCCCGATCGGGGTAAAGAGCAAATGCAAAAATTGGCCAAACTCGCTAAGAAACATAGGAATGGACATATGCCCAAAGTAAGTGAAATAAAAAAAAATTCAAATGCGAATTTGTTACCAATATCGTATACTAGCTGTTTCCGTGCGGCTTTAGTCGCTTGAAATTATAAATGTTCTATTTTGTGTATATTTGTAAAATTTTAATTGCAAATATCAAAATTCAAATGCACAAATGACAAAGACTTTTGACATTGGCTAACAGTTATCGTTAACATGGCAATCTTACTTCTTTAATGCTATTGGTTGGTACTTTTTGTCCCTTTCCTGCATGACAGTATTTCCAAATTATTTACCCCCTAAGTGTAATAGCGTGAAAATATATAGCCTAAAGCGCGTTGTAAGTGTAGGGCTTTTTATTAAAGAAGGGATTATTCAAAAATATACTGTGATTGCTGACATCTTACGTCACAAAGTAATGTGTTTACGCTTTATTATACTCGTATTAGTATAGAGTATAGATGAAGTTTTTTTTTTCAAGGTGGATTGGTTAGATCGATTGACATTCAGAGAGATTGAAATGATCAACGAGAAAGAAAAACGTAGTTCGGATTACATGTACCTTATGATAGAGTTCCCCACGGTACAGATTGATGGCATCAACGTAAGTAAACACTGTCGCACAACTGTTGTGCGATTGTTTCACAATTCAACTGTTTATTTGCACAACTAATCGAGTATTAGCAATATAAGCTAATAGGAATCAAAGCGAGACTAAACTGTTGCGATAGTTTGGTCAAAAGTGTGGGTACGCACTAATAATTTTAAACATATGCTGTAATTTTTTTAGATTAACAAAAGAAATTATTTGTATCTTTAAAAATACATGTAATTTTCTGTATATTATATTGTACTCTTTTATATGAAGAAAATAAAATATTCTTTAGCACGCGGTGGTGTACTATGAGCAAGATGGGGATGAGATGTACCAGTTCAGAGCTCAGGCTGAGATCGTCACTGTACCAGATTATGAAATTTTACAGGTAAATTTAATTATAGATTATTCTTTTAACTTTGTTAAGTCAATGCTACTATTTTTTATAATAATATTTTATACTGGACATGTTTATTCTGTGAATAATTAATATAAAATAATAATTATTATGTAAGATAACGAAGGATTGTGTGAAAAAGGATATCTGTAAGAAAGTGAATTCAGATAAATTAATAGAGATGTATGGAAAAGTACAGTCAACTACAAAATATATATTTTTCGCAATATAATTGTTACAACGTAATTTAGACTGAGTAGTAACCCCCGCCAGAATGGCGCGCAATTCTAATACGTCTGAATGACATTGACAGCTGTCATAGGGCCGGGATGTCTATGCCACTGTTCTAGTGTTGCCCGATTTCTTTCGGAATATTACTTATATCATTTTTAAGAGCTGTTTATGCAGTTGACTGTACATTGTGCTATTACAGAAAAAGTTTAAAGTTGATTTTAGATTAAGTCAATTTGAATTTACTAGGAAGTAATTGTGAATTATAGGTCATTATGTAAAAAAAAAAAATTACAGATATTTTGAACGAAAATTCATTGTATACATAACAGCAATCATTACAGCATAAAAAGACCTCGACACTGTAGGGGGCTTTCTGGATTAGCCAGGACTTTAGGTTTTTTTTAATGACGTGAGGGTGGTATATTAGGAGAACCTGGTGGAGAGCAAGCAGCACCGGCTGGCGCGCTGCGTGCGCGGCGCGTGGGGCCGCGAGGCCAAGCCCACCGCCCGCGAGCGCGACCACCTCGCCGCGCTCGTCGCCGCGCCGCCGCGCCGCGCGCTCGCCGCTGACGACCAGGACCTCGTCTGGAAGTACCGGTATACCACTCACCGTCACATTCAGGGGAAACAGACGAACCTAATGATACCTTACTCGTCTAAATCGGTCTATTAGTTTAGGAGCTAGGCCGTAACAACATTTCTGTAACTTTCTATTAGACTCTCAACCTTTTGCTATTGGCTGAGACTTTATAGTAATCTTGAGTCTTGCTATTGGTTTGTAGGTTTTGTCCCTTTTTCACACACAATTTCCACAAATTTACTTTATCCTTAAGGTTAATAAAGTAAAAATATATAGATTAGTGGTTTTTATTAAAAAATATTAATGCAAAAATATGTTGTTTCCTGATTTTCTAAATAATAAAGAAATGTGTTTACGCTTAGCATAAAAGGAATATTTTTATTGTATTTACGTAACGAGTAAACTCAAAAACCAATTTACTAATTTCAAAAATTATTTAACTACTGAAAAGCTAAGTTATCATTGATTATCATAGACTATTATTTTATTTTTCAATTTCGCGCATCAAAGTCGCAGGTTAAAGTTAGTATGTTTGTTTTTTAGCTTCTATCTGTCATCGCACCGACGCGCGCTCACAAAATTCTTAGAGTGCGTTAACTGGAATAGACCCGGTGAGTTACATCACTTGGACTTTCACTTTTAGCATTTTTATATTAAAATTCTTCTGGTTTTTTTTATTTAATTGCCTTATGACATAACTTTGATCTTTCAAATAGCAATCTGAAGAACACTTCAAACAGACGCTTCTTATAGATTCTACTTTTAAATGAGTTATTGGTTACTTAAGTGTATAATCCACACTTAAGTTTAGTGATCATTGTTTAGCGGAGGTGCGGCAGGCGCTGGCCATGATGAAGCAGTGGGCGCCTATGGATGTAGAGGATGCTCTGGAACTCCTCACGCCTAAGTTCACGCACCCAGCAGTCAGGAGGTCAGTACGGTCGTGTTAAAGTGATAATGTACACTCGCGTATACAAATGTTTGTGTTACACATGTAAACTCGCGTACACAATTGGTAATGATACACACGTACACTTACATTCACAAATGGTAATATAATACATGTACACTAGCATAGACAAATGATTGTGTTACATATAAATATTAGCATTCACAAATGGCAATGTTAAACGTGTACATTCGTCTACACAAATTGTAATGTTACACATATCCATTCGCCTACACAAGTGGTAATGTTACACATGTACACTCGCGTACATAACCGGTAATGTTACACATGTACACTCGCGTACATAACCGGTAATGTTACACATGTACACTCGCGTACATAACCGGTAATGTTACACTTATACACACGCGTACACCAGTGGTAATAATGAACAGTCGAATTCACGAGCCACAATGTTACACATGTACACTTCTGTACACAAAAAGTACACTGGCGTTGGCTTTGGGTAAATAATAAAATGTACTTGTATTCACAAATGTGACACAAAAGGACAGACAAGTTTATTATAAGGATCAATCGTGCGCAAAAGTGAAGTTGATAGAAATTTACATTCGTGTACAAGTTTTTTTTTTAATTATACGGGTGAACGGCAACCTGGATTCGCCGAAAAGGCGAAGCGACGGTTGTCCTTAGACTTAATGAAGGAGGAGACACACATAAAGAGGATATTCCATTATGTGCAAGTGTTGAGACTTTGATGTGGACGTTAGGTACGCGATCTCCCGACTGCGGCAGGCTCCTGACGAGGACCTGCTGCTGTACCTGCTGCAGCTGGTGCAGGCCCTCAAGTACGAGGACTTCGCAGAGATACACAGCGGTAGTACACTCTCTTTCTTCGCTGATCAATACATCTTTGTTAACTAACGTGAAATTTAAAAATAGTAAAAAAACTAATGTTACTTAGCGAAAACGTAACTTTTTATTGGTGAATTTTTGAAATCGTCCCAGTAGTTTTTGAGGTATTTAAATACATACAAAAATCCAATTAGTATATAGACTAGCTTTTGTCCGAATGGAATTTACAAAAAAAAAGTAGCCTATGTGTTCTTGCAGACTACATCTATGCCATTCATCGAGATCCGTTCAGGAGTTTAGGCTACAAACTAACTAACATCTATTCCAGATTTTATGCACATTTATCTGACGTTATTACAGTGAAGAAAAGCATTATTACACATATCGGCGAATTTCAAAGATATATGAATCAACCCTTAGTGTCAACTATGGCCTAATCAACCCTAACTTAGGGTTTCCAAGGCCCTTAGTGGTAACATGTGTTGATTTTAGAGTACTTGCGTGTGTGCGGCAAGGACGCGGTGCTGGCGGAGTGCGAAGGTCTCATGCAGAGCACGCGGCAGAACCTCACAGCATCAGGTTTATTTATTTTATATTATAAAGTGGGAAACGAGGAAGCGACAACCTGAGTTCGCCAAAATGGCGAAGAGGCTGTCTATAGACATCTGTATTCGCACATTTTTATATCATTAGGTGGCAAACGAGCAAGCGGCCACCTGAATTCGCCGAGAAAGCGAAGAGATCGATGTCCTTATATATCCGCAATAGCAGATGCGTTGCCTACCCTTAATCGACGGAGACACATAAAGAGGATATTTCCTCTTTATGTGTCTCCTCCACCGACAATTATTTTTTTGGGTGGATAGGAAAAGGGACTAAAATCAAGCCTCGGGCACCACACTCATCAGACTACGCGGAATTGCTCCCACTTCACGCCTGTCTTGTGTGGTCGTGGTATTGCACTGGAGGAACCCTACACTGCGAATATTAAAGCTGGCTCTACCATTATTGGAATAATTTATTTTAATAGTACAATTTATGTACCCACAGTACTGACGTCCAGTGACATGACAGCCTCTACCACAAGCAGACAGTCAAACGAACCCGCAGAGGAATCTACTTCACATGAAGACCCCTTCAAGTAAGTCAAAAAGTTTTTTCAAGCACTAATATAGCTATTCTTAACAGTGGTAGAGCCCGCTTTAACATCTTCGCACGAATTGGTCGGCTCGCCCCCAGCAATACCACGACCACACAGAAAACAGGCGTGAAGTGAAAGCAATTCCGCGTTTCGTCTGATGCGTGTGGTGCCGGAGGCCTAATTTTAGTCTCTTTCCCTTTCCACCCTTTTCTTAAGAGGAAAGGATGGGAAGGAAAAGTGGATTTGACGATGGAGGAGACGCATAGGAAGGGCAACGTCTTCTTTATATGCGTCTCCTTCTCCGTCGACTAAGGGTAGGCAACGCATCTACAATTGCGGATGTTTAGAGGCAGCGGTCGCTTTCCATTTCGGTGGATTCAGGTGGCCGCTTGCTCGTTTGCCACCTTATATTATATTAAAAAAAAATATTTTGGATATCCGGCTCGAAGGACCATTACAATAATTGGGAGTATTCCCAACCGTCACCCCGCTCTGTCCCCACGTGAGAATGAAAAGTTTCATCCGTCCCCCCTTTTAGTCTCTATCACCAATGAGGTGACAGATGGAACCGTTATGAAATAAGTTCCAACCGTCCCCTCGTCGCTAAAGATGGGACGGATGAAACTTTTTATTCTCATCTGTTCCCATGTGGGAACAGAGCGGGGTGACGGTTAAGGATAATCCTAATTTGTTTGTTTTTAACGATTTTGTACTCGGAATCTTAACTTAATTTGTCGGTTAATATATTTTAAATGCAGTACACAAATTTCTCATATAAAAAATTGCTAATTTGGTTTAACATGAGTAATGTCATTTATTTTCTTTAAGTAAAACGTTTAAATTTACACTCAAATGTTTAATTGTACATGAAAGTTTGTCTGAATAAGATAGATTAGTTTGATAAATGATGCATATGAAGTATCGAATTAAATTTGTAAGGCAAATGCCGTACTTAATAGACAGGTATCGTAGTGACGAAACAAACACGCAGCGAACTATTATGAACTATCGATATTCCGTTTAAATAATTATCGATCTTAGATAAAATTATTATTTTGTTATTAACTAATTTAGAGGACAATTCTAGTATTGATTATGGTGTAGAGAATTTAGCGATGACAATAATAGCGAAATCCAATTCGATTACGTACGGCTGTAGTAGTTATAACTATGAATCTACCGATTCCAACTTCCATAAGAATAAAAATCGAAAATCGTAAAGATTCATGCTTGATTTTACACAACCCATCCCTACTGAATTGTCACATGAATTGACATGAATTGTCAGAGTAATCTAACTTATTTAGACACACTATATTGTGTGAATAAGTTAGTTTCAACTTGTTTCCTTTGGATTGCACCGAAGGTGTGATGAGGGTGTGGGGGAGGGTGTGGGGCAGGGCGAGGGCGAGGGTGTGGGGGAGTCGTGCAGCCTGGCAGGCTTCCTGATAGGGCGCGCGTGCGGGGACGCGGTGGTGGCCAACTACCTGTACTGGTACCTGCTGATCGAGTGCGAGGACGCGGAGTGCGGCGCGCCGCGGCCCCCGCGACACATGTACCTCAGTGTCATGAAGACGTTCTCGCAGCGATTGGCTAAAGGTAACAAAAACTAATGGACTAAACACTTTTTCCTATTTCAGGTGGGGGGGGGGGATGTCTTGAACTAATAACTGTACTTTGGACATGATTTTTCAAATTACAGTCGGACTGTCCTGATTACTGTGTTTCGGGATGGAATTCTCTTTTATAAACTAGCTTTTGCCCGCGAGGAATTTAAAAAAAACCTATGTTCTTCCAGACTATCCTCTACGTCTATACCAAATTTGATCTAAATCCGTTCAGCCGTTCAGGCTACAAACTCTAACAAACATCCATCCATCTAAACTTTCGCATTTATAATATTAGTATGATTAGTATGATAACTAGCTTTCTCCCGCAACTCCATTCGCGTGAAATTAAAAATCAAAAGTAAATAGTACATTCTTCCAGAATATGCTTTAAATCTATGACAATCATAGAGATCCGTTCAGCAGTTTAAAATACAAAGTCTAACAAACACCCATCTAAACTTTGACTCACTAAAAAAGGAACGGTCTTCTCTTACGAGTATTTAACATATTTTCATATTTTATGCTGATATATATAGATAGACTAAAGATTCTCAAATTGAAAATATACATTTCTTTAACTAGAGCATCATTGCAACTAATATATTTTTTTTAAAAACATCTTCGAGATAATTTGAGAAGCTTTCAAGATAGACAAATGTCATAATTTATTTAAATATGTAATTTCAATAAAGTGTAAATTTTAAATGATCAAATAACTCCCAGGAAATGCGGACCACCAACGTACGCGTTCGTTTCTCGCGCGTCAACAAGTGTTCATAGACAAACTGGTCAAATTAGTTAAAACAGTCGCTAGAGAAAGTGGCAACAGGAACAAGAAGGCAGAACGCCTGCAGCAGCTCCTCGCGGATCCTGACGCTTTTAAATTCAACTTCGCGAACTTCGAGCCGATGCCCTTCCCCCTAGACCCTAGTGTTACCATCAAAGGAATAGTGGCAAAGAAAGCCTCACTCTTCAAGTCTGCTCTGATGCCCTCAAAACTGACCTTCCTTACCACCGAGGGTGTGGAGTACGAAGCCATCTTCAAACATGGAGACGATCTCAGACAGGATCAACTGATACTCCAGATGATCACACTCATGGATAAGTTGCTTAGAAGGTAAGCCTTTATCAACAAACTAGCTTTCCCCGCGACTCCGTTCGCGTGGTATAAAAAAAACAAAAATTAGTAGCCTATGTGTTCTTCCAGACTATGCTCTACATCTATGCTAAATTTCATCCAGATCTGTTGAGCAGTTTAGGCCACAAACTCTAACATCCATCCATCTAAACTTTCGCGTTTAAAATGTTAGTAAGATTAAGAAACTTAGGGGGATCAAAGTCTAAAGGGCTTTTTTAAGAGTTTTGTATAACGCTTTATTTCAGTTTAATTACATTTAAGCAATGTATTTTGTGTCATTTTTTAAATTTGTCTTGCCAATACCGACTCCCAAACTGGAATCACACCCCCCCCCCAAACTGTAGGAGTAGTATGAGAACTTAGGGAATTACTCCCCCCCTACTAGGATTCCAGTATCCAGTTTTCCATGTACAGGGAGAATCTAGACCTGAAACTAACACCATACAAGGTGTTGGCGACGAGCTCCCGCCACGGCTTCCTGCAGTACGTGGAGTCGGTGTCGGTGGCGGAGGCGCTGGCGGCGGAGGGCAGCATCCAGAGCTTCCTGCGCCGCCACAACCCCGCCCCGCAGGCGCCCTACGGCATCCGCCCTGACGCCATGGACACCTACGTGCGCAGCTGCGCCGGCTACTGCGTCATCACCTACCTGCTCGGTACGTCACCTCCTTACAGTGGACACCTACGTGCGCAGCTGCGCCGGCTACTGCGTCATCACTACCTGCTCGGTACGGTCACCTCCTTACAGTGGACACCTACTTGCGCAGCTGCGCCGGCTACTGCGTCATCACCTACCTGCTCGGTACGTCACCTCCTTACAGTGGACACCTACGTGCGCAGCTGCGCCGGCTACTGCGTCTCACCTACCTGCTCGGTAACGTCACCTCCTTACAGTGGACAACCTACGTGCGCAGCTGCGCCGGCTTACTGCGTCATCACCTACCTGCTCGTACGTCACCTCCTTACAGTGGACACCTACGTGCGCAGCTGCGCCGGCTTACTGCGTCATCACCTACCTGCTCGTACGTCACCTCCTACAGTGGACACCTACGTGCGCAGCTGCGCGGCTACTGCGTCTCACCTACCTGCTCGTACGTCACCTCCTTACAGTGGACACCTACGTGCGCAGCTGCGCCGGCTACTGCGTCATCACCTACCTGCTCGGTACGTCACCTCCTTACAGTGGACACCTACGTGCGCAGCTGCGCCGGCTACTGCGTCATCACCTACCTGCTCGGTACGTCACCTCCTTACAGTGGACACCTACGTGCGCAGCTGCGCGGCTACTGCGTCATCACTACCTGCTCGGTACGTCACCTCTTACAGTGGACACTACGTGCGCAGCTGCGCGGCTACTGCGTCTCACCTACCTGCTCGTACGTCACCTCCTTACAGTGACACCTACGTGCGCAGCTGCGCCGGCTACTGCGTCATCACCTACCTGCTCGGTCAGTCTTACAATCATTTGCTTTGTGGAGTTAGAGGACCTCAATAGCTATCATTTAAGCGCAAAGTATGTTGCCCGATTTTCTATAATTTCAAAGTTGTTCAAGAAAAATTACCACTGTTAACACATTGTTTTGGACGTACAGGCGATTTTTTGTCGGATATCTGATTTTTACGATTTTTTTTACAAATAATTAAATAACTTCAAAAACAAGTTTGTCGAACACTGGTCTACATTATTAAATTTATTATTTACCAACAGGGGTAGGTGACCGCCATCTCGACAACCTGCTGCTGCGGCGCTGCGGCGCGCTGTTCCATATCGACTTCGGGTACATCCTAGGTCGAGACCCGAAGCCGCTGCCGCCGCCCATGAAGCTGAGCCGGGAGATGGTGGAAGCCATGGGCGGAGTGCACGCTGACCATTACCACGAGTTCCGGAAACTCTGCTACACAGCCTTTTTACATTTAAGACGGTAAGTATCCGGCTCCAAGGACCATAACTCAAAATAAAAGAAATTTGATGTTTACTTATTTATTTTTGTTGTAAGGCATGCGAACTTAATGCTGAACCTGTTCTCTCTGATGGTGGACGCGTCGGTGCCGGACATAGCCCTAGAGCCTGACAAGGCCGTCAAGAAAGTGCAGGACAAACTTAGGTATGTTTGTCTGTCACACTACACACACATCTTGCTTACTAAAATAAAACTTTTTAGCAGCATTTTTTTAGTTAAAAACACCTATAATTATACTTTTCACAATTGTACATTCATTTCGGATATAAAATCACAAAAATGATTTTAATAGGTTAGATTAAGCGAATATCTCATCTGAAGAAATCACTTTCGTATTAAATATAGTACTTACCGCTGCCCATAGACATCCGCAATTGCAGATGCGTTGCCAACCCTTAATCGACACAGGAGGAGACGCACATAAAGAGGATATTTCCTATGCGTTCCCTCCACCGTCTCAAACACCTTCCCTGCCCATCCTTTCCTTAAAATAAAAAGATGGTCAGGGAAAATAACTCAAACTAAGTCTCCGGCACACAATCAGATGAAACATATTAATAGAATTTTCTGCTTAATCTATCTTTTAGCCACTGCATTATATATATGTTTTATATCCAGACTGGACCTGGGCGATGAGGAGGCGGTCCACTACTTCCAGAACCTTCTGGATATGTCAGTGACAGCCGTCATGGCCGTGCTAGTGGAGCACTTCCACAAGTTCGCGCAGTACTGGCGCAAGTGAGCACAGCGCTGGCGGTAGGGCGTCCGCCCAGGGCGGTGGAAAGGGCCGCCAGTTATAGTCTCATAAAACTTTAACCCCAAGCGTAAGGGGCGTGGTAGAACTCGCCCAGGGCGTTTAACTGCTAAGACCAGTACTCTTTGTACCATTAGTTTTATCTGATGACTTTCTATTCTTATAAATATGGCAATCCTAATAATTATGTAAACTTGTAAATACGTAAATTTTTCTCAATGTAGTGTTTGTGTGTAGTTAAATTTTGTAAAACTTTGTACTGTGATATTTTATGATAACAGAAATATAATATTTTAGTAAATGAATTGTTTTATTCCAATATGACCTTAAACATCCACTATGTTTTATAATATGACTGGAAAAATTATAAAAATCATTGCTTTTTTATTACTGGTAAGGGTTATTTAAGATAAATAAGTTTTCAAATAGATGCAAAATATTTATTATTAACAATCAGTTGAACTTATTTCAAATATGATTACAATATTTTAATGAGAAATCTTTAAAAGATCTTAATTTTCTTACTAAATAGTGTCTTTAATAATTTTAACATGTTATTCCTATACATTAAAAGTAAACAATCGCTAATATAGCTATGAAAATAAACTAGCAAACTTAGGTATAGAAAATATCTTTCAAACTCACGAATTAAATAATCTCTGAACTGGATTGGATCAGATGAACTCACTTAGCCTTAAACTATTGAGCTGCAGCTCAACAACTAAATTAACCGCTAAAGAGCCTGAAACTAAACTATCGCACAACTGTTTAGTCTCGCTTTGATTTCTATGAGCTTATATGGAGGTTCGCACACTCCTCGTTTTCAACTATTTAGTTGAATTGGCTGCGAAACTACCGACAATCAACAATCGCACAACAGATGTGCGACAGTTTAGTCAAAGGTGGCTCTAAGGCTCAACGCTCAACTATAACTATGTGAGCTATCGAGTCGTGAACCCGGTATCTCGCAACTCACACAAATCATACCTCTATGTAGGTAAATTGACCAGATCTGCGAGCCGATTCATAGATCAGCTTCAAGTGAACAGTGAGCTGATCTGTAGATCAATAAAATTAGTTGCGTAAGCCTACTGTATGATGGTTTATGAGCAAGCAGACATATAATCACTACCACTAGCAATGCAATCACTTGCCACATATATCTTGCTACCCGTAGCTGTTTGTATCACATCACAAGCTGCTATCTCTGCGTAAGTAACACCCCCTATAACAAACACTAGCACTGTCTTTGCTTTGAAGGCGAACGTACTTGATAACTTTGTATCCGTTTTTAATTTTTTTAATAACATTTTTGCATCTGTACAACCATATTCTAATTCACTATTCAGTTTTAAATTCGATAATTTCTCATTCAACGTTTCTATTCCATCTTTTTTCTCTAATAATGTACCAGATAATTTTAAATCCAAGGAATTAGATAGTTTTGTTAATGCCTCAGTTAAAGATTCAGATGTTAAAAGTATATTACAAATACTGGCAATTATAGGTACATAACTGCCATTAAATACATAATTGGGTGAAGTCTTGGAATTATCAGCTTGTGTAGATAATTGTTTCAATTTTGTAGCTTGATTTTGGAATCCATTCTGCCATCTTGGCAATCTGTCACTCAAACCACTTAAGTTAATATTCAAAGACAATTTCAAACTTACAGGTTGTATTAATAAGCCTGTGTTAATTAAATTTTGAAATACATACAAGAATTTGTAGCCAAATGCTAATAAATATTTGTTGACTAGGTTATTATATTCGTCATATGATAGTCCTTGCGTTAAACTGAGCAAACACATCAATCTCAGACTATTGTATATATGTATATCTGTACCAAAGTTTTCATCAACGAAATTAAAATTAGATTTCTTATTTCTGTTATTCAACATTTCGCCTTCAGTATATGTGACGTTTTCGAATTTATTATTCATTTCCGATATAATAGTCTCACTGGCTAGAACATGGTTGACTAGATTCTGTTTAAATAATGCTACTTGTTGTAATTTCGTTGATACAAAATGTTTAATCTCTTGAATACCTAATGCTTTGATATCTTCATTCTTTAATAGCTTTGCTTTCGAACTTAACACACTTAGAACTTCAGAGAAATGTCTGTGTTTTATTTCTCCATATAAACTGTCTATTGAACTATCTAATGTCATTGTTACTTTCTTAGGGTTTTCTTCTGAAACTAATGTAAAATTCAACATACCCTTTTTATATTTAGTATCTTTGACATTTAAATCTAAATGTCCGCATGTTATATTGAAAATTTCATTCAATAGACCGGAGTATGTTGCAGGAGTGAGTAAACTTGATGCATAATCTTGATTTCTATCTATCAATAAAAATGTGTCAATTTCTGCATCTTTGTTCATGAAATCTCTTGAATATGTCTCATTATAAATCTCTAATATATCTAAAACACTAGACGATAATTTACCTAAAGATAAAATACATTTAGGCCGTCCAGTTACATGGAATAAACTCCACAATGACATTGAAATGCTGGACAATAGAGAATGGTTTTGCTCGACATATAATTGCTTGTATAAAAATGGTAGTTCCATACTAAGAAGTCTGTCATCCAATGATATTAATTCCCAGGAAAATGAATGGAGTTTAACAACATCATATAACCCTCGACTTTCTAATATTGAATCATATGTGTGCAAAACTTTTGGTACAATAATTATGTTGAAACATTTTGAATCAGCGAGTGATGGGTTCTGACTGATTTGTGAAGATATCTGATCTAACACACACTTGTATTTATGTTTACATGCTGATATAAAATATATTTTAGTTGTGTTAGCTGTTTGTCCAAGTTGGGGATCCATTTTGTAGATCTTTTCAATTCCATGCTGCCTGAAATAGAACAGGAACAAAATTAATTAATTGAAATTGATATTATTTCGCAAATTCATTGAGTTGAACAGTTTTATGCAGCCCACTACAGACGTTTAGTTTTAAAGGAATAATCGGAATGTTAGGGCTTAGGTTATTGCATCCGCTATATGTTATTTACAAAAGTTTACCTTAGCCAAGTCACACCGCATATCCTTTCCAAAGGTTTTATAAGAGATGAATCTATAATTAAATCAGCTTTATCTCCGCATGATGAAAGGATCTTTTCTAATTTATGTTGCGATATTAGACACAAAGATGAGAGTTTAGATTGCAGCGGTTGATCCATGGTTTTAATTTGTTTTATACAATTTAAAAGATATTTAGCAGTAAGCACGATTCATTTTAACAAACTTTTTCAAAATATTCGACAAAAAATGTATCTTCAAAACATTACAGCTGTTGACAATGACATTGACAAGAAAAAAGAATTTGACAGATACATCAAAAGGTTAGATTTACGCAACTTTGGTTTCTATTTATAATTCTGCTTTTTAATAATGTTCAAATTATTGGACATGTCTTGAAAAACGCATTTGAATATATCTTAAACAAATTCGATAACACCAAAATAATTAACTGAAAACGCTAATTTCCCATAAACATAAATTCCAATTGGAATTTTTTAATGTCATCCGTTGTGTGTTATTTACACCGCAATTATATTATCATTTCGTTGATGTGTGGTCTTAGCCTTTTGTTTTGTAGTTTTTATTTACAACTTCTCCATTTTCTTCGTTAATAAAGAATTTTCGCGGGATTTTCTATCCTTGATGACAGTTTCCGGTCATGCGTCGTTGTCTAGATCGCAATATCCTTCCCGCCCCGCTCCGCTTCAACGTCCGCGGAGTGAGTGCGCCGTTCAACATCGTTTAATCAAAAATTTAAAGAAATGGCTGCAAGATTAATCCGGAAAATTGTAAGTCAGTAGTTCAGTGCTAGAAAATTTGTTTTCCCTTAAAACTGCATGTAGCCTCTAACTCTTAGTAAGTCCGCTTAATTTCTTTTGCAATCCAAAAATAGACTATTGTACATAGTTATGTCGAAGAATTACATAAATGCGCTTTTGAAGCCTTTTCGTGAGAGTAACGTAGTCGGAGCTTTACTGAAACTGTTCGACACAGGGCCGAATCAAGGACTTAAACGTGTTGGGATCGCGAAAAATGAGGTTTCCATATATTTTTGTTAATTTTCTTTTAGTTATATGGTTTGAGGTTATAGGTTGGGTTTTTCTGGTTTTGTCCAGGTTCCGACGGCCAAGTCTGGTGCGGCGCAGTACAGCAGCGGCGTACGGAAGGTGACGTTGATCCCTGGGCATGGCATTGGCCCTGAGATTACTGTCGCAGTGCAGAAAATCTTCGAGGCTGCTAAGGTTCCCATCGAATGGGATGAAGTCGATGTGACAGCTGTTAGGGTATGTACCTTATTTTCCTTATAAAAGTGTTTAATTTTACATTAAAATACATGCCAATAATTTTAATAGTACTGTATTTTTATGGCTGAAAGATATACTGAGTATTATTTTAAGGAAAACCATTTATAAAAAAACTTTTCTTTGTCACACGATTTCTAAACGCGCCTTTATAAAGTGGTATAGTTTTTTCGGGATTTAGTAATCTGTTTAAATATTTATTAGGTAAAATAAACCTTAATTTAAGTCAATTAAGTTCTAATACATTGAAATTGTTCTCTATTTAGTTTGATTAAACACTTTGCACATGTTTTGTGTAAATTTTATTGTTGAAAAAGTAATTTGCATACTTAGATAATGTCAATGTTACACAGCATTAACATAAGATCATTTACCTTCTGTGAAAATGAAACATTTTGTTACTTGGCGGTTTAAAAAGATATTCCTTGACACATTTTGTATTGAATTCAAAATTATTAAGTTATTGTAGGCAATTAAATATAGATGTCCTGTTAAATTTTAAATTTTTTTTAAAGAGTTTTAATTTAAAAATCTTTATGAAGTTTTCTGTTAGGCAAATGCAATGCAATAGAAAAAAATATAAAGTGTTTACCTTATGTATGATATTTTATTGCATACTAGCTGTTGCTAGCAACTTCATCCACATGAAATAAATAGTTTTTGAAACCATCCCAGTAGTTTTGAGTTATTTCAATACATACAAATATCCAAAAATCCAAATATTTCCCCTTTATAATATTAGTATAGATTATAGTACAAAGAGATATAACATTATTTAAAGAAAAACAGTGGTTTTTAATTAATTTGTCATAAAATATATCTTTGTTACAGGGTCCAGATGGAAAGTTTGGTATCCCGCAAAAGGCGATAGACTCTGTAAATGCCAACAAGATTGGTTTAAAGGGTCCCCTGATGACTCCCGTGGGCAAGGGATACCGTTCCTTGAACTTGGCACTCAGGAAGGAGTTTGACCTCTATGCTAATGTCAGACCGTGTAAAAGTTTAGATGGGTAAGTCTTGATATTTGTAGAAACATTTAATTTTAGTGAAGACTAGCTGTTGCCCGTGACTTTGTCCACGCAATATTAAGATAAAAGAAGTAGCTAATAATATGCCTGTCTATGTCAGCTACCCTTCAATGAAAGTCAGATCAATGGAATATTTATTTATTCTTTTGAAAAACAGACACTCCAATTTTATTATATGTATAGAATATGGAATGGTTTAGAGTAGATGTTTATTATTATTTATTTTGAATTAACCATAAGTATGTCTGATATACTATCATATAATATGTCAAGGTATTTTATAAGCTTTTACGATAGCTGTGATTATTTTATATCAATTATGATTTATCAGATAAGTGGTTAGCTTTATACTAAGCAAGTCTGTTGGTTTGTCTGTTCTAGTGATAATACTTTCTGAAATTTATATAATAGTTTTAATATATGGTATAGACTTAAAATATTTTGTTCATTTAAAAACATAGAAACTATCAGATTGATTTTACACACGTTTTCTTGAATAGGTTGTAATTTAAAAATTCGAGAGCCTGTCCCACCACTGGCTGATAGAGGCTCAGATCTTAAAATGACGTCACTCTCAGATAAGGGAACAAAATCCGGTATTTCCATCACATATTTTACATGTTGGATGTTATCAGACAAGTTACAATTTGGTGGGATAGGCCCTATAGTATACTATTAATTATGAAAGAGAAATAATATATTTTGACTATAGGACAAATATAGGCAAATATTTATAATATGGAGGTATTTTAATTAATAACACTCGTGTTGTTGTTCTAGAAGAAACAATTTTATTTATTATAATAATCATGAAACAATCAAAAAGTATAAAAAGTAAATGTTACAGTGTACCTGGAAGAAAAACAACATTAAATGCTATTAACTTGTTCTTTTGATTCCATGTATTTTACGTTATATTAAAATGCCTCCGCTAATTTGACAACCAAAAATACAGATGCTAAATACAGATTCAAAATAGCTGTTACATATTTATTGGCGTATTTGTTATGTAGTATTGATATGAACTGAGTACATACACTTAGTTCCAATTGACAGTTATAACCAAAGTCTCGAACTGTTAAGGGAAAACTGTCAGAACTACTAAGGATATATATTATAGCATACTTAATAACAGCTAATTTAGTCAGTCACAAACTTGGGGAAAAACCTTATCAAAATGACGTAATTTAACAAAATGACAACATGATTTTTTATTAATCTCTTATCATGATATATACAATCGATTATTCCGTCTGCTGAATGGGAAAGTACCACAATTTCACGGAATATATTATATATAAATTAATTCAATTTCATAGTATAGTCCATTTCAAATTTAATACCGGCTCGCAATCTCCCTGCGTTCGTCACTCGCAGTGGAACTAGCATTAATCTGCAATATGTGCTCGCTAACGGCTAGCCTCTAGTTCGCGCTAGCCTAGTAATTTAGTCAAGTAACAAGTCAAATCTATTCAAGTAGATTACAAAATAATTTAGACGAGAGTATTTTAGCTACAAAATTACTCGTTACTAGACTAAATTACTGGCCTGGTGCAAACTAGGCGTAACCTTAAGCCTGGTTCTCTGTAAAGTTTCTAGTGTAAATACTAGTTTTAGTAACCAACTCAACCCAGAATCACTAATTAGATTACCAAGTGTCATTTGCCTGCTTATAAACTATCGCTAGATACACGTCCGCGCTATCTATACTAATATTATAAAAAGGAAAGATTTGTATTATTAGATTTTTGTATGTATTGTAATAACTCAAAAACTACTGGGCCGATTTTAAAAATTCTCTTACGGTTAGACAGGTAATTTATCTGTCAGTAACATAGGCTATAGTTTTTATTATTTTTTTTAATAACACGCGGGTAAAGTCGCAAGCAACAGATATAGAATGATAAAACAACGTAACTTTTTTACTCGTTCAATATTCTTTAGTTATCAACGTACGTAGATCTGTTATCAAATACGTGCCCGGCGCTCTGTTATCCTGTTGATAAGGTCGCTATCAGCATATCAGTAAATCAATGTCAATATCGTCTGCTTCAAAATCAAGGCTTAATATTTATTCAATGCGACGAGACGATGGGGACATAAATCTGAAAGTGTTAAGATTAAATGTGGATGGCTACAAAGGCAGAGGAAGACCGAAGAAAGTATGGATGGATTGTGTGAAAGAGGATATGCTTAAGAAAGGAGTAGATTCAGATATGACGGCTGATAGAGATGTATGGAAGAGCAGCAACACTGTGCCGACCCTCCGTAAGGGATAAGGGCAAGTTGATGATGATGATAACATTATGTATATCGAAATACATGTGCTTCAGTCTTTTCATACAACACTATATTTACAGTCGTTAAAGAACCTCAGTGTAGATTTTCTAATGTTTTAACCTTTTGACTCTTGTGACAATCGCACAACTGTTGTGCGATTGGCGGTTGTCGATTGTCGATTGTTTTGTAGCCAATTCAACTGTTTGCACGACAAAAAATCCAGTAGTGTAACCTCCATATAAGCTCAGAATCAGAGCGACTGAACAGTTGTGCGATAGCTTAGTCAAAGGTTACAAATGTAGGAGACTTGTGTACAAAGGAAGAATACTGAAGAAAATAGTATGGATTGTGTGAAAGATTTGTATAAAAATTCAAATGATGGTTGATAGAGTGTATATGTACTATGTCGACACTACGTAGGAAGGGAGTAGGCAGGGCTTTCTAAAATTAAGAGATTCTCGTTCTCTTTTTTTTAATATCCGCGACCATCCACGAATGTAAACATATCTTTAGCACGTGTATAAAGTAAATATTTATATAAATTCCATGCATTTTATCACAATGAATGTGCGGATGTGCACCAAAAGATAACCTTACCAACAATAATGCTTGTCATTCAAATAAATTATGATATGAAGAAAATATATAAATAAAGTATAGTACTAAAATACGATAAAACCATCTATGTGAATTTTTAAAACTAGACAGGACCGTCTTTGTATGGGTGGACATTTTTTTAATAGTTTTATAGCCTATGTTATCATACTTCATACTAATACGAGCCGTCGTTGCTCGCGACTTCGCCCGCGTGAAATTACAAATATAACCTATTACGTTCGCCCTTTTTTTCAACCTATTACCAAAAGTATTAACTTAAGTAGTAATCTACGTAATAACAGAAATCTACCGATGCAAGATTCCAAATTTCTAAGTCCGGTAGCTTGTAAGCTGATTATTCGGTTACCCTTATTGTTTGTGTTCGCGATGTCTTCTAAACGATTAGTCCAATTTTAATACTGTAAATGACAATTTTATTCTACTTTAAATTCTCCTGATAACAAACGCATTTATTTGGATAAGGATTAATATTGAAACCAATAAAAGAACGCTGAAAATAGCGTTGGGTTTTTAATTCATTTTGTAAACAAAAAAGTGGTTATTGTAAGAAAACCGTTAAAGATAGATATATGCTATCGCGGACTTTTCTGTAGAACTTTTTGAGATCTACAATTCTTTCATACATAATTTTTATATACCTCTAACGGTTTACCCAGCGTAAGCCAAGAAAAGTTAAAGTTTAGTGAATTTTTAACGCCGGCGTCCAGAAACACGCTGTTTATTAATAGTTCCTGAACATTAGTAATAATAAAATATAGCCTATGTTACTCACAGATAAATTACCTTTCTGATGGTGAAAGAATTTTTAAAATCGGCCCAGTAGTTTTTGAGTTATTTCAATACATACAAAAATACAAAAATACAAAAATACAAAGTTTTCCTCTTTATAATATTAGTATAGATTAGTATAGATTATAAATGTGAAAGTTTAGATGGATGGATGTTTGTTAGAGTTTGTAGCCTAAACGGCTGAACGGATTTCGATTAAATTTAGTATAGATGTAGAGGTTAGTCTGGAAAAACACGTAGGCTATTCACTTTTGTTTTTTTTAATTCCACGCAAAAGGAGTTGCGGGCGAAAGCTAGTTAAGGAATAAAGTATTCTAATGGTTATTTTACTAGCTTATTTTTCTTGTGTTTGTTACAAATATGAACATTCTTCCTATCTTATTGCGAAATCTTGATTTATTTGATTTATTTATATAATTTTCGTTATCTATGCATTTATCGAACTTTTGATGAAGTTATCTGGGATTCCGACTGGCCAGTCTTATCCAGATTGATGGATTCAGTCACGGATTATGTTTACCCTTTTTACACGATATGGATTCGTGATATGGATTTATTCTGATCTGGTTGATTTATTACCTATTATTTGTCTAAACAAGGTTGATTAGTTTGAGTAATCACGCATATAAAATATCTAATAAAATTTGTATGAAGGTAAATGCCGTACTTAATAGACGGGTATCATAGTGACGAACATAAGCGCATAGCGAATAACTGTGAACTATCGATATTCGGTTTAAATATATAAAAAAATATCGAACTAAATAATAATTTACCAATTAATTAAATTATGGGACGGTTCTAGTAATACTAAATTATCAAACTAATCACCCTTATTTAGACAAACTATAATTGGGTTGATATTTTTTTTATATTTGCTTAAAACTAGTAATGCCTTTACTCAATATTAGTAATAATTACCAAAGAAGTTTTAAATTACTTATCAAACAATTACAACTAGTTGTCGCCCGTGACTACGTTTGCATGGTATTAAAAAACTACAAGTGGCTTACGTTCCTGACTATCCTCTACATCTATACCAAATTTCATCGAGATCCGTACAACAGTTTAGGCTACAAACTCTTAACATCCATCCATCTAAACTTTCGCATAATATTAGTAAGATATAAACACAAGGGATAACTTACTATCTCTATTACTGTATCAACTTAATTGAAATAACTTAATACATTCCACATATGCAAGTAAGCTATGCTGAATTACATAAAAAAATATTTTCCCCAGTATAAAGACGTTGTATGACAACGTGGACGTGGTAACTATCAGAGAGAACACGGAAGGAGAGTACTCCGGTATCGAGCATGAGATAGTAGATGGAGTTGTGCAGTCGATTAAACTGATCACGGAGGAAGCCAGCAAGCGAGTCGCTGAATTCGCATTCCAGTTCGCTAGGGACAACAAGAGGAAGAAGGTCACAGCTGTACACAAGGCCAATATCATGTAAGTAATTTCAAATCTATATATCTATATCTATATCTCTATCTATACTAATTTAATAAAGCGTACACACTTCTTTGTGGCATAGGATATCAGCAATCACAGCATATTTTTGAATAATTCTATCTTTAATAAAATGCCCAACACTTATGGCACGCTTTAGGCTATATATTTTCACGCTATTAAACTTAGGGGTTAAATAAATTGTAAAAAAAACTTTCATGTGGGAAAGGGACCATAAACAGTGTACAGACCAAAAACAAACAGACCAGTAATTCAATGTGTCTGAACAACTAAAATTTAGTCAAGTAGCAAATCATTTAGTCAAGTTCCATTTTTTAGGCGAGTACCACCTTACGCGTCACTAAACTGCTCAACAATCGAACACCACTTGTACTTTACTGCGACAGTAAATTAGTATTTTGGGTACTAAATAACTCAGTAATCTACTAAATTACTAGGTAGGCATAAGTTGAGGGTAGTCCTAAATGAATCATACTGGCCCACTGCGGGTTGACATATCTTTGAATTTCTTTACATGAATGGATTGAAACACGATGTTTTTATTTTAAGAATGTAAACATGTTGTTTGGAAATAGGGGATATATCCTTTTTACTATTTTTTTTTATCTATACTTCTATACTAATATAATAAAGCGTAAACACACACTTCTTTGTTGCCTAAGATGTCAGCAATTACAGCATATTTTTGAATAATTCCTTTTTTAATAATAAAAAGCCCTACACTTGCGTCACGCTTTAGGCTATATATTTTCACGCCATTAAACTTAGGGGTAAATATTTTGGATAAAAACCCTAATGTGGGAAAGAGACCATAAGTTGCTGCCAACATCAAGGAAGCAAGATTGCCAAGTTCTGTTATGTCATGTCATTTTGACATTTGCAATTGATAATTTGACAAATGTAAACAATAAAATAATTTCACGCGGATGAATCCGCACGCGAACAGCTAGTTTTTTATATAAAAATATTAGTAGATTTTTGTTAATTTACTAATATTTCCTTTAACCATTCCAACTAAGCTCTAGGCTTGTGCTAGGATATGGTTCACGATAGTCGAATGGCGGGATTCGAACCCTCGACCTCAAAGATCGGTAGTCCGTACCCCAAACCATTAGGCTATTGGCGCTATATGTATGTATATTATGTAACAATTCACCTTGATAGTATCGTTTAGCGGAGCGTGAATTAGACGCGTTTGGTGTCAACTGGACAGTACTGGTTTATTGGTGTTAATGAATAGGTGTCAGTTCCCGCTGTACTAGATATCTTGATGTCACTAGAGTACCATATTTGTCTTCTTTTTTATATTAGTCTACAATGACACAAAATATCTATAGGCGAATTCAATTAAAATGAGATATTAACTAATGAGATATCTAAATAATTTTATATAAGGTCACAGACTTAATAAAAATAATATTTTTATCATCGATTAAAATATTATACTAAAACGTTTCTTTATGTATAGGTAATAAATGACATTGTCAGCCAAAGAAATGTAAGAATTAAAATGTATTATTTCAATTGGATTTTATTCTATTTTAAATATTGTTTAGAGTGGGCACACTTTTGACTAAAGTATCGCATAATTGTTGTTTGATAGTCGATTGTTTTGCAGTCAATTCAACTGTTTAGTTGCACAACTAAAATATATAATATATTCCATTGTTATTTGACAAATAAGGTGTCATTCAATACTCCATCTTCCCCTGAGTGTTATAGCTATAGTCAATTTTTTTTTAAATATATATATACATATAGGCGTATGTCAGACGGTCTGTTCTTGCGGTGTTGCCGCGACCTGGCCACCAAGTACCCTGATATCAAGTTCGAGGAGCGCTACCTCGACACCGTCTGCCTCAACATGGTGCAGGACCCTTCCAAGTTTGATGTGCTGGTGAGTGGGATGGACTTATCTGTAAGAATAAAGGAGATAGAGTAACAAATGAAATGAAAAGGATTAGATAACCAAATAAAACTAACCAATAATTCAGTCTTTGTGGAATTCTATATAATGTTAACTGTCTCCCGCGATGTTTCCTTGCGATGTTAAAAAAGCAAGTGTTTTTTAACCCCGCAGTCAAAATATTAAATTGTTGATAAATAAGTATTTAATCATACTAATATAAATGCGAAAGTGTGGATGGATGGATGTTGAGTTTGTAGTCTAAACGGCTGAGCGAATTAGGATGAAATTTTGTATAGATGTAGAGAATAGTCTGGAAGAACACATAGGCTACTCACTTTTGTTTTTTGTAATTCCACGCGAACGGGGTCGCGTGCGAAACCTAGTAGCCTACATTTTCCTCCATACTGTATGCTATATCTATACCAAATTTCATCTAGTTATATATAGCCATTCTGGAGGTATATAAACCAACATCCATCCATCCAAACTTTGGCATTTATAATATTAGCAAGGTCCTTAAGAACTTTATAAAATTAAATTACATTTTTTCTATGTAAGATTGGTATTAAAGCATACTTTGAGTTACAAAGATACGAGACTCCTAAATGTAGATTATATCTCCACTAAGGTGTACCTTAGTAATGAATGTAACATGTGTAATAGGTGATGCCCAATCTGTACGGTGACATAATGTCGGACATGTGCTCGGGTCTCGTCGGCGGTCTCGGACTCACGCCTTCGGGTAACATCGGCAAGAACGGCGCACTCTTTGAATCCGTGAGTATAAAAACTCCATACACACTCCATACATACAAATATTCTCTTATAAATTGACTATGTTAAAATTAAGGAAAGACATAAATTTTTAACTTCGCTATTAAATTCTTTCTTTCGTCGTCCAATTGAAAATGTAAAATTACTGAAAAATGAATTAATTTGTAATAGAAAGGAATATCATATATATATATATAATAGAGGAATATAATAGAAAGGAAGAATAGAAATATCTCAAATTATTTGCTTAGTTTGTTATTGACTTCTTTTTAAAAATATACTATACACAAGAGAATCTAGTAAGGTTTCCTTTCATCTTTTTATGAAATGACAGGTGTCAAAATTTGAGTGATTTTAGCAGATATTAGATAATTCGTTTTGATATTGTGATCCATAAATAAAAAAAAATATTGGATACAAAATATTTAAATTAATTCAGTGAAAGTGATATATTTGGACAAAGTAAGTTAGCTCTAATGTTACTTCGTGTGCCACTAACTGGTGTTGGTAACCAATTTAACCGCATGGTCCTCACTTAAATGTAACTTAACCTTGGTTTTAACTTAAAGCAAGTGTCACTGTTTTGTGCACATTTCAGTACTAATTTCATTTATTTAAATATACAATCCAATAATGATATATAATGTTTTTGTGATTGTCTTAAATATTAACTAACCTAATCTTTGTCATTGTCCTGTGTTATGAAAATTACTTATTATTGAGTAAACTTGAGTATTTAATTCATGAAAACTCTTACTTTGAATTGAAATTATTGCATGACCATGTTATCTGTTTATCATATATCTTGCAATGCCAAATGTTTCGTCTGTTTAACTCTTAATCAAATATTGAGCAATTATTACCTATTGGACATAATTGTAAAACTTTTTTTTAGTGGTAACTTTAATCAGTACCAACATTAGAAAAAAATGCCCCCTCTTTTTTAAAAAACTGAGTTTATTTCCAAATCTATAGATTCCACGTTATTGTAAACTGATGACAGTTTTAGTGTCATCAGTTTACAATTATCTCAAACTAGCTGTTGCTCGCGACTTCGCCTACAAATTTAAAAAATAATTAAAAATAGAATATGTTACTTACAGATAAAGTATCTTTTTAATTATGAAAGTATTTTTAAATCGGCCCAGTAGTTTTTGAGTTATTTCAATACATAAAAAATATTAATCTTTCCTCTTTTAAAAAATAGTATAGATTAGTTTTATTTTTCGAAATCATACTTTTAAAATTGTGACCAGTTTACAATTATCTCAAAAAAAATATTTGATCAAGGGTTACTTTTCAATCATAATTAACAAACACATCTTAACTCTGGTTTTCGACTAACTTGTGAAGGTGCACGGCACCGCGCCCGCCATCGCCGGACAAGACAAGGCTAATCCTACAGCGCTGCTCCTCTCCGCCGTCATGATGCTGCGCCATCTGCACATGAGCCAGCACGCGGACTCCATCGAGAGGGCCTGCTTCACTGTGCTCAAGGAGGGCCGCGTCCTCACCGAGGACCTGGGGGGCAAGAGCAGCTGCACTGATTATACCAACGAAATCATCAAGAATCTACATTGAAAAACTGCTGTGGAGTTAGTTTGGATGTAGAGGAATTTCGTATAGTAACCTACAGAGGTGGTGAACATTTTTGTTTAGCCCTTAATTTGATAGAGTGACAGACTAATTAAAAAAAATCCCTGTACTTATTATATCCAAAAATATGACTACTAAAAAAACTGTTTTCTCTACAATCTCTGTAAAATTCAGGGTTAAGTGCAATTTAAAAAACTTTAATTGAATACTTCTATGCTTAAATAGTTTTTTTAGACAATTTAAAATTTTTAACAATATCAAGTTATTTAATCAAAAATGATTTTTTTTTACTAATTTAAAAAGCTTTAATTTTTTAATGACATTACTAAAAACCCCAAGCATAAAAGAATCTTAATTTCACAAAAGGTTTATAATCCCTGCAAATAGTATGTGCGAGCGAGACGCATAATATTCACACGGGAGTGAAAGAGATGGGTGATAATGTTAATGTACGAAATTCTTTTAACTCCGCGGAATATTGTACCAATTTAGTACATTTTTATGAGTTTAATTGGAAATGGTTGTATGTCATTTGAAATTTATTAAATTAAATTGTGATATATGACTTTTGTATATTGATCTGATTCGATTGATATATGAAGTTTGTCGATTTGATGAAAATTTGACATTTACATTAACTCCACGGTGGTTTTTGTAAACTGACAGTATTTTATGCATTTCCTAAGTTTTGTACAAGAACACGCCAAAGATTCGATGTGCGTAATCGACATTCAAATAGGTATTAAATGAGATTATATACTGATTCATAGTATTTAATTTAAGTTAATGATCAAAGTTTAATAAAATCAAATATGTCAAATATGGGGAAAAACTAACCTAAAGCGATCGTACTGCGAGTCTATTTCACTTGAATTACAAGACTATATCTGTCCCGCTCATTCTCTTTGTGAAAGAAAGAGGTAATATATTTATGACAGATTTACAAATTTGACGTTTCTAATCTTTTGACAGATCCTTACAGTATTTGATTTGTTTTGTTTGTTAATGTAGTTAAATTGAAGATAAGGTCTGACTGTTGTGGTTTAGTTTTTTAATTAGCATTGTGATGAACTTGTACAAAATGTTTGAAAGCGAATTGTTGCCAGGTGCAAAATGATTAGAAAAAACTTAAAAATAAAAACGCGTGATTATGTCTTATTTTTCCCTTTTTTCAACAGTTTTAATTGTTGTAATTTTCATTTTGTACAAGTGAAATATTTTTTTGATCAAATATCCACTAGTGTGAACTTTTGCATTAAGTGTTATCATAATATTTTAAGTTATCGCAAGTATTATAATGTTACCATTTTATTACACTTACTGAGTGACTTAATTTGAATATTTAATGAAGGCTCTAAATTCTTTTTGGTTATTTCAAAAATGGCAAATGTACTTTATATTCTGGATTTTAATTTGTCAGAATGACGATGGCCTTTTTCATTAAAAAATGGCGCTAAAATCAAATAATTGTTTTACAGTTTTATTCATATTAAGTGTGTTTGTGATAATTTAAGTGATACATGTAGAAGATTTGTTTGTAATTAGTAGATATTTGAGTTCCTTGTTTTGTGATTGTGTTTACAATTGTCTATGGTATTAATCATGCTTTTATTTATTTTGCAATGATTTGGATGGCAGCCCTTTGGCCATTGATTGTGAAATGTTCTTTTTAAGATTAAAGAAATCAGATGAAATCTGAAAAATGAGCTATAGGTAATTACACCTTATTTATTGACTAGCTAATGAATAGTTACAATGCAACCTTTAGTTTAGTGTACTTATTGACAAATAAATAGATTCAAAATACATGTCTATTATTTTTAAACCTTTTTGGAGTTCATTTAGCGATGATTTCAGACGCAGATCAAAGGTTAGTGTTTGAGTAGAACTTAACTATATTTTTTATTACTAAAGCGACACTTGTTGCGATAATAAAAGAGGGTAAGCAAGCGGTTACGTAATCGCCAAAATAGCGAAGTGACAGCTGCCCATAGATACGATACCCATCTTTAATTCTTTTGCGTCCTCCCAAATAAATTACACGGAGCTCGACAACTGCACCTTCAATAATCCAAAAATGTAAAATAGATATAAATACTCAAAGTAAGACCATACATTAATAATAGTAATACTTAGACGTAGTCTTTTAATCATTTATGTTATCGGTTATTTTGAACGCTTTTTAATCTGTATTAGGTGCACGGCACAGCTCCCGACATCGCGGGCAAGGACATGGCGAATCCTACAGCCCTGTTGCTGTCCGCCATCATGATGCTGCGACACCTGCAACTGAACGAGCACGCGGACCGCGTCCAGAACGCCTGCTACGAGGTACTCCGCGAGGGCAAGTCCCTCACCGGAGACCTGGGCGGCACAGGGAAATGCAGCGAGTACACTAACGCCATCATCTCGAAACTAAATTAATTTATTATCTGTATGCTGCGTTTTGACCTTGCAAAAGTTTTGACTTCATAAGAAGTAAATATTGTGATCGTGAGATTTGATGACTATATTATTGTAATTCAAACTCGAATTTAGCAAATTGTAGATAAAATTTAATGTACAGAATACCAAAGTATTATGTAGTTCATATTTAACTACTTTTATTTATTATTCATTGCTATCTTACCATTTTTATGTCATATATTTTAAGTATACAGTGTGAAAAATCATAATTTTACTACTGGAAAATTGTCTGATCTGAATCTGAAATTGATATATTTATTGATATAATTTTATGTTTAACAATAAATATTTAAACATCATATTGTGTACTTTATTTAAACCAAATAATTCTGTGTGTAAATAAAGATATTCAATGGTTTTTTTAATTCACGACTTCTACAATCCAATCCAGTTTAATTTATTGCAGTTTGTAATTTTGTTATTTAAAAATATTGTAACAATCTCCTACAATAAAACTAAAAAAGGATAACAGTACGTTTTTATATATTTTCACAGAAAACAGTGAATTTTATTTTCGAAGTATTTATCATCAACTTGCCCTTATCCCTTATGGAGGGTCGGCACAGTATGTGCTGCTCTTCCGTATATCTCTATCAGCCGTCATATCTGAGTCCACTCCTTTCTTAAGCATATCCTCTTTCACACAATCCATCCATACTTTCTTCGGTCTTCCTCTTCCTTTGTAGCCATCCACATTCATTCTTAACACTTTCTGGTTTATGTCCCCATCGTCTCGTCACATAACATGTCCATACCACGCTAACCTTTTGCTTCTCAATTATTTTCGAAGTATTGCAAATCCTAAACGAAAATTTTAGAACATTTTAGGCATTAAAACTTGTTTTCGGTCAAAACTGTCATCATCTTTGACATTTTAGACATGCTTTATAGACATTGACAGCTGCGATCAAAACATTGTGAGCGCACGTTGTTTTTAATTTTATAACCAATTTTTACATACTCATGTCGATTTAAATGTCATATTTTATCGAAATTGAAGATGGTTAAAAGGGTATGTTTTTTTATATAACTAATTTTGCAATCATACCTCTGAAGATTTCATTCATCATTTAAAAATTTTAATTAAACCACGCTTAGGAAACAATCTTTATTTACATGAGTTTTATGTTTATACATTGTTTTAAAAACAGTAATATTATTTCAGGATAAGACTAGTTCTATTTCAGAAAATGATGAATCAACAACAAACGAAAATGGCAAAAGATCGTTGGATACTAATACTAAAGATAATAAAACAAAAAGAATCAGAGGTTTGTACAGACAACCAACTGTCGAGGAATTAAATCGCTTACAAGAAACAGAGAACTTATTCAATTCCAATTTATTCCGTCTTCAAATAGACGAAGTACTTAATGAAGTTAAGGTTAAGGATAAAACAATAAAAAGGTTCCAAGAATGGTTCAATGCTCTAAAAGAACATTTAAAAACAATACCTGAAGATGACACCGAATATGATTTGAGTGAGGACAAAATTTACAAGCATTTAGGTGTAAAATCACCAATTGGAAAGGGATTAAGTAAAACAAAATGTATGTTCAAATTTCACAAATTTCAAGATATAGAGATTGTCGGTTCTTACGCTTTAGGCAATTCTATTAATTCTAAATTAATAATTGACACACAAATTACAGTACCAGCGGAGTCTTACACTAAAAATGACTCAATAAATTACAGATATCATAAAAAACGTGCAGCGTACTTAGCCAGTATTGCATCTCATTTGAAAGATCTTGATATTATCGAGGAACTTAAATACATCTATGTAAATGATTGTCATACTAAACCAATGCTAGAAATCAAGCCAAAAGGCAAATTAAACAACATAATAGTCCATATAAACTTAGCTTGTAACCCTGAAGCGTACAAACTACACAGGTTCAGTCCGTTACGTAATAATTTAAGAGAATCTTGGTTGTTTGATGAAAAAGTTGAATCTTCAGTTGGTCCTCCCACACCTTATTATAATAGTAGCATCTTAAGTGATTTAACAAATGGAATAAATCAAGAATTTTTAAATGAAATGTTTCTGAATCGTGACAATTTGAAGCAAGCTGTAGTACTCTTGAAAATCTGGCTCCGACAGAGAAAACTGCAAGTTTCTGGTTTTTTGATCAGCATGTTTGTTGCATATCTTGTGCAGATAAAGAGGATAAATAATATTATGAGCAGTTATCAGATTATAAGGAATGTCTGGATATCTCTTAGTAAGTGCAACTTTTTAATTTATTTTTGTAAGGTTGTAATTACAGTATAGGCTCAAAGATGACCTTCTCTTAATCGTCTCTTAACTTTATTATAATTTTTAATTTACCTATCATCTCTTTTAAGAGACTTTAGTCTTTTTTTATATTATTAGGTGGCAAAAAAGTGGCCACCTGAATTGCCTGAAATAACAAAGTGCCACCTACCGATAATCATCGATATTGACTGATGCATTGCTAATTGGAAGAAAGGACATAGGCAAGAGGACATTTTTCCCCTCCTATGCTCCCGTCATGAAACCCCTCCCTATTATAAATGTTTTCATTTTTAGAATCATCAGAGTTGGATACAAAAGGGATATCATTGTTCAAGGGTTCAGCAACAGTACCTACAATAGAGGAATTCCATTCCAGTTTTCCAGTAGTGTTCATTGATAAATCAGGTTACTATAACATATGTTGGGACATGCACAAAGGCACCTACAATGCATTGAAGAGGGAGAGTTCATTGGCTATAGAAATGTTGGACAATCCAAATATAAATAGCTTCATACCATTGTTTATGACTCCGACTCATGAGTTGTTGAAGTTTGATCATATTATAAGGTATGTTATTTTATCAGCGACTTTGTCAACGCAGAATGTTGTATGAAATGAAATATAAAATATAAAATGAAAATACTAAATGATTATTATTAGAGGAAGTTTGAGAGTAGCCTCCGTAGTAGAGAAGGTATGGAGTAAAAGGTTAGCATGGTATGGGCATGTTATGAGGAGGGATGTATCGCATGTTACAAGGAGAACGTTAGTTATGAGTGTGGAAGGGTACATCGGTAGAGGTAGACCTAGAAAGAGATGGATGGATTGTGTAAAAGGTAGCATGATCAAAAAGGGAGTGATGACTGAGATGACGTATGATAGAGTTATGTGGAGGACAAAAACCTGTTGCGCCGACCCTACGGGAGTAGGATAAGGAGATGATGATGATGATGATGATGATTTGTCAGCGCAGAAATAGTTAAGTTACTCTGGGACATAAGCTACCTATCATTAAGGGCCTGTCCCACCAAATTGTAGATTGTTTGATAACAATCCAATGTGTAAAATGTGATGGAAATATCGGATTTTTTTCCCTTATCTCACAGTGACGTCATTTTTAGCTATCTGAGCCTGAATCAGCCAGTGGTGGGACAGGCCCTAAGTCTTGTTAAAATTAGTCCAATCGTCTTAAAGATCGCCAGGGAAAAATGTTTTTTTTTTAGAAATTGACATGTGCTTTCTAATAATTACTATATAATTCACCATCTTACTAGTATAAATGTGAAAATTTGAATGGATGGATGTTTGTACTATGTATTTCCAGAACTAAACAAATATTGTAGAAATTTATCACAGATGTAGACAAAGTCTGGAAGAACACATAGCTACCGACTGTTTAACTTGTTACCGACAGCGCGGCAGCCAAAAATACAAAACACTTTTTCCTCAACTCACATCTTTATTTTTACTTTAATTTAGTTTTACACCATAACACAATTGTTTCCCTTCTTTTCTCTATCTATTTTCTTTATCCCACGATAAATGTCTTAGTGGCCAGTATGCAACCTCTTTGGCTGTATACATACTGCTTGTCAGCCAAAGAGGTTGTATTTTGCATTCAACATACCGCCCACCAAGAACATTGTTAATGTTCTTCACAAAACTGTCCCGCCCACCATGCGATGTGGGGGAGAACTTAAAACGATGGTGACAAATACAAAAACAACATAGCCTCATAACTTCTTGAACAGTGGACTGTATAATCTAACTTGAAAAAACATCTCTTTTATAGGTAACTATCAATAAACTTTAAATATCAAAAGACAACTCAAATACAAAACATCAGTACTTAAATCTTTGCTTATTTGCTAATAGCCACTCACAACATTTGACCTAAATTGCTAAAATTATTTAATTTCACAAAACACTAATACAAGTATCATACACATCTTAATATCAGTAAGATTTAGTCCTAACCATTACGGTTTCCAGCAAGTTCACACAATAAACCACAGAAGAGAGTTTCCTCCCTCATAACTACAGTACAATTCCCTGATGTTTGGCTATATGTTATTAAATGTGGTGCGACTTGCTGTTGCTAAAAATCTAAATCTACTTGTTACCTGCCTCTCTCATCCGCTCGCCAATAACTTTGCGACTTTTCTCATTCTTACATCTTGTCATTACAATCTCTAGGATACTGATTATACCTAGGTCCTCCCTTTTTACAAAATGTTCAAACATCCACTTAAATGACCCTCCGAACTTACATCATACACAATGCCACATAGGCCCAATATTTCGGAGAGTGCTCGCAATGATGTATTGAACGGTAAGGGATCCCTCTCAGTGCTGTACGTTGTTAAGACCGATGTATCCTAAACTTTAGCTCTAGTTTTCCGTTTGCTTGGTTCGGTTTGCAGGGAGCTCGTTATAACATTGAATACATGGTCACACTGGAAAACAGTACCTAGGATCAAATCATTTGACTTGAATAAACTAAATCTTATTATCTTGTACTTCTTAAACTTACACCTGATATCTTTACTAATTGCTTTACATCTTATCCATTATGTATGTACTTATGGCCCGCTTAATCCCTTAACATTGCTAACACTGCCATAAAACAGAACAATAAAAAGTAAAATCCTAACCTTATACATTTGCAACAATACAACAAAATATAACACACAAACATAGACATTAATCCTAAACACAAATCAAATAATATTATAATACATCATAAATATTCTCAACATCAAATTAAAATACTAACCTAAAACACAAATATCAAATCTTACCAACATAACCAAAATCATCCCTATTGTCAACACCCAAAAATTCAGAAAATAAAATATCACTCAAAATAAACCCACATTCTTTTAAAATAAACCAATTCAATTTTAAATTTTCACAAAATGGCGCGTACATGCGGATGACGTCATCAGAGCGCGCACGAAGCGCTGCCCTTTGTGGCGCCATCGCGCTCACGCCCTGCTCGACCCTGCTGCGCTGGCCGTTGTAGCTTGCCACGCTGATCCCACTCACATGTTGCGGCAGTCTTCTACTTATATGTGCTCCTAACGCCCAACTCCTATGGCGTTAGTTTTTGCACCTTGTGAACTTGTTGGCTGCCGGCTGCCGGCTCTAGGTTTAGTTGCTCTCGGTATTTCACTAATCCGGCTCGAAGGACCATGTTTAACTTGTTACCGACAGCGCGGCAGCCAAAAATACAAAACACTTTTTCCTCAACTCACATCTTTATTTTTACTTTAATTTAGTTTTACACCATAACACAATTGTTTCCCTTCTTTTCTCTATCTATTTTCTTTATCCCACGATAAATGTCTTAGTGGCCAGTATGCAACCTCTTTGGCTGTATACATACTGCTTGTCAGCCAAAGAGGTTGTATTTTGCATTCAACACCGACATTATTTGACAGCTGTTTATGTACAAATTGAGAATCTTTTATTCCAGATTCAAAAACCTTGCTTCTCTCAAAGAGAAAGTGTATAACAAACTGTCAAGGTCATCTCAAGTGAACTATGGTGTGCAGCAACTAGCATTGGTGACGGAAACAGTACACTCTGTGCTCAGCCGAGGACTGGGAGACAGAGCTGAGCTGGTGCTGCAGTTACTGCAAGCTGATCTCTCCTGGAGTGTCAACAAGAGTGTGGATAAAGTCAAACTCAAGTATGTATGGAGAAAAACTATTTCTTACTATTATACCTACCTTTATATATTTATAGATATTGAAGAAATTTGGCATACATGTATAGGATAGTCTAGAAGAACACATATGCTATTCACTATCTTTTTTTTTTATTCCTTGTGGACAGAGTTGTGGTCAAAAGCTAGTTCATTGTATGATTGTTTCAGACATGAAGACAAGTTATCATTTGGTCTGGTGCTTAACTCGGAGAATGTGATCAAAATAGTAGACAGAGGTCCTCCCGCTAACCTTCCTGAGTCAGAGGAATTTAGGTAAACATTTTGTTTGTAAAAGCTTTTACAATTATTTATTTGGTTGTTTGAACAATTTAGAACAGTCACGGTTCGAACGAGAGAACGAGTCTCGTGTCATTATGTTGGTATTTGTGTTATTCTTTCATAATAAAGGGCAAACGAGCAAGCGGTCACCTGAATTCGCGAACTGGCGAAGCGACCGTTGCCCATAGCCATCTGCAGTTGCAGATGCGTTGCCTACCCATAATCGGTGGAGGAGACGCACAAAAATAGGATATTTCCATTTCCTATGCATCTTCTCCACCGTCAAATCCACTTTTTTAAGAGGAAAGGATGGAAAGGAAAAGGGACTAAAACTAGGCATTTTTGTGTTATTCCTAGGTCATTCTGGGGAAAGAAGTCTGAGTTACGTCGTTTCCAGGATGGGTCTATAACAGAGGCGGTGGTGTGGTCCGCCGACAGCCGCGTGCAGCGCCGCGCGCTGCCTAAACAGATTGTTGATTATCTCATGATGTTTAAATATGGTAAGTCCTTTTGTTTATTATATCCCCTAGAAGAGCGTCGGTGGCTCAGTGGTTTAAGCACTTGACTTGTAATCTACAGGTCCTGGGTTCGAATCCCACCGTACCAATGTTATTTTCGAATTTTCATATGTACATAATTTACCGCACGTTCTTACGGTGAAGGAAAACATCGTGATGCACATATCGGTGAAGAAATTCAAAGATATGTGTGAAGTCAACCCGCAGTGCAGCGTGGTTGACTATGGCCTAGTCACCAATTTAGGGCAGGCTCCGAGCCCCTTAGTGAAGACGTATAGTGAGCTGGTGATGATGATGATATCTTCTAGGAGTACCATCATCAGATATATACCACATGTGCGAGCAACTGGACAGCTTACTAGTAAGCAAGTCAGGGGAATATATAGAAGAGAGCAGTGCGCAGACGCAGCGTGCTTTTGACGATCTACGCAGAGATGTGCGCGCGCTAAACAACCTGCCTCTAGATGTTACTGCTATGTATGGTAAGAGAACACTTTGTAATTACCCTAAGAGTGTCTCGTTTTTGTTATAATTTTGGCTGTAAATAGCAGAGGTTACATTGTGTACGTGTTATAATTTGTATTTTATGCTCATATCTACAATGTAAATTCACTAAACCAAGTTTTAAACACTTCACTCCGTTAGCGATGTATACAATATGACAGGCGTCAAATGAATGTGTAATCTATTAAAAAGCTATTTGTGTTGTTTAGGTATATCTCCAGTGTTCAGTTACTGCAGCGCGCTGGGGGCGGGGCAGTGGGCGGGGCCGGGGGCGCGGCGGCGCGGCGCCTCCGCGCTGCTCAAGGACACGCCCCTCGCCCGCCCTCCGCCCTACACACCTGCAAACGTCGTTGTACTAGAACTAGGTTAGTAAACAGTGAAATATTGACTCCTTCCCTTCCTAACTCTACCCCAAGCCTCAAAAATAAGGATTTTCTCTGAATTATTCGTGATTAGCTGCGTTTTCTCTCTAACTGCAGTCTTTTCCAGATTTAATGTTTTTCTATCTCTAGTTCTTTACCTTGTTGTTTCTGGTCTTCTCATTGGTTGGTTTACATTTTACGCTTTATACTCAATTAATTTCTTCTCCCCTGGCTTCTATGAGTATCTCTTTTTCTCTCAAACTTGTCTCTACACTCCAGTACTCCAATTTGATCATTTATCATGATATCTGTTCCCAGGTCACAGCGGCAAATGGCCAGGAGATTTGGAAGCTTTCCGCTGCCTTAAAGCGGCTTTCCACCTGCAGATAGCAGAGCGCCTCGCGCAGCAGTTCTCGCTGCCAGTGCAACCGCACCCTACGCATGTTGACGTGTTGAAGAGCGGCCTGGTCTTCCGCCTGAGGATAGCTCATCCGAAGGAGGTGACCCTCCTGCAGAGGGAGATGGAGGAGGGCGTGGTGAAACACAGAAGAAGTGAAGAAGCAGTGAGGCTGCAGTGCCAGACTGTGCTGCTGCCGAGGGTTAGGGGAGCTCTGCATGGGTAATGCTCAGATCAGAATTACTTTAGATGGATGGATGTGAGAAAGAATGGATGGACTTAGAAGAAATTTGTCAGAGATGTAAAACACATAGGCTTATTGAGATTAAAAAAAAAACCATAATTAATGACTAGGTCATTATGGTTTTAAGTTTTTATGTGAATGTGACCTTTGAAATTATATTTTAGTTTGATTTTTAGATGTTATGTACTTGGAGTAATAATTCTATTTATTCAGTTTTTCGCAAGCGTTTAAGTTTTTATATGTGTGGGCGAAACGAGTATAGCGATTTTGTCTTTGAGTGTCATTGGCAACATTCTGACAAAATATTTTTATATTCTACTAGCTATTGCTCGTGACTTTGCCGCCTTGAAATTAAAAAAATAATAAAAAAGACACCCTATGTTACACATTGATAGTTTTTTTTGCTTTTTATGTTAAAAGAATTTATGAAATCGCCCCAGTAGTTTTTGAGTTATTTCAATGCAAACAAAAATACAAATCTTTCCTCTTCATAATATTAGTATAGATGTATCTATTCTATCTTCTAGATTGCAGCAGAAGTACCCAGCATTCGGGCCCACATCATGCCTCTTGAAACGCTGGCTCTCCTCTCACCTCCTCTCGCCCCCCCACTTCCCCCCCACCCTCGCGGAACTCCTCACGTCAGCGGTATTCCTCCGCCCAGCGCCACTAGACCCGCCCGCGCAACCGCTGCCCGCCTTCCTCAGAGCTCTGCGGATACTGGCCGACACAGACTGGGCCACTGAAATGATTGTTTTGGACTTCAATAATGATATGACACGTAAGGATTTTAGACTTTATTCTGTTGAAGTTAAGGTTTACTTTTATTTAAATGTTTACAAATTACTTGATTAGTATATCTATAGTTCTGTACTAATTTTATAAACAGAAAAGACTAGCTGTTATTCGCGACTTTGCCCGCGTGAAATTGATAAATTAAAAAAAGATACTATTGTTACTCACTGATAATGTAGCTTTTTAATGGTGAAAGAATTTTTGTAATCGGCCCAGTAGTTTTTGAGTTATTTCAATATAAAATACAATAAATATAGATTTGTACGTTTGTATGTAACTAATAAACTCAAAAACTATTGAACATATTTAAATAATTCTTACACAATTAGAAAGCTATATTATTACTGAATGACATAGAATACATTTTTTGCTATTTTCTATAATTTCTTTCAAGTAAACGAACTTTAAAAAACGATATATTACTGCTTACGATTTTTTCTAATTTTTTAAGGCGAAGAAATAACAGATTTGGAGCGTCAATTCAACGAGAGCGAGCACAGACCGAATATGTATATCGTGACGTCATATGACGGCGACTTGCCCTCGATATGGAGTAGGCAGGCGCCCAGCAAGGAAGTGCTGGCGAGAGCACAAGCGGTCGCACGAGCTACTCTCACTTATTTGGAGAAAGCTTTGATAGATGAATACAAAGATAATGTTCTGGTAAGTAATTATTGCTATAAGAAGTAAAAAAAAATAATAGTTTTTTTAATTCTGACTAAAGTTGGGTTTTTGCATTTTTTCTCCAACTTAAATTGTTAAAATGTTCAATTTTATTCAATCGTGTAAACTTTAAAAAATAATACATGAAGTGACTAATTTATTGTTTGTCAATTAGAATCTACACTAAAGTTGACTTTAGGCAGTTATTTAACGATTGCCATAATTTCTTATTTCAGGGCGTGTTCGTGCCTTCTCTATCCGGATATGACGCCCTCATCCGTTTAGCCACGCCCCTCGTGCCGCACGCCTCTGAGTGCATAAGCCACGCCCCCAAGCGCGCTGGCCCCGCCCACAGCTCACAACACAACGTCGAGGATGTTGTAGATGTTGTCCCTGTGGTAGACTTCAACCCGGTGGAAAAATACCTTAATGAGTTAAGGGTGAGTTCAACTTTGCGCTATTCTAGACTGTAATTATGCGCTAATTTAATATATTGCAGAGGATTCGATTGTATGTTCTATAGTTATGTGCTAGCAAACTACACTATTTATAAAAACACGTTTTTATATAAAAGAAACTTTATTTACAATACAAAAGGGAAGCTATTTTATAATCCAAGAAAAATCTGTGCGTCTTTTTGTTGTGTCATTTATATACTAAAATAATGTTTTTAATGTAGTCTTTAGCTTTACAAATACGCGGTATAAAGTTAAACTTAGGAATAAACTGAGTATAAGCAAATAGTACAAATTTTGCTTAGTAGTACTTAAGTTGTAGTTTGAATGGATTGTAAATTGTGACTTTAAATTGAACAAAACAGACTATTTTTAATTTCAGAGCGCATTCGATGAGTTCGCGTTGTTTTTCAACGACAGTTACGGCGGTGACGTCATCGCGGTGCTGTGGCGACCACGTATACACGACCTTAGAGATTTCCAGGTTAAATATATTTATTGCAAATATTTTTACACCTATTAATTAGTTTAAAACTAATTGCGAATAGTTCAAACTATAAAAAATAAGGTTACCTTATGTTTTGGCGCAATTATGAATTGTCTGATTTGACAGCTGTCATTGTGACTTTTTAATTTGACGCCTTGGTTACGAGACTTTTAAGCCAAAACCTCTAATTAAGTTTATGAATCGATAATACTATAATACGATTATTAAAATATTTTTAAAAGGTGTATTTTTAGTTACTTGCATTATTTATATCGGAATACTATTTCTTGTCAGCGATTAATACTGAATTAAAAAAAAGTAAGCTATGGTTTTCTAAACTTTATTCTATATCTGTGACAAACATCAATATCCGTTCAGGAACTACGTAGTATCTATCCATCCAAACATTCGTATTTATAATATTAAGATAATAATTTTGTTAATATTCATTTAGATTGCAAACGCCAACGCCCTAATGCCAGTGGAAGTAAACGGCGAGACGAAATACAAAGTGAACATACAAGCTTTGCTACAAGATTTTAGAATACTTGGCCGTGGACTGGTAGAAGATATAACTGTCAATTGAAACAATTTTATCGTTAATATAAATATATAAAACTTAAATATTTCATTGTATTTATTTTCCTGATAACTTTCGCCTGCGACTTCTGTGTAGAATTAAAAACGGAAGTAAGTAGCCTATGTTTTCTTCCAGACTATCCTCTACATTTATGACAAATTTTGTTGAGATCCGTTCAGCAGTTTACGATACAAACTCTAACAAACATCTATCTAAACTTTGGCATGTATATTTTTTAGCCATATTTTTACTTTAACATCTAGTATGCAATGAAAACGGCTAAATTTCGTGAATACTAAAGCCCGCTATATAAGTTCAGTTTTAACTAAAGAGTCAAACTATTCAGTTAAAACTGTGCATTTAGGGTTTATTCAAATAAAACAACATTAACTGAACAATGTTTTATTAACAAGCCTTTGTTAATTTTATGATCAGAAAAAATAATTAAGTCAAACAATCAGTTGAAGTTAAACAAAATAAAATTATATGAATAACAGTTAAATATAACTTTATTACCTTATATTACCATTTTAAAACGATTTATAATAAAAAGTTAGCAACAATAGCAAAAACTACCGCAAATATGGCAACCCCAGGTGACACCGCGGATGAAGGTTCGATTTCTCTAGCGCGCACGAAGTATGGCAACACATCTAACGGAGCGGGGAAGTCCCTGATCCAGGTAGGGCCTACCACCTCTCGTTCCCTGTCTCCCTCCTCCCACCACACACCCGCGGGGAGGTACACGTCGCGGGAGGTCGCGCCCTCATCCAACACGGGGGCAACCAGAATATTCTCGCCTATTAGGTATTCTGGAAAAATACGATCACTTTAAATTAAAAAGTTTAAAAAAATAAAAAAAACAGTAATGTTAATAATTATACGCCTAAAGGTAAGAAAATAAAAACACCAATCAATCAAGCAAAATAAGCAAGAACCAGGCAGGCGCAACTCTTTTTGACAGTTGACAATATCATTAAATATACGCTAACGCAGAATCCCCATCTCGCTCTAAAATGTATATCTATCTCACTCATTAATTTGCTCTATAATTTCTGCTCTACAATAAAAAAAAAAGATATCGTATCTCTAAATTAATTAATTAAACAAAAGTAATTATACTAAAAAAAATAACAATTTAATCTTGTTAAGTGCATTATGGAATTAAAAATATATAATTTACGTTGTTTGTAATGTACCTTTGGGCATACCAACGATTTATATACTATATGTCGGCCATTTTAAACAACGTTAAACGAAAATATGCTCTCGTACTATGTAAAAATTCATTTATCTAGAAATCAATATTTCTTAAATCTGTTTTATTTAGTTTTATATATTATTTAGTAAGTATAGTGCAGTTTTAGTGAATTTGTGCCATCAAGACTATTTTCGCAACTTTGTCGAAGTTCGATAGTGATTTTTCTTCTGAGTATATCTATGAAACTTAATAAGGTAATTTCATTATGTTTTTCATGTTACATTTCCAATACTTTTTGTTATATTGACTATTCTATCTTACTACATATCAAATAAAGCATTCATAACATTTTATATGTTATGTACGTAAACAATTTTTGTGGAAATTAACCTAAAAACGTCCTTACATATTTCTTGTTCTAAATATTATGTACATTATCGAAGGTTTGTAATTTGCTAAAAACGAACTGGGAAAACTGTTTGGGTTAAATTTAGACATTGATATGACCACTTCCCGTAGACGAATTATCGAAGGTTAAGTACATCTTTAGTTCTGGTTTTAATACCAATTTTAATAAAAACAACACTGTTTGATCATTAAAAAAATAAATTGAGTAAGGAGATCTGTAAATGTTCACTATTTAAAATAAAGTAAGTGACCAGCACTTATATTCAAATACTGCATGTTTTTGCTGTTTGTTTTCATAACCAAACAAAAGTGTATTATATTCTGTAATTTAATAAACAAAAAAAAACTCTTTGCAGTCTTAATTAATTACAAGGGCATTGGGTTAATAATATTTAATTAGTGAATGTTTTCCATTTTCAGGTGCGAAGGAAGTAAATACTAGCAGGAACACTTATCTGGATGCATAGGAATAGAAATGGGATAAAGACAACAGTTATCATTCTAAATAATTGAGTGTATTCCAGAAGGAAAACAAGCATAATTGATATATAACAGGAAATAAATTTATAATAAAAAGCTACAAAATTACCATATAAACAACTCATGACATCTGCCAAATGCTTCATGGTATGTAATCATTAACTTATTTAGTAGTTCCCAGAGTGCATGATTTTAGCTGAACTTTTAATTCACTTAATAAGTACTACTAAATGTGTTAAACATATGAAAAATATTCTACAGTAAAAATGAACTTAAACATTATTAAATATGTTGTGTATAGAGTTTATCTAAATTATTGTATCATATATTGTACAATAAACTGACACCATAAGGAAAAAAATTGCCGTCTTACTGTAATATTTCAGCTCAAGTGTAATGAAGAGAAATAAATTTTAAGCTATATTTGGTTATTCTGTTACAGATGGATGATTGGATGCACCTCTTTGGAAGCCTACAAAGTTCTCCACATGAGTATTGCGGCTGTGCTGCGGCCGAGTGTCGCCGCGACATCGGTGCGCCGCCGCCGCCTCCGCAGACAATAGCGATTCTTTGAAATAGTTTTACTTGTAGTTAGTCTAAAAGATTCTACAGTAAAAATGAACTTAAACATTATTAAATATGTTGTGTTTAGAGTTTATCTCACTTATTATATCACATATGGTAGAATAAACTGTCACCATGAAGACTGGTTATTCTATATCAAATTTTCTAAAATCTAAATTGAATTAATATCTTAGCAAAAGGGTTAGGCTTGCCCGTTGCAATACCACAACCACACAGGAGACTGGCTTGAAGTGTAAGACATTACACAATTAAGGGCAGCAAATAAAAGTTCTTTTAAATTTGAATTAATAAAATAATCTTAAGGTTTTAGATGATTTGTGAGTTCACCATTGTAAAAACATAAGCTGCAATCTTTAATTCTTTATTTTTCAGGTGCAAAGAAATTTTAAGAAATTAATATGAAGATGTAACTAATGGATCATAGAAAACAGAATTGAAACAGCATACAATAGCATCATCTTCTCTACAATTTTTAAAAACTTCCTTCGCAGTCTAACTTTTTGAGATAATCTTCATGTAGATATGTGAGTGTCATCAATTCAATATAGCATAATCTAAAATCAGTTAAAACTCAGGATACTTACTAATAAAATTTTCCAGTCATATTTATTGAATATTTCAGTTGAAGTGTAAGTAAGAGAAATTAATTTTAAGCTATCTTTGGTTATTCTGTTGCAGATGGATGATTGGATGCACCTCTTTGGAAGCCTATAAAGTTCTCCACATGAGTATTGAATGAAGAAATCTGCACAAAGAACACTAGCTGCTGCTGCGGCTGCGGCTGCGGCTGCGGCCGAGTGTCGCCGCGACATCGGTGCGCTGCCGCCGCCACCGCCGCCGCAGACAAATGCGATTCTTTAAAATAGTTTTACTTATAGCTAGTCTAAATAAGATTAATTTGACAATTCAGTAGGCATGGATTGCGTAAAAGATATTGTAATTGTAAATGGGTATGAATCTTTTCGATTATCGATTTTTATTCAAATACAAGGTGTGATCGATAGAAATCAATAAAAACTTACTGTATTTTTCATTCTACTATAACATTTTTTTAAATTGATAATTATTGTTATGTAATTTTCTAAGGAATTTTGTCAATTTTTATGTTTTGCATTAGTAAGTCATAATAAACGTTATAATTAAGATATTTGTCTTTTTTTTTTACTTCAAATTTCCAAAGATTAAAAGTAAAAGAAGCGAAACCATAGACAACGACATTCATCCAGATTTCTTTTCTATGTTGGTTGCCTTGCAAAACATGTTCGTCATGTTGGTTGTCATGAAATGTCCTCCATCTTTTTTTCTCCGTTTTCGTATATTAATGAAATACAGATTAAAAATAATCCCGAGTCCCGACTCTTATTTATATCCTCTTTGGCAAGAACCGTGTAGTATTTAACATAATTTTGTAGTTGTCTATATTAGAGAACTAGATTTTGTCGCCACGAAATACAAAAACTTAATTGGGAGCCTACGAGTATGTGTTCTTCCACAATGTATTCTACTCTACATCTATACCAAATTCTATCGAGATTCGTTAAGCCTTTGATACTTTGTAATAACCATCTAAACATTTGCGTTCATAATATTAGTAAGATATAATTACCGTCCCATATGTTGAGTGCATCTTCATCAGCAGGGTCTATCCACCAGAGCGGCGCGTTCACCGGCCGGCCGGACTCCACCGCCGTCTGCATCGCTCCGTAGATCTCATCCGCGTACTCCGCGTGCAAGTCCGTGTACTTCTTGCTTATTTCCACCGTCTGATAGAAAATATACCATCCTTATTTAAAAATTTCTCTTTCCAAACCTCTTAAGTACACTATAGCAATATCTGTGTGTACAACTAAGCCATTGTCCGCAAAAAGACCGCATCCTAAATGTCATATCTAACTTATCTCTGATAATTTATCTCATTCTTTATCCAGAACCGTTCATTTGTTCTGGTGTTATTTTTTTTATAAGAGAAGATGGCAAACGAGCGGCGGGAACACAGAGGTGGTCAACGACGCCCAGACATCCGCAACACCAGAAGAACTACAGTTGCCGGCCTTTTAGGAAATTGTAAGCTCGCTTCTGTTGTTATATCTCCACTGCGGGGCTCGGAGTCTACCTTAAGTTAAGGATGACTAGGCTGCAGTCCAATATGGCCCAATGAAGGTTAACTTTACACTATCTTTGATTAATTCGTCAATATGTGCAGATCAAGCTTAGTCCCCTCTAACTTAGGGTACGCACCGACCCCCCTTTAATGGGGACGTACTGTGACCTGGTGGTAATGATGTGCAGGTGCATCACAATGTTTCCCTTTCTTTTGGTGCTATACAATAACAAACATATCCATCTAATCTTTGACATTTATGATATAAAAAATGATAAACATACCTCATTATCGAAGTTCCACGGCACGTAGGAGTACTGCATCACAGGTAAGAAGGTGGTTGCTTGCACCCAGCGGATGAACAGCTCCTTGGTAGGAATATCCGCCTGCTCGTGGTCCAAGTTGTACCCATTGCCACCGATCATATCGGGCAGGACTAGCTGGTACCCTGCCAGGTTCATCTGGATAGCTGTCGTCACGATGGTTGATAGACCGTTGTTCAAACCCCAGATGGAATCTCGGTCTACCATCCGCACGTATATCGGCAGGTCTTGCGTTCTGAAACGTTGCAACATGAACAAAGGATTGTAAGAGCGGGCGCACACCTTTAATTAAACTATCGCACAACTGTGAGTGATTGTCGATTGTTTTGCAATTCAACTGTTTAGTTGCACAACAAACAATCGGGTAGGGTAAAACAGTTCTGCGGTAGTTTAGTCAAAGGTGTGCGCCCGATCTAACATTTTAAAAAGCATACTGCTAAGCTATAGGAGTATAGTTACCTGAAGCCAGCTCTGACCTCGACCATGTCTCCGAAGCGCGCGGCAAGGCGGGCATAAGCTTCTACGATGTTGTGAGGCTGGAGGTCAATATCACCAGTCTGCACAGCTACCTAAGTCGATTACAAAAAAACGATTTTAAACTAAAATATTCCCTGGAATTTACCAAAAGAGTGTACTTTCAGTTACTAAGATTTAAGACTTGTATTAGATCACCATTTTAACGTAGGTGTGTTCGGTCAATTACTATCGAGCATACTAACTTGTGGAGTGAAGCTACTCTCGCCTCCATCAAACTTGACGCTATCGATGTCATATGTGTCTAGTAAGTTTCGGACGCGGTTGTACCACCACTCCGCGGCTGCGGGGTTGGTAAAGTCGATGTAGCCGGGCACTGAGCCGTTGTTGTTCCACCAAGACGTCGCTGGCTTGCCTGTCTCGTCCAGTACCAGGTATCTGGAAAGACAAACATTAAAAAAAAAAGAATAAAAGACATATGAACATTGGTTGAGAAAGCAATACAAAGAGTTTAGGAGTTGTGAAAGCGCTTTGATGTTATTGTGACAATTTGATTGCAAGTAAGATATTGGCTTTGGGTGTTTGAATTTTATGTTAGCTCAAATTTAAGTTATTAGATCATATCTATGTTAGTGAATAAATCTTTAGACTTTCCACATGTGGTATTAGATCTATCCTTTGTAACTATAACTACATAATTCAGTTCTTCTTTACTTACCCGTTGTTCAAAGCCTCAGTGTATATCGGCTCGCAGTTGTTATTGATGAAGGGATGCATCCAGATGGTGACGCGGAAGCCCATCGCCTTCAATTCCCGCACCAGACCTGTCATGTTCGGGAACTTCCTCTCGTCCACCTCCAGCGTCCCGTAGCACGTCTCCCACAGATCATCGATCTCTAATTGAGAGTCACTGAACCCATACCCTCTGATCTGCTTAGCGAACTCTAGTACTTTCTCCTGGTCTACGTCTCGGGAATACTGCGCCCAAGTAGACCAAATCGGATGCTGGACCATCCTATAATCAGGTACTCCTGATGGTTTGCCTAAATAATTATCTATCGCGTGTTTGTGAGCTTCTTTCACGTTGGGAAGGAACCAGAGATCGTAACTCAGTTCTATATGGTTTCTCCTAGCGGAGTATGGTTCAGAGATCTGTGCGCCGAAGCAGATGTGATTGGGAGCGATGTTGTTGTAGTCAACGAAGAGAGGTACTTGTGGATGAACATAGATGTACTCGCCGGCGGAGTTGAGCCAGTATCTTTCGACGATGGCGCCATTGTCCTGCTCTTTAGAGAAATAAGGCGTGTACACTTGCTTTGCGCTCTCTATCGGGTAAACTTGTTCTACTTGCATTGGGCCGCCGTACCAATGTTTTGTGCCTAAAAAAGTACAAAAATATTGTACACTTGTACAAGATGAAAGAACGACGTAGACTAGAAAGTACTTATTAGTTACTAGTAAGTATGTATTGAATGCATTGAAAGACAGTACCAGAAATGATTAGAAAATCAATTGAAATTGTACATTACCAAAATCAAAGCAGTCCTCCAGTCGAAGCGGCGTTAGTGAATTCCACTTGATCTTGATACCTCTAGCATTAGAAGCGTCATCATAAAGTGTGTGTACAGTCAAGTTGACACCTCCGATGTGTATCTCCATGCCACCCTCCACCTCCTCCGCGGTGTAGGTGGAGACCAGCGTGCGACCAATGTGGCCGTATACTGTACGCTCATTGTCTGACGAAGTTAAATTCTAATTAAGATAGTGATAAACGATCTAATTCATCTAGATTGAGAGCTAGAAACGACATACCTTTGTGGAAGTTCTTTCATATAACAACAAAAAGAGATTCACTTATTAGAGGTCAATCAATAATCAGTAGATTATACGAAATGCAACAGTTATGGCTTTACTTGATTCAAAAGTTAAGACCTCAGAAAAGTATCTCATGAAGAACTTTTCTGAACCAACTGCTACTGTTAGACTTAAATATCTGTGATGGTTACCTTTATCAAGGCTGAGCTGGAAGCCGCCTGTGATCTGAGGCTCTAAGGACAACGTGACGTCATCTGCACGCGACGGCAGAGCCACCCCGAACGCGCGGGTGGTCAGCGTCGCCAGACCTTAGTACAAGAGTATAAAATAGATTCTTCGAGAAGTAAGGTAGCTTATGGAGTTGGGAAGTTGTGTATCTTCTATACAAGAGTATAAAATAGAATCTTCGAGAAGTATGTTGGCTTATGGAGTTGGAAAGTTCTGTATCTTAGTATGAATAAACTCACCTAATAATATTCCTAGAGCCGCCATCGCCTGTGGTCTGGTGACTGAGATAGTGTCATGTTACCGCAATGCCTATCTTATCCACATCTTATCGATCGCTATCAAAACTCTGCCACTTGTATTTGTTACCATTCATCTCGATATATCTTTTATCTGTTTTGCAATCGCTATATGGCTTGTTTCTAACTTGCACTCGTATTTAAGCATTCGCTTTTGCTTTAAACTATACTAAAATACATTAAATCTCCTCAACCAAGCAGTTGATAAATTAATATTAGATTTTCTATACTTTTACGGATGTTTCCCAAGAGAGGAAGGCAGCAAGCCTCTTAGGGTATTGAAACATAGTAATAGAAAAATAAACTTCGAAGTTCTAAGTTACAGACCCGATATGAGAAGGATAAGAGCGTGCGCACCTGAAACTAAACTGTCGCATAACTGTTTAGTCTCGCTTTGATTCCCATGAGCCCATATGGAGGTGCGCACACTACTCGATTGTTAGTTGTGCAACTAAACAGTTGAATTGGCTGCGAAACAATCGACAATCGCACAACTGTTGTGCGATAGTTTCATCAAAGGTGTGCGCCCACTTTAATGATAACTCAAAAGCTTGTTAGTTTTTTTTTAATTCCATAACATATGGATTTGTAATTTTTTGTTACAATTTTAAATTTTGTTACAAGCCCTTTCGAGTTCTAGCCTAGATCCTCGTCTGGCGACGCCTTTTCTTAAAGAAATATTCCAGTTCATAGCTCAGAAGGTAAAACTGAAGTTTGTTTAATAGTTATTGTTTTTTTTATTTATACACCTCTATCGCTATTAATATATTTTTATGGGTTTTGGCTACCAAAACTCTTGTACAAAATATAATTGTTTTTGCACACAATCTCTTATGTTCGCTTTCATATTTTCAGTTAAAATTTGTTGCTACTAACTTCGCCTAAATTCAGGCTAATGTAGAGCCGGTATATTATAAGCTACGAATGTATCTGTAACTATTCCATTCAAAAACAGCTTATTTTACCGCTGCAATTATCTAATTGCTTTATTCATTGATTTAATCTTTATTTTATATTTGGTTAAATTCTCTTACTTATAATATAGGATCCTTCTGTATATAGTCATATCTTACTAGGGTGACAATAAAACGCTTCAAATAATATTTAAAAACTTTAATAAATCAATAACATTTATTATGCGTGATACGTAAATATCACTTTCAACCAGAGAATAAAAAAGGTTAACAAAGATCAAAACTTAACAAAGAGTAGAAAGCCGAGAGAATGCACAATAGGTATAATATCAAGTATGATTGAGTAAGGATATTTTTGGAGTATTAAGGTTGAGATGGATATTATTTCTCCAGTAGGAAGTAGGGCAGGGTGTCGAGGGGTGCGGGGTAGTCCCGCAGCCAGACTGGTCCAGTGTGCAAAGTGCCGTCGGGGGCGCGCCAGTCGCCGCGCGGCAAGTAGATGTCGCGGGAGACCGCGCCCTGCGACAGTACTGGAGCCGCCAACACGCGCTCGCCCAGCAGGAACTCTGTTAGTATCAAAAGTACATCGTACCAAGTGTGAGGGGCCCTACACTAAGAGAGTGTGCACCTTTGACTAAAGAATCGCACAATCGTTGTGCGATTGTCGATTGTTTCACTTAGTGTTTTAGTCGTACAATTAAAAATCGAGTAGTGCTTAGTGTTTTAGTCGCACAACTAAAAATCGAGTAGTGCTTAGTGTTTTAGTCGCACAACTAAAAATCGAGTAGTGCTTAGTGTTTCAGATGCACGACTAAAAATCGAGTAGTGCTTAGTGTTTTAGTTGCACAACTAAAAATCGAGTAGTGCTTAGTGTTTTAGTTGCACAACTAAAAATCGAGTAGTGCTTAGTGTTTTAGTCGCACAACTAAAAATCGAGTAGTGCTTAGTGTTTTAGTCGCACAACTAAAAATCGAGTAGTGCTTAGTGTTTTAGATGCACGACTAAAAATCGAGTAGTGCTCAGTGTTTTAGTCGTACAACTAAAAATCGAGTAGTGCTCGGTGTTTTAGTCGTACAACTAAAAATCGAGTAGTGCTTAGTGTTTTAGTCGTACAACTAAAAATCGAGTAGTGCTCAGTGTTTTAGTCGTACAACTAAAAATCGAGTAGTGCTCAGTGTTTTAGTCGTACAACTAAAAATCGAGTAGTGCTCAGTGTTTTAGTCGTACAACTAAAAATCGAGTAGTGCTCAGTGTTTTAGTCGTACAACTAAAAATCGAGTAGTGCTCAGTGTTTTAGTCGTACAACTAAAAATCGAGTAGTGCTCAGTGTTTTAGTTGCACAACTAAAAATCGAGTAGTGCTTAGTGTTTTAGATGCACGACTAAAAATCGAGTAGTGCTCAGTGTTTTAGTCGTACAACTAAAAATCGAGTAGTGCTCGGTGTTTTAGTCGTACAACTAAAAATCGAGTAGTGCTCAGTGTTTTAGTCGTACAACTAAAAATCAAGTAGTGCTAATTGTTTTAGTTGCATGATTAAAAACGTGGTACGATAGTTTTGACAAAGGTGTGTGCGCTTTAATTATGATCAATGTCTGACAAAACCTCGTCTTATTACCGTATCACCCCTTTTAGTGTAGATACGTACCGTCCCAGACAGCGAGTGCGTCCTGGTCCGCGGGGTCGAGCCACCAGACGGGCGCGTTGACCGGCGCGCCGCTCGCCACCGCCTCCTCCATCGCCGCCGCGATCTCGTCCGCGAAGTCCGCGTGCAGCTGCGTGTAGCGCCGGCAGATCTCCACCGTCTGACACACGTATGTAAAATAATAGCTGTCGCGAGCGACGTCTACGCGAAATTAAAATATAGCCTATGTTACTCACAGATAAATTACCTTCCTAATGGTGAAAGAATTTTTGAAATCGGTCCAGTAGTCTTTGCGTGTATCAAATACGTACAAAAATACAAAAATGCAAATCTTTCCTCTCTATAACATTAGTATAGATATAGATTGATCGTTAATTTAGCCTTTACAAGCATTTAATTGATTCTATGTAAGACTAGCTGTTGCTCGCGACTTCGTCTACGTAAAAATAGAGCCTATGTTACTCAGCGATAAAGTTGCTTTCTAATAGTGAAAGAATTTTTGAAATCGACCAAGTAGTTTTTGAGTTATTTCAATACATGCAAAACTACAAATCTTTCTTCTTTATAATATTAGTATAGAATACCATAAAATCATCAAAATCATCTATTTCCCTTCATTACTTTTTTTGTATAAAGAAAGGAGGCGAAGAAGTGGATTAGATTAAGAAGGCCATCATCAGGAAGGCGGAAAGGAAAGGGAAATATTCTCTTTTTAGCATCCCCTCCTCTGTCGATTAAAGTCATTCAACCATCTGTAATTACGTTTCAGTGAATTTATGTGACCATTTCCTCGTTTGTCACCTTATGTTATAAGTAATAAGGTCCCTTTTTCATTGTCAAAACATATTCAGGTTCTTCCTCCTCACCTCATTGTCATGGTCCCAGGGCACGAAGGAGTACTGCAGCGTGGGCATGAAGACATTGGCCTGCAGCCAGCGGATGAACAGCTCCTTGCTGGGCTTCTCGTTGTACCCGTTGCCGCCGATCATGTCGGGCAGCACCAGCGAGTAGCCGTTCAGGTTCATGGCGAGGAGTGTGGTCACCAGCGTGGCCAGGCCGTTGTCGAAGCCCCACAACGTGTCCTTATCCACCATCCGTACGAACACTGGCAGATCTTGGGTCCTGGGTTAAGAGACATGAAACGTCACTCGTTTAAAGAGCGTCAGTGGCTCAGGGGTTTGAGCTCTTGACTTGTCCACAGGTCCTGGGTTCGAATCTCGCCGTACCAATGTGATTTTCGATATTCATATATATATAACTAGCTGTTGCTCGCGACTTCGCCCGCGTAAATTAAAAAATATAGCATATGTTACTCACAGATAGATTACCTTTCTAACGGTGAAAGAATTTTTAAAATCGGCTCAGTAGTTTTTGAGTTATTTCAATACATACAAAAATACAAATCTTTCCTCTTTATAATATTAGTATAGATTTACCCGACGTTCATACGGTGAAGGAAAATATCGTGATGTTTGCACATTTCGGAGAAGAAATTCAAAAATATATGTGAAGTCAACCCGCAGTGGGCCAGCGTGGTTGACTCAGGGTAGGCTCCGAGCCCCTCGGTGGGGACGTATAGTGAGCTGGTGATGATGATGCAGATTTACAGCATCTTCTAGAAGATGTCGACAAAGTATTCTATAAACGTTTGATTGTCAAATCCAGTGTATCTTACCGCATGCCAGCGCGGATCTCGATCATGGGCCCGAATTCTGCAACTGTCCTGACGTAGTCCCGCACAATGTGTCCCGGGTGCAGGTCGATGTCGCCGCTCTGTACTGGAATCTAGAAGAATGAAGCTTTCAGACATAAGATTCCTCTACTTTACGCTGTTTCTTCACGATACTTGTCTTCTGCGAAACGAATTCTGCACTTTTCATTAAAAACCTATGTAAACTTGACTCATCTAAGAGGGCGGTACCTTTGACTTAACTATCGCACAACAGTTGTGCGATAGTTTAGTAGTCAATTCAACTATTTAGTTGCACAACTAAACATCGAGTAGTGTAACCTCCATATAAGCTTCTAGAATCAAAACGAGAAACAGTTGTGCGACAGTTTAGTCAAAGGTGATCCAATTGTTAACTACCTGAGGAGACCAGCTGGACTCTCCAGCGTCAAACTTCAAGCTATCAATATCGTATGTCTCGATGAGGTTCTTGATCCTGGAGGAGTACCATTCAGCGGCATCAGGGTTGGTGAAGTCGATGTAACCTGGCAAAGAGCCGTTGTTGTTCCACCACGAGGAATCTGGACTGCCGTCCTCATTGAGGACTAGATATCTAGAAAGAAAAAAACATTATAACTAGTATTAGTGTCAGTTCTATGATGGTCTGCTACTAATGCTAGCCTACCTATTGATCTTACTAATATTATAAATACGAAATTTTAGATGGATGGATGTTTGTTAGAATTCGTAGCCTAAACTGCTGAACGGATATCAATGAAATTTTGCATAGATGTAGACGACAGTCTGGAAGAACACATAGGCTACTTTTAATACTGGAAATAGAATACATTACTTTGGTTTTTATATTTACTCTATAATTCTGCAAAGGTTCAACATATCTGATTGAAAAACCAAGTCAGTTAACACAAGGGATATGGTTCAACCCTGAAAAATGTCAGATTCCCGAGGGATACGTAGTTTTTTGTTAAATAATTAAATATTTGCAATAAAGAAAATTACTAACCCTTTATCTAAAGCATCACTATACCAAGGTTCACAGTCTTTGTTAATAAATGGATGAACCCAAATAGTGACTCTGAAGCCGAGACCTTTGATGTCTTGAATCAACTTCTTAAAGTCAGGTAACTTCCTTTCATCAACAGTGAGAGAACCATAGCAGATCTCCCATAAATCATCGATTTCGAACTGGGCGTTAGGGAATCCGGTATCCGCGATCTCATTGGCAAACTCCCAGAGACTGTTCTGGTCTATTTCCCGAGAATACCGCGCCCAAGTCGACCATACTGGGTATTGGATCATCCTGTAATCCGGGATACCTGATGGTTTCCCGAGGTAAGTTTTGACGGCATGCATATGTGCGGCTTTAGGGTCATCGAACTGCCAGATATCGTATTTGAGGATACTGTGAGTCCTCTTGGTGGAGTAAGGGTCGGCTACTTCCGCGATAAAGCAGAGATGGTTTTCAAGGATGTTGTGATGGTCGACGAAGAGAGGCACCTCAGGATGGACGTAGATGTATAGACCCTCGGAGTTCAGCCAGTATCTCTCGGAAATAGCTGAGTTGTCGGCCTCCTTAGATATGATAGAGTATTTTTGGATCTTTGATTTCTGGATAGGCCATTGCTGGTCTTTTTGTTCCGGACCACCGTACCATTGTTGGTCACCTATTGTTTAAATGAAAATTTAATTCACTTAGAGGAATTAGAAAATTTTAAGGTTTGATTCTATCTTTTTGTATTTTGCATTACTTTTTGTTATAGTTGTTTAATGTTTTATCGATATCGTTATCCCAAAACTTGGAAAATTTTAGTTTTCAGATAAGATTATGTCACATTTGAGAAGTTAAGAACTAGCAATGTTAACTACGAGTCGAGGAAGTTAGGTAACAAGATTATAACGGCACAAACAACATCCAACCCCCAATCGTGATAAGATTAAATGAGATCAAAAGGTTCCAAGAATGTAGGAAATGAAGGATTTAAACAAGCTATTTGTACGTGTTTACGTCTGAATATGTGGCAAGAAGTAATTTCTCCGTTTTCTTACAGAATGTAAAGTATTGATGTGATAATATTCAATTTATCTTTTATTGTATCACTTACTTTCAATATATGCTAATATTATAAAGAGGAAATATTTGTATTTTTGTATGTGAAATAACTCAAAAACTACTGTGGCGATTACAAAAATTCTTTCACCATTAAATAGCTACTTTATCAGACAGTAACAAAAGCTATATTTTTCAATTTCACCTGATCAAAGTCGCGAGAAATAGCTAACAAAAAAATTAGCATACTTTGTAAATTTGTTGTAATGTACTAACCGAAATCAAAGCAATCTTCGAAAACCCTGTCCGAGGGTCCATCCCAGGTGACGGAGACGCGCGTGCCTCCACTCTCCTCATCGTAAGATGTGGTCAACTCGAATGTCACGTCGTTGTCGTCGGCCGAGCTCCTGCGCCCAAGCTGACCTAGCTTCCTCTCAACATTGGCTGTTGAAATATGAAAATGGACAATTTGAAAGGACTAAAGAATTGTTAATTAGACGCGAGAAAAGTGCTTAAATGCTTAAAATCTCACGACATAGCGTTACCGCAGTTTGTAAATTATTTATAAAGAAAACAATACAAAAAATCTTAGAAACCAGATGACTAGAGTTAATTAGAAAATATTTGTGAACTTTTTTCTCGCAGAAGTATGAAAATCATACAGATTTCGTTGAACTCCAACAGCCTTACAAATAAACGCGGTATAAAGTTAGGAATAAACTGAGGATAAACAAATATTATACTAATATTTGCTAGTCTGTTGTTAACCCTCGACCTTGGGAACTTCGTTTGGGGAATCCTGCAGTTGTGAAAAAAGAAAAACTTAAGAATTTCATTCGTTATTTGTGACCTTACCACGTGTGACAGTAAACGAGTAGCCACCTTCCTCGTCCTGGGTTATTGACATACCCCGGTTGTGCTCCTTCTGGGGTGCGGCCAGCACCAGGGCTGCCCCTGGACAAACGAACCAACAAAGTTAAATTAAATAGTTACTTTTTTCACTTAAGAAGGAATCAAAATCGGTGATAATTCCGTTGTAAATTAAATGTAAAAAAAAACAATAATAAATTTTCGTTTAACAAATGTTTATTTTTATTTTAACTAGATGGCGTTATTCTCAATTTGGAGATGAAACATATTTTATCTAAATAATTCGGTTAGGATCCCTAATACAAAAAAATGTTGAACTTTTCTTACTTGTTTTGTATAAAAAAACTACTGCAAAAATAACTGCATATTTAAGACGTCATCGCATATTGATAAATAAAGGTCAAGTTAATAAACGCTTAAAAGATAAGTCGTAATCTACGTAGAATTATTCCGCGAATATTAAATCAGAAATAAAAATAATTAGGTCTCATTGCAGACAATGTTATATTGTATTAGACCGTTGTTACCTGTTAAAAATAACAGCCACTGCATATCGGACGCACAGTGTACACTCACAGACAATAGAATAAGACTCGACTATTTATTAATATTCTCATATCACAGTTATCATCGATCCTCTGAGAGTGTATGGATAATGTCAAATACATCGCAAATCCCCCGCTAGCTACTATAGGATGTTTTAAATTACATTATTAATTTACATAATAAAAATTAAACTACCAAATCAAGTTGTCTATTATGTGTCTGTGGAAATAATTAAAAAAGTGCAGTTGGAAACGAGAACGGTATTTAAAAATTTAAATAATGGGTTTACTGTGATCTTTATTTGCACTTTTTTAAGAGTTGAACACTGTTGTGTTTTTAATTAAAATATTTTAACAACTAGGTGTTGCGCGCGAGTTCGCCCGCGTGAAATTAATTTTTTTTACAAAATTACTTTTCTAACGGTGAAGGAATTTTTAAAATCGGCCTAGTAGTTTTTGCGTGAATCAAATCATACAAAAATCCAAAAATATGTATTTTTTTCTCTTTGTAATATCAGTATAGATATAGATTACGTGTATTGAATGGTATATCTGCGCATATTGATGAAAATTTTCAATTTAAATACTTTATCAAACCTCCTGTATATGTTTGGAAAATTCTCACAATTGCCGAAAATACTCTATACGTTATGTAGTTATCTTTGCAAAAACAACTCGAAGTACTTACCGTGTTCGTTATCACACTATTTCAAAGTGTAGTTTATATCTCAATGTCGAGCAGAAAAGTTTTTGGCCACCACCGTTTGAATTAAATGTGTTGCTGCGACATCTATTGGTCAATTAAAATGAACTAAACAGTGCAAAAATCTTACGAATATCAAATTAACTTTATAGCAAATAATTCGTTTTGTTTAATTTGTTAAGAAATATACTGTTCAGAGTTGAGATTGCTAAAGGATGAGTGGTTTAAACTATCAACGATTACTATTGATGATTATTCAAAAATAAGATACGATTAGGTGAACAAAATTAAGCATCTGAACGTGGTATTTATGGCCCATTAAAAATATAGTTTAAATGCTTCGTTAGAACTGCGAGCTCCGAACTCCATAAAACACAAAAAAAATATTTTTTTGCTTTCATAGTGACCTTACATTTTGAAACGATCAAAAAAATTTCAATTCAAAAATTACAATACGAGTGCGTTTTTTTTCACTACACACAGCTACGATTCGTTTTATGCATCAAAAACATGTATTAAATACAATCAATAAAATATTTTGGTTTTTGACTCTGTGACTGACTTTAACACTTGTTTACATTCTGTCAATCTGTCAAAAAAACGTCATTAAGAAAAACAAAAGTAACTTGTGAACGCTGCACGAAGATTAGAATCGTTGGTCGGTTTTTATAATGGCAGATCCCAGAATTAGACAAATCAAAATTAAAACTGGGGTCGTCAAGCGTATAGCTAAAGAAAAAAGTTTGTACGAAAAAGAGGCTGAACAACAAAAGAATAAGGTACAAAAATTGAAGGACGAAGGCCAAGACGAACACGATATAAGGAAGCAAGAAGAAGTACTCCAGGAATCGCTGATGATGGTTCCTGATTGTCAACGAAGGTATGTTAACTATAAAACGAATATTTACCTCATTATATTCGCATAAAAATTACTATTAAGTATATTCCAATCGTATTTACTGTAAAAAATCGAGTTTTTGATAACATCTGCTTTTTAGGTTATGTAGGTTTTCAGCATTATTTTTATATAGTAATGGTGTAGTAACTTAAAAATGACATCACCAAAGTGGTGCTTATATATGATGGTGATGAATAATTTCACTCATAATCCTTTTAAACAATAAAATAATTCTTTTGTATACAGATGAGTCATGTCCTTAGACATTCTTTGTTTTCAATCTTTAAAACGTCGTATTTCGTGTGCTAACTTACTAAAAAACATTCAAGTACTAGAATATAGAAAATGAATGTCGTAATTTTCTTGTTCTAGTAAATATATTAATTTGATTAATTTCCACAGATTATTAAAAGCTCATGCAGATTTGAAGTCAATATTAGAAAGCGAACAAGACTTGAAAGAAAACGAAGACTATATTACCGCAGAGCAAGTGCTTAAAGAGGCGGAAAACCAACTGCCTGAGTCAGCATAACATTACTTATTTCTATATATTAATCACTTAATCATGTCTAATAATTTTTATAATGATTTTCAAAGTAGTTTTACATTCCACGGCAATGCTGCCCCTTCACCTTTATTCTCTGTCCCACCACCTTGTCCCTACATACCTCCACCTCCACCTTCTGACCAAGATTTTGTCAAATCCTTTGAACCTTATATCACAAAGAGTAATGTCGAAAATCCTAAAACTGAATCCATATCTACTATACGTGGAAAAATAACCAACCTAATAAAATCTCTTGATGAAATTAAAGAAGTTGAAAGAAAGTTACGAGAGAATATTCATACTGTGTCAGATAGTGATTGGGATTCACATATGAAAGACATAGAAGATAAAAAAGCAAATATAACAAAAATTTTAAATATTGGAGATCTCGAAAATGTTCGAAGGCTTTTAGCAAAACGGGCTTCAAAGAGGCTACGAATGAAGAGAGTGAAGTTAGAAAGGAGCCGTGCTAAGAAAGAAAGAGTGAAGCAAATGGAGGAGAGATCTAGAAAAATAGATGAAAACTTAAAGAAAATTCAAGATGACATTGAAAAATCTAAACAGGTATGTTTAATAATTAAGTTTGATTTAATTGTAAAATCTTCTAGTCTTAGTTATTGAAGTTGAACTGAAATTAAATACAACCTAATTAGGAGTTCAAGAGCAGTGAAATCTGTTGAGCAGTTGTATGTAAGTAACCAACATCCATCCATCTTAAGTTTCGCATTTATAATATTAGTAAGAATAGTAAGAAGTAAGATTGAGAAAGATTAAAACAAAATGGTTAGTACATTGCCTCTTTCATTAATAATTTAAAAAAAACATTCAGGAACAGTGTATTTGTGCAATTTAGTAATAGCAAAAACCTTATTCATTGGAGAACACACTTTAAAATTGATCAATTTTATTTAATCACAGGAAACTGAAGCCAAGTTACATACAGATAGTGTCTTAAAAGAGGTAATGCGTAAGAAAACTGATGCAAAGAAGAGTATTGTCAAATTAGACGCGTTGCTGCGCCTGCGCCGTGCCCGTGCTAAGACTGTTAAGGGCAGGGGAGAGACTGTAGCTGAGAATGAGACGGTGACATTCGAGGAACATATTGGTAAGTGTATACCTGCAAATATAGATGTTTATGGGCAAAGACCAAAGAAAGTATGGATTGTGTGAAAGAGGATATGCAGAAAAGAGTGGATTCAGATATGATGGCTGAGAGAAATGTATGGAAGAGCAGCTCTTTCCCAACCCTCCGCAGGGAAAAGGGCAAGTTGTTGATGATGATAGATGTTTATGGGCAATGCTTGTAATTTTAGTGTATTGGTGGCCGTTTTTCATTTGTCAAATTGTACTAAAAAAAAATATTTGTGGTACAATTTATTATTTAACCGACTGGAATGGAAGTTCTTGATAGGTTTTTTATGTAATTACATCAAATACTCTGAAATATATTTTTCTTTTGTTAAATTTGGAACAGAAGCCATTTTGTACCACTTTTTTCAACATTAAACATTTCAGTAGCTTTTGAGTTTTAAAAAGTGTACCTAAAGTTGGTTTGTTATCTTTATTTTTTCGAAGTGAGTGAGGGAGATGCATACAAATGATAGTAAGAGACAAATAGCCATTTAATATGAGTTTTAGTAATGTTTATTGTTTATTTTCAGAAAAAATAAAGCAACTTTGGTGTAAAAAGTTGGAGATGTATGAAAAGGAGGAGAAAGAGTTACGTGTTACATTGAAAGAGAGCTCCGATGTCAAGGAAAATGTATCAGAAACTGATTCCAAAGTGTTGGAAAATTTGAAGAATTGGCGGGAAGTTTTATTTGGTGACTGTTTACCTCAAGTCAACTTTAAAGGAGATGCTAACAAATTCGTTTCTATAAGGTAATGTTAGTTTTGTAAATCAGTTCTTTTTCCATTACTAGCCTAATGCCAAAGGGGTTATCGATCTGGAGGTGCCAGGTTCTACTATTGTGAACTATACCTTAAAATATTATTTAAGTGTATTTGTAATGGTTAAAAGATAAATTAATTGGCTCATTTATGTTTTCACTGAAGTGCTCAGAGCCTACCTACATAATAAAAAACAGTAGAAAATTAACGAAAATCTACTTAGTTTATTAGTATAAAATTGTGCATTGTAACTTTGTAAAATCTTTTTTGGTTAAACCCACTGATCTGTATATGGATAGGCGACGCTAGAAAATTACTTTGGTATATACAGATATATCCATTTTATTGTATTTCCAGGTGTGAGTGGGACAAGTTAGTGTGCAGCGGTGGGAGTGCTCTGCCGCTGGGCTGGGTGCTGCCTCACATGCACTAAGTGGAAGCCTATCTATTAATTTGCTGATTACGCGATGTGCTTTATGCTTGCATTTATAATGACTTTTTAATAAATTATTTTGTACGTAAACTTTGTTTTATTAAATATAATTTAGGCCTAATTTTAGTCCCTTTCCCGTTCCACCCTTTTCTTATAAGAAATGATGGGAAGGTAAATTGGAATTGACGGTGGAGGAGACGCATAGGAAGAGGAAATATCCTCTTTACGTGCATCTCCTCCTCCGTCAATGAAGGGTAGGCAACGCATCTGCAATTGCGGATGTTTATGGGCAGCGGTCGCTTTACATTTCGGTGGATTCAGGTAGCCGCTTGCTCGTTTGCCACCTTATAATATATAAAAAAAATCTTACTGATAAATATAACATAGTGTTAAATACAAGTTTTACATCTAATCCTGAGTTGATGTCATTTTAAACGAGCAGTTAAGCTGTTATCCACAAATGTTAGCGCGAATTAAAAAAAAAATGTGTATAACATTCCCGCCTATCTACGTTCGACAAGATGTCTTCCAAAGGGCTGTTAAAATCGGTGCAAGAGATAGCGGTTCTGTCGCTATTTTGACAACGCGAAATTTAAAAAAAAAAGTAGGCTATAATATGTCTGTCCATGACCTGTGAAAGTTCCGTCAAAATCGGCCCACCCGTTTTGGATTTAACCAGGAACAAATGTTTTAATAATGTAATATATAATGTCTATTGGATGTGTATGTTTGATATTATGTAATTGTTTTTAAGGATATGTGTAACAAAATTGCGTTTCAAATACACAATAGCTTACGTAGGAGTCATCGATATATGATTTTGGTGTATTTTACTTTTTTAGGTTATAATAAAACTGCAAGAACGGTATCAAGTTATTTTAATTCGTTAATCTTCATTTTTCATAGGTAATAAATTACACAAATCTGAGACTGTCGACATTGTATTTTCATCTATCTAAAAACTTATTTATTAAAGCTTCTTAAACTAATATAATTTATTTCTCCTATTACCAAATTACAATCTCCATTTCTTGTAATTCAAAGTTTGTGTTTCTTATGAAGGCTTGCGGCAGTACATAAACAAACATATGCCAAAATCTAGCGAACTATGCACTACACCGATATTTTTAGCCTGATCTTAATCTAAATATTACAAATATATAAATAAAAAATTTTTCATTGTTTTAAAAAAGTTCATATGTCACCCGCACCATGTTATCTAGAGCGGATGCACACCTTTGACTAAACCATCGCACAACTGTTGCGATTGTAGATTGTTTCGCAGCCAATTAAACTGTATAGTTGCACAACTAAAAATCGAGTAGTGTGCACACCTTCATAAAAACTTAATTTCTTTTTTGGAATCGATTCCTACATAAAAGACTAAACAGTTGTGCGATAGTTTAGTCAAAGGTGTGCGCTCTACAATATCGCAATTGCTTTGTCTGCAATTTAACCGTTTTAATACGATTTTTCTTATTAAAATCACGTCATATGTCATTTAGGCGAGCCTTAAATTTTACTATATTGCTTATATAAAATGCTCTTGTTCCAATAATTTTGGCCGCAAGTATCTCGGCCGTTTGAGGTAATCTGGTATACGGAGGCACAATAAGATAAGCAATTCTCTGAAAATATAGAGAAGTTTCCAAACGAAAATGGCGGTTAACGTCCGCCATTTTGAAATTTCATATCCCAAGGAAAAACAGTTGGCTGTAAATTGTACTTTTCTGGTGCCACATTGACATAAGAAAGGGTCAAATAATTTAGACTCAAAAACCCAATAAAATCCGTGTTAACTCGGGTTGAAACATTCAATGTGACGTCATTAGAAAATCACGGCCGAATTCTGAAACGAATCGCAAACACTTCGCTTAATATTTGTCAGATGTCAAAAGTTTAGTTTACCAATGGGATAAGTTTAGGTTTAAATTGCCAAATATAATGAAATGTTCTCACTTGGCCAGTACAGTCGAGCGATACTGATCAACTGTCCTGGCCAAGTTTACATAATCGATCAACATTTTAAAACCCATTTTAGTAAACGTTTAACGTGATTTAACCCTTTGCCAACCGTCAGTGGTAGTGTAGTGTAGTATAGTGTAGCGTAGTGTCGTTGTAGCGTGGTGTAGTGTAGCGTCACTACGCGCATAACACTTTATGTGGTGTAGTGTAGTGCAGTGTAGTGTAGTGTGGTGTTATGTAGTGCAGTGTAGTGCAGTGTAGTGTAGTGTGGTGTTATGTAGTGCAGTGTGGTGTTATGTGGTGTAGTGTAGCGTAGTGTGGTGTTATGTAGCGTAGTGTGGTGTTATGTGGTGTAGTGTAGCGTAGTGTGGTGTTATGTGGTGTAGTGTAGCGTAGTGTGGTGTTATGTGGTGTAGTGTAGTGAAGTTTAGTGTAGTGTGGTGTAGTGTAGCGTAGTGTGGTGTTATGTGGTGTAGTGTAGTGAAGTTTAGTGTAGTGTGGTGTAGTGTAGTGTCACTGCCAGATGCCGGCGTAGTTGCCAATGAGCGGCGCGGGCAGCGGTCCGCCGGCGGTGAAGATGCGTGTGCCGCTGTCGTCGTAGCAATGCGTGTAGATAGCGGGCACGTACTTCACCTGGTTGTACCCGTCCGCCTCTTCGTCGGGGAACTAAAAAGAAATATTCTTGCTGGCTCATGTAGTTTCAAACTAAATCTGCATTTAAGGGGGCACTTAACCATCCTATGCGAGATAAATAGTAATATAATATAACTCACCACATATCCTCTAGAAGCTTTAAGAGTGACAGTCTTTGAAGAGTGAATGTTGCTCTCCAAATATTTTCCCGCTCTTACGTCGTAAAACATCAATAAACCTGTAAAAAGTTTATGTTATTAGAAACATGTTCCGCAACGTTGCAGCGTGCATTAGAAACATACGTTAGAAACATTTTCCATAATGTTGCAAAATACGTTAGAAACATGTCGCACAATGTTGCAAAATACGTTAGAAACATTTTCCACAATGTTGCAAAATACGTTAGAAACATTTTCCACAATGTTGCAATATACGTTAGAAACATTTTCCACAATGTTGCAATATACGTTAGAAACACGTTCTGCAATATTGTAGCGATCATTAGAAAAATGTTCCGCAATGTTCCAGCGATCATTAGAAACATGTTCCGCATGGCAGCGTGCACGTTACCTAGCCCGGTGCCGATGGTGAGCATGTCTCCGCGGAAGCTGGCGGAGCGGATGCCGCAGCCGTTGTACCGCGAGGTGATCTTCTTCACGGACTGCAGCGTGCGGCAGTCTAACAGCAACGTGTACGACTTGCAGCCGATCGCGTACATACCGCTCTCCTAGTAACATACACATAAATATGTTACTTATTTACATGGTTATATAACAAATTTGTCTGTCAGTCCACAAACGGATATTTGATTACTTAATTTTTCGAATTACTTCAAGGATTTCCGGCTTAAACAACTGCTTTTGAATAATTTAATAGTTGTTTTTTTATAAGACAAAATAAAAACGAGTGTTCCTCGTTGGGCCGATTGGCCTACTTATCTATCTATTTACTCGGCTACTTGTATTCCCATTTATTCATTTTTTTCCTTTTTTCCCATTAGATCGATCCAAGCAATGGGTCAATTCACTTTTATAATAGTAGGAGAGCCTTATTGGTTAACTCCTTGAATATTACACCACAAGTTTCCTGTTTAGTTGAGGAGTTTCTGGCTGGTATACCTGCGTGGCTAAGCAGACCAGGTCCTGGCAGGAGGGCAGCTTGCGGGACAGCGTCTGTCGGAAGGTCTCCGCGTTGAAGACGTGGATGTAGCCGTTCAGCGTCAGCGCCGCGATCTCCCGCCACCGTTGGTTGAATGTCAGCGCGCGGATCTTCTGACCTGCATAGTCAGAAATTTCTGTCAATGTGTCAAAGCGTAGATTAAATATATGATAAAACAAAGCATGACGTAGCTCGCGTAAGCGTCGCGAGTGTAGCTTTGTGCGTATGGTGTAGCTTTGTGCGTAGTGTGTAGCTTTGTGTGTACTATGTAGCTTTGTACGTAGCGTGTGTCGTTGAGGGGGTGTGTTAGGGGTTGTTGCTCACCCGCGCGGCACTCTCTAACGGCGAGGGGTGCGACGTAGTCGTGGTGAGCAGTACGTGTGGTATGTGGTGAGAAGTACACGTGGTATGTGGTGAGAAGTACACGTGGTATGTGGTGAGAAGTACACGTGGTATGTGGTGAGAAGTACACGTGGTATGTGGTGAGAAGTACATGTGGTATGTGGTGAGAAGTACACGTGGTATGTGGTGAGAAGTACATGTGGTATGTGGTGAGAAGTACATGTGGTATGTGGTGAGAAGTACATGTGGTATGTGGTGAGAAGTACATGTGGTATGTGGTGAGAAGTACATGTGGTATGTGGTGAGAAGTACACGTGGTATGTGGTGAGAAGTACATGTGGTATGTGGTGAGAAGTACACGTGGTATGTGGTGAGAAGTACATGTGGTATGTGGTGAGAAGTACACGTGGTATGTGGTGAGAAGTACACGTGGTATGTGGTGAGAAGTACATGTGGTATGTGGTGAGAAGTACATGTGGTATGTGGTGAGAAGTACATGTGGTATGTGGTGAGAAGTACATGTGGTATGTGGTGAGAAGTACACGTGGTATGTGGTGAGCGGTACACGTGTTATGTGGTGAGCAGTGTATTTGATATGTGGTGAGATGTACACGTGGTATATAATGAAAGGTACACTTTGTATGTGGTGTGCGGTACATATGGTATGTGGTGAGAAATACACGTGGTATATGGTGCCTGGTGGTTTTACCTGGAGGGGTTGATTTGCAGCGCGTGTATACCCGTCTGATGCTCTGCACCGGGCCAGGGCGTGCGCGGCCGCAGCGTGGGGATGGCGTCTAACGATCTTGACCGTACATCGTATACCATTAACTGCCAAATACACAAAATACAAGAACCAAGGACATTTAAGAAATATATAGACTAGACATAGTGAACAACATTTTTTACCGGTAACTTTTTTGAAAGGTACTATGTAAGTTGTCCAGTTTAGTGCTACCTTATGTCCTTGTATTGACATGTTACAAAATTATGATAAGCTCCATATTTTGTTATGAAATAAACAGAACAGTGTCACAAAATAAAATATAAACATTTAGATATCATTTAGTGACACCTATTGGCAATGATTTAAATACAATTATTATATTGATGTGGTTTTGAGGACCTATTAATAGACAGTGTTAGTGGATCATGTGAAAAAATGTGTCAAGCGAAGTGTCAACTATGCTTCCTCTATATATTATTTAATCTCTTTGATAAGAACATACAAAGTATTGATAATATCATACTAATATTATAAACGCAAAAGTTTAGATGGATGGATGTTTGTTAGACTTTGTAGCCTAAACTGCTGTACGGATCTCGATGAAATTCGGCATATATGTAGAGCATAGTCTAGAAGAACAACACATAGGCTACTTACTTTTTTTTTATTATTTCACGCGGATGGAGTCGCGGCCGAAAGCTAATATTTAATAGATTTTGTATCTTACCTTATTGCACTTAGTCCCAAAGACAACTTGTCTGTCGGAGAGCCATTGTGAGCAGAACACTTTGTTCATATTGCCGAGACTGACTGGCGTCTCGCGGAACATGTCATGTGTCAGCATATGCCGGGTTGCGTATGATGGGTCCACTGAACGGGGCTGTTATATTACAAAATTAGTACAGAATTATATGGAATTGATCAGTATAGTTAGATTTAAGGTCAATACTTCTTAAGTGTGTAATATAGAGCTTGTTAAATGAATATTAAATGGATTTTATGGTTTTAACAACTCTATAAATATCCCGGCAATAAGCATAATACTTTCCATTGAGTTTTTAAAAAAAGAAAATAAGAAAAAAACATACAGACGAATTGAGAACCTCCTCCTTTTTGAAGTAGGTTAAAAGAACTAATATTTAAAATTGAATAACATTTGTCCAAAAACTATGTTAATTTTATTATACCTCAGGTGCCTGTATTTCCCTAGATCGTACATAATCAACAAAGTTATAAGATGTGGATAGTATGCGGTGCTGCTGAGCAGGAGTCTCCTCTTCACTGTCACTATCCGAGTAGCATACAAAGTCCTCTGGTTTATCTGGCTTGCTTTGCTGTTGTAATCTGAAATTCATAACACAATTCTTTATGTTTTGAGGAAAATTTCCATTGCTTACATTGCATTAAAAAATTAGGAACTTTTTGATTTGTATTGTCCTTTTAACAATTTTCTTTGTATAAGCAACACCCTATCTATACATATAATAAAATTGGAGTGTCTGTTTATAATATCAAAAGAAAAATTCCAGATTTCAGGAAGATAATGTATTTGTGTTGCTGATAACAAAAATCCCATTTATTTTGTTTTTCTGTCTGTCTGTCCCCAACAGGATAATCACCGAAACAGCTGGGCAGATTTCACTGAAGGGTAGCTGACATATGAGCTGCTCAGCGCAATAACGGCCCAACCCACAAATTCACTACAAATTAGTTAACTACTTTTTGTATTGGTATTTGAACATAATATAAGAGACCATTTACCTACATAATTACGTAATTGTAATCCTTTTAAAAAGTTACTAGTACCAACATTTTATTAAAAATAAAACAAAAGTTAGGTCTTTTCTTATGCCCTTTATTTCAATATAACTTTTATAAGGTTGGGCCACTGTTACGCTGAGCAGCACATATTATAGGCTACTATTTTATCTTAATATTGCATGGACGAAGTCGCGGGCAACAGCTAGTGGTACATAAAAACAGTAAAATTTATTCAAACCTTAAAATACTATAAATGATGAGTACATAAATTTTATTATAAAATATGAGGTGAAACGGCTAAATAAACTGCTGGCAAGGAAGTTGAGGGAGGCGCGAAGTAGCTATGACTCTTGACATAGACCTGTCTTGTCTTGTGAACTGGCATTCAAGTTACTGGTATGTGTATAAATATTATGGCAGTACATTATACACAACAATTGTAGACAGATATTTTTAGTATTAATTAAAATATGATAAAGCGCAACAATGTAAAAATAAGACATATAATCTTAATTTCATGATTTATTTATCTTCTTTAGATATGAAATTAAACATTGTAATGTCAAGATTTACAGACAAATATTTACAATTGCACATTTATAAATTTACAATAATATTAATAGCCTATGTGGTCTTCTACATGTGATAAATTTCAACAAGATCTGTTGAACTTTTATGGAGATATTTAGGAACAAACATCCATCTAAGGTTTTTCATTTATATTAATTAATAATACTGTGAGAAGGACTCTGGTTATTACATGCATAGCTTACACCCGCAATTCTGTATGCATGGAATTGAAGAAAAAGAAAGTAGCCTTTGTCTTCTTCAAAACTATCTTTTACATCTATAACAAATTTCATTGAGATCCATTAAGCAATTTAGAATACAAACTCAAACAAACATTCATAGATCCAAACTTTCATATTTATAATATTAGTAAGATAATGCCTAGTTTGGAAAAAAATTAAGGGCATTGAAGGACACTATTGATAACTTTTATCATTTGTTATCAGTATGTAATATACTTTGTTATACCTAATTATTCTCTGTTGTTTGGCAAACAGCAATGTTCAGTAAATATAAAGAAATATAAGATAAAATTACTTTAATGCATGTTGTTTTCAGATGCATGCATTATAATATTTATTAATTTTAATTGTTACAATCTTTTCATAAATATTTTAATTATTCTAGCTAGCTTTTTATGTATATTTTAACATTTAAACTATGACAAACTAGTTTTAAATTTAGTACTGAAATAAGGACACATCTCAACAAGACTTAAGAACTATCATGTGTTAAATGCACACGAAAGGTAAATATTTACACAATTTTACCTCAAGGCTCTAGCTTTATTTCTTCTTTCTTTAATTCTATTTGGTAGGTAGCATGAAGGATATCTTCCTTCGATGGCACGTCGCACCGTCTGCGCCATTTTTCATACGCAGCACTAAACTAGCACAAATATTCACAAATAAAACACGTAGTACAAGTCACTTTCGTTTTGTTCGATTGTAAATGGATCCATAACGGGAAGACATATAGTACCAGTTCCACCATCAAATCACTCCACAAACAAACCCTTAATGGGCCACTGCAGTAATTATTTCAAATTTTGTAAACACTTAATACAAAAGTAAACAACATCTAAACAGTTTTGAGCGTAAATTTTCTCTTTAGATCCCAAATTATTGAACAATATCACAATGACGGAAAGCTGGCTGTCAGCAATCACCAATTGTCAATGTTGCCAGCTAAAATTACTTTTGTTTTTGTCCCTAAATACAGATTAATAATTAGATATTTAATCTAACCTACTGACCTCTAAAAATAATAGGCTATAAGGCGTGGTATTTTGTGCCTATACGATTTTCACCATTTTGTCGCTGATGGACGCAGTTGGAAGTGGTGGTCAGTGGTGGTACGGATTCAAATTATTAAGATAGATTATACTTTCTGCATTATCGACAGACGCGTCATTATTTTAATTGAAATCCTAAAAAAATCCTGAACCTTTCATCAATGGTCATTTATTGAAGAACGCAGTACAACACTTTATTTTTCTATTTGGGGTAAAATGATGGCATAGCATACAGAGGTATCCGGCAACAGCACTTGATCCACAAATGCCATTTCTAAAAAACAACAAAGGGTTTTTTTAAGATGGTACTTTGCTTTTCGATTTTCACACTAAAGTAAACTCATCACTTGCTATTTAGCGAGCGACAAGAAACAAAGTTCTAAGAATCAACGTGTCCACTACTGAGTAATAAATAGGAATTGGGGCAGTATCTTATTTGCCTATCTAGCCTAGAACTGATCACTTAGAAAACAGGAAGCAGGTTAATTGGATTATCGTCTTCAGAACGGAAGCAGTAGGAAATCGTGTTACCGTTTAGTTGCAATTTGTTATTAATAAAGAAACATTGATTGCTAGTGATAATAAAGTGTTAAATTAAATTAATAGAACCTAGTATTTGTAATCGCATTTTCCTAATCATTTGACTAGTAAATGGGACAGTGTATGTTTAACCTCAAATTAAACATCGACAATTTCTGTGTTTCCAATTGAGTGATCTAACCACAATCGCAACCAGTGAACACAGATTTAATAACCTTTAAATTATGGTAATAAAGTTCAATGATTGATTTATCATCTCTAATTACCTTTAACGTGCCTTCGAGCACACGATACATATAATTTATTTAGTTTCAATTATTTAACATATGAAAGAAAAGTGAATCTTCTATAAATGCATTTCCTTGCGCTCGCTAGAAGCAGCTACACTAACAAAGTTAAACAACTTCCTGAGTATTGATTAGAGCCTGTTTTATGGAGAGAATTTCTCAGGTTTGTTTTTGTATATATTTATAATACTTTATATTAAAAAAAATACAATTTATTTGTAATAACTTCGTTATTCTGTTAAAAATGCTATTAAGTTGTACTAAGGTTAAGCAATACTTTAACATAATAACGTATACGACAAAGTATGAGAGAAACATCAGGTGTTCCGAACTTGGGTGTGTTTATCAAAGACCGGGATATCGGGTCTCCACTTAGTAGCACAAACATTTAGTTCAAGAGGATATGTCAATGGTGGTAGAAATATATGGAATTTTATCATATAATTTGTTAAGAAAAAGAAATAAGCAAGCAAATTGAAGAACAAATTACAACTACATGCCCTTATTACAGTTTTTTAATTTGTCACACTTTTTCTTATGTCACAAATCGAATTTGTGTTACATTTTTCTTTACTTAAAGTTACTACGAACATTCCAAGCGTGGGAGAGTTCATTCCATCATAATAGTATGCGGCTTGAGCTGTGATTCAAGCCCCCTAGCTCCCTTGAGAATAGCAATGCATACCCAAGATATTGAATTTCCTACCACATTACAAAGTTACTGTACAATTTCTACCGACAAATTGGATGGATAGATTAGATTATTTATTGTTACCGCACATCTACGGACCTGGTGGACCGATATGCTTGCAGGTGGATCCTCTATTTTCTATATTTTTGTAGTTAAACAAAACTTGTGACAAAAACAAAGATTTGTTTGGCTTTTTTGGCTTATTTATGGTAGTTTTTAAACTTTTTTTGGCCTCTTATCAAGGTATCGGACATTGGTTGCAGTAATCCGTTTGCAGTTGGCTCGCCGCCGCGCCGCGATGTCTGGCCCAAATCGCATTCACCCTCGCTATACTTCCTGCCAACCTATCAAGCAAATTAACATGCTTCAGTTTCATGTAACATTGCAGTTTTATATTGAGCATTTTTTAAACTATTATTCTAGTTAGATTTAAAAGGACTTTAATTAATAAAAGCAGACAAAATACCAATGAAAAAGAAAGCACCCAAAAATGTTTGTCGCCGTTGCATATGCAATTTGACTTATCTCAGTGTTGCCAACTTTTATTGGTTAGGTTTTTTATTTTTCATAGACAAGTTCCTATTTGATCGTTAAACTATTCAAAAAGCATTTTTATCACAGATTATTGTTCCCATATTAAAATATTTCAGTCTATTTCGCATAGTTTTAGTCCTTGAATTCCCGCATAGTTGTATGTTAGAACGTAATTAGTTTAACGAAAGCCTCGGAGTCGCCGCGGGGGATACGCTTGAAACTTCTGACCCGAGTATATGTTATGTACTGCGTCGTTGAATCTAATTCTATTCTAGAATACTCTGATTTAGTTTCGTTTGACGTTATTTTAATATATTAGTGTCAAATCAGATTGTATTGTTGTTTTTTTTAAATAAATATCACCGGTATAAAATCGGTTCAGCCGTTTAGACTACAAACTCTAACAAACATCCATCCATCCATCCATCCATCTAAACTTTCGCATTTATAATATTAGTATGATTTAAACAATTGTAAAATATTTTCCATAACATTTGTTTATTTGCATTAGTAAATTAGTATGTAGAATTCATACGAGAATACATTGTGATACCGTGTGTCACAGAGCAAGTGAAGTTACAAGCTCATTCCGTACGATTTCACAGCCGCGATAATCTAATTATGTAACAGCCGTGTAACACGATTGTATATGTCTTGGTACTTGTAAGGTTTTTATTTAGTTTTGTACCATGTTAGAGGAATTCTCTTACTGTTAAGCGATCTAAACTATCGCACAACTGTTTAGTTTCACTTTGATTCCTATGAGCTTATATGGAGGTGCACACTACTCGATTAGTCGTGCAAAACAGTTGAATTGGCTGCGAAACAATCGACAATCACACAACAATTATGCGATAGTTTAGTCAAAGGTGTGCGCTCTAAACGATAAGTCCCTTTTCCTTCCCACTCTTTTTCTCATAAGAATAGGATGGGAAGGGAACGTGGATTTGACGGTGGAGGAGACGCATGGGAAGAGGAAATATCCTCTTTATGTGCGTCTCCTCCTCCGTCGATTAAGGGTAGGCAACGCATCCGCTACTGCGAATGTCTATGGGCAGCGGTCGCTTCGCCATTTTGGCGGATTCAGGTGGCCGCTTGCTCGTTTGCCACCTTATAATATAAAAAAAAAATCATTTAATCCATGTTTTATACGAATGTTTGGAAAACGTCGCTGTGTTTTAGTTGGTCTCTAAAATCAATTACAGCGAGAGTACGCGGCAAGCCGGCGCGTGACTGAACAAGGGAGGAACGGATTAACAACTATTGTAGGTATTGATGCAATTTTGATGCTGCCTGAATGCGTTTTGTGTTAAATGCTTTAATGCAACGGTGAAGGAAAACATCGTGATGTCTGCATATGTGAAAATCAAAGATATGTGAAGTCAACCCGCAGTAAGGCTGCATTGACTATGGTCACATTTAACTTAGGGTAGACTCTGAAGCTCTCATTGGGGGTGGAAAGTGATGATTTAGTGTTAATTACAGTATATATGTTACACTAGATTTCGCCCGCGACTCCGTCCACGTGGAATTAAAAAAAAATAAAAGCGAGAAGCCTTTGGGTTTTTCCAGACTATTCTCTACATCTATACCAAATTTCATCGAAATCCGTTCAGCCGTTTAGGCTACGAACTATAACAAACATCCATCCATCAATCATCCGTCTAAACTTATGTACGTATTTATAATATTAGTATGATTATTTAAATATATTTGTAAATTTATTTCTTTTGTTACGGTACAATTTTTTAAACACATTTAAAAAATCAAATTTAAACCCCTGCTTTTAATATATGTTTATGTGATACTCACCAATATTTTCATGTTAAATATCTCAAATTATTCCATAACTAGCTTTCGCTCGCGACTCCGTACGCGCGGAATTTAAAATAACAAATGCAAGTAGCCTATGTGTTCTTCCAGACAATCCTCTACATCTATGCCAAATTTCATCGCAATCCGTTCAGCCGTTTAGGCTACAAACTCTAACAAACATCCATCCATCCATACATCCATATAAACTTTCGCATTTATAATATTAGTATGATAGTATGAAGTATGATTAATACATTTGAAATATATCAGTCGGTCACAAAGGCGAGTGAACGACCAAATTGTACATCCCAGAGCGTCGCGGAATGGAAGCGGGTCGCGTCGCTTATTGCGCGGTCGCGTGAGTCAACGCTATTTCACGTCAAATACGCGTGGCCATTAAATGTATAGAGAAAATAGTCATGGACTTAATAGAGATATAAAGCGCCATCTAGCGTTTCTTTAACACATCTTTATTATGTAACTGGATACTTAAACGATTTTATATTTACACCTGGGTGATTAAAAAGAGGTGAACTGTGTATAAAATTGTGGTAAAGATGGAAAAAGGAGGTGCGTAACTAAGCCTGAGATAAATTAAGGATGATATAAGGATGAATAAAAAAAATTACATCTATAAGCATCTATAAGTTTTAAAGATTAGATTTTTGTATTATAATTTCTAGTTATGTCTACAAATATATAAGAAAAAAATATATCAAAATTACTTAGTAAATAAAAATTGTTTTCATGGCCCACACCTGCGAACCCATTTGCAAAACAAGCAAATCGGTTACCGTGAACTTTGGCATTATTGTTAAAATAAAAATTGCAACAGGCGACCATATATCTTTACTGTAACCATAAAACTTTTTCAGGATAAATAAATTCATAACACATATGAAAATAACGCGTTATACTCGTAATTCGAAAAATATTTTTATAACCTCAAATGACTAATTCTAACACTCCAACTTAGGGCTCCGACCTCAGTGGGGACGTATATCAAGCTGATGATGATGATGATGATGATGGTGATGATGATGATGATGATGATGATTTGACTTTGAAACTTGCAAAAAAGTGTAATAATGTAGTTCATAGATTCCACCTTGTTGTTTTAATTCAGAAGCTAATTCTTTAAAATATTAAACATTAATATATCTACAGAGATTTTAACACGCTCACTGCGTAACAGGCCGATATCGGCCTGACGCGGTACTTAAGCTTTGCGGACGAAAAAGACTATGTCCCTCTCGGTAGTGTGAAACGATTATCTCACTTGTATACATTACATTACATAAAATGTATACATTATATTTCCACAAAGTTATTGCAATTTAATCTATCCTAGTGCTGGTGGGTCTAGAAAGACCTGCCACGCACTGGCGGAAATATAGGGGGCACATTATGGCCCGCCGCCGCACCAGATGAAGAATTAAGATTTTACTTGCCGTAGTAAACGTGTTAAAGTATAGATTTCTTCGTGTATCGTTCACTTTGTACAGCAAAGTGGACATTTATCGTAGAACTTACCTACGAGATAACTGCTACGAACATGAACAGCGTAGCATCCCATTACATTCTACACACTACGAATTACCTTAAAATAGTATACCGTTGTAATTTTAAATAAGTTTAGCATTAAAAACTACTTTATTCTTACAACTTAGAGTCTATTATTGTTTACAGGTGAGTGCTGGCTTATATAAGCCGTTAATAAAGGTTTAATAGTGTGATTTAATTGCATCGTACCACTTGTTCAATAATATTTAACTCATAATTAATCAGATTGTAATTAATTGCATTATGTTAATAAAATTAATTAAAACCCACTTCTGATATGCGATGTGACATTTCCAGTAGGGTTTTTCATTTAGTTTTAAATCTTTTGAGGGATGTAGTGAACTCATTTAATATCCGACTCAGAGACATTCAGTGGTCTCTCTTAGTGATCCCTTATTTGGCCTGTTTTCTTTCAATGGTTAAACTTATGTAATGTTGAAGTTTTTCTTCAATAACGATGTCTACAGCATAAAGTAAATAAAGAGATAATGAAACTTTTGCTTACGCAATGTTGTAACAAATTGCCAGAGAATCGTTAATTCGTAAATGTAAAAGTTTCCTACGCAGCGACTACTTAAATAACTGCAAAGTAACAAAAACTTGAATCTTCATAATCAAACTCCTTGAGTGAATTAAGTTTATTTCTTTGTCTTCAAGTTAGGGAAATTAAATGTTTGTCTTTTAGAATAAGGGATCCTGGGGTATAGCACGAAAATTTACTAGTACTTTCTTCTAAATTTTCGTGCTATACTCGGAAAACTTGGTTTTAAAACTAAAATGAAAACGTTATTCATTTACGTATTACGAATTATTTTGATAGTTGAAAGTGGGGTAACGTTTTTTAAACGTATTTCGTTGTTTATATAATTCACAACCATTGTTTTTCAATAACAAAGTGTAACAGAAATCTACATAAGACATTACCCATTCTTGTTTTAGTAATAGATACAAAAATGTACAAACGATCTTGTTATAAAAACTCAACAAGACGTGACAGTAACTTCACAACGTAGACAAGCTAGAAATGTAGCTGGCTTTATTCCAACTTCACAATCTAGATTCTATACAAATATGGAAGCATTCACTTTAATTCCATAAAAATATACATTGTAAATCATTTAGAACTTCTGACTACAATTGAGGTTAGAATAACGTAATCACTACGTCTAAACCTATACTAACATAATAAAGCGTAAACTCACACTATTTCGTGGCGTAAGATGTCAGCAATCCCAGCATATTCTTTAATAATAATTTCTTTAATAAAAAGCCCTAAACTCACGAACGCTTTGGGCTATATATTTTCACACTGTTATGCTTAGGGAGTACATGAATTGGAAAAAATCTTCATGTGGGATAGGGACCATAAACTACATGCTGCCAACATTAAGGATGCAAAGTTATTATGGTAATGGTAATTGTTATCCAATGTCAAAGGCCTTCGTTATTATTTGAAGTTTGACATTTGTCAAATGTAAATAATACTAATATTATAAATGCGAAAGTTTGTAAGAGTTTGTAGCCTAAACGGCTGAACGGATTTCGATGAAATGTGCAATAGACGTAGAGGATAGTCTAGAAGAACACATAGGCTACTCACATTTGTTTTTTTTTAATTCTGCGCGGACTGAGTCGCGGGCGAAAGCTAGTAACAAAATAAAGTTTTTTATAATTTCATGCGATTAAAGTTGCACGGAAATAGATAGTAGTATAAAATAAAGTCCCTTCCCGATTATAAAAAAGTCATCAGCATCTCTTATTTGTGCAACAAAATGACATTTAAAAAGATTTCTAGAGTAGAGCAAGTATGCTAGAATGACACTTCGACATAAGGTCAATGTTCAGACGAGCTTAGGAACGGATCCGTACAATACAATATGTTTGTAGTGCCATAGAGGCGAGGAGTTGACGCAGTAGCTTACGTAAAACTCTGGCTTTTCTCCAATACCGATACATTCGAATAGAAACACTGTCTCAATTTGTACAATAAATAATCTTTGTAAAATGTTCGAAGAATCTGTTCGAAGCCAAACGCTTATGTAGTGGAATTTTAACTTTACTATTATATAAGGGCGTTGGTGGATTAGGGGTTTATGCACTTGATTTTGACAGGATTCGAGTTCAAATTCCGCCATATACCATATTCTTCATATGTACATAATTTAGCCGTCGTTCTTAAGGTGAAGGAAAAAGGGTGATGCCTGCACATATCGGCGAAGAAATTAAAAGATAAAGGCAACCCGCAGTGGGCCAGTGTGGTTGACTATGGCCTAGTCACCCCTAAAGTTAAATAATTTCACCCACAATTCATTTTCTAAAGAAAAATAAAGTGATTGTTTACCTGTATGATTAATCTAAGCTTAAGCTTAAAGCCAGCTTCACATTCAGTTTTAACTGAACAATAGGAATGTTTATTAATCGAAACATTGTAAATGTCACTTAAACTGCACAGTTCTCAGTTAAAACTGTAGGCATGTAGCTCAATTTAGTAAGAAAATGTACTTATTTCTATATATTTAATTTGTAAAAGACAATTTTCAAATACCATCAAATAACTACGTAGACATATCGGAGCCCAGAACAACGGATATTACAAACCGGGTCGTCTGCGGATGAAATGCCGCATACCTGTGGATATTCTGGGTTCAATGACCTGCTGGTATGCAGCCAAATTCTGTTCGATAGATAAATAAAGGTAATAAATATATTTATATAACTATTCTATTCACAAAATCAACATGGAGAACAAAAATAATGATTCGCCGACCCTAGTTTCGTGGAATAAGGATAAAATGTAGTCCCTTTCCCTTTCCACCCTTTTCTTAAGAGGAAAGGATGGGAAGGAAAAGTGGATTTGACGGTGGAGGAGACGCATAGGAAGGGGAAATGTCCTTTTTATGTGCGTCTCCTCCACCGTCAATTAAGGATAGGCAACGCATCTGCAATTGCGGATGTTTATGGGCAGCGGTCGCTTTCCATTTCGGTGGATTGAGGTGGCCGCTTGCTCGTTTGCCATCTTATATCATAAAAAAAAGATGATGAAATCGTAATAGTAACCTGTGCTATGTCCGAAGGTTAAAATAAAATAATTGTCTACAATCAAAGCCATTTAAGTATTAGATAAGTGACATATTGGTTAAAGGTCTTCCTGAATGTAAACCTAAATTATGAACTAAGGTAACCTAGATACTGGTAAAACATAATTATTAATAGAGTACGCTTTATTGGTAAAAATAATCATAGAATCTTATGAATAAAATTACCTTTCAAAAGCAGATATAAAAAAGTGTTATTGGTATAAATCTCTACCAAAATTAACATTGCTTTAACGTATAGATTAATTTTCATCAAGTCTAAAAGTCTATTATAATCATAATACCTTCAAACACGTCAGTCAATGAATGTTTAAAAACAAAACAAAGTCCTGGCTGGCTCAGTGCCAGGCTCACCGCCGCAGTGTCCTACTTCTAATATAACATTCAACGATTACTAACGCTAAGGATTTTAGTGCAAGTATCTATATACTTATACTATTATAATAAAGCGTAAACACACACTTCTTTGTTGCCTAAGATGTCAGCAATTACAGCATATTTTTGAATAATTCTTTTTTTTTAATAATAAGCCCTACACTTACGTCACGCTTTAAGCTATATATTTTCACGCCATTAAACTTAGGGGGTAATCATTTTGGATAAAAACACTGATGTGGGAAAGAGACCATAAGTTGCTGCCAACATCAAGGAAGCAAGGTTGCCATGCTTTGTCATCCCGTCATATCATTTTGACATATGAAATTGATAATTTGACACATGTAAACAATAAAATAAAATTATCATAATTTTATGCGGATGAAGTCGCACGGGAACAGCTAGTAAATGTATAAAAATGCAAGTAACAAACTTGTTTAACTTTTTTTTATATTATCAAGGTGGCAAACGAGCACGCGGTCACCTGAAACCGATGAAACGGCGAAGCGACTGCCCATAGACATCTTCAATTACAGATGCGTTGCCTACCCTTAATCGGTAGAGGAGACGCACATAAAGAGGACATTTCCCCTTCCTATGCGTCTCCTCCACCGACAAATCCACTTTTCCTTCCCATCGTTTCTTCTTAAGAAAAGGGCAGAAAGGGATTAAAATTAGACGTCTTTTTATTAATATCACATTATCTTACTAATTTTATAAACACGAAAGTTTAAATGAGTGTATGGATGGGAAGATGATTGTTAGTGTAGCCTAAACTGGTGATCTCGATGAAATTTGGCATAGATGTAGAGGATAGTCTGGAAGAACACATAGGCTATTTTCTTTTTTTTAAATTCCACGCGGATGAAGTCGCGGGTGAAAGCTAGTTAATCATAAATCACACACACTATCACTTAAAGGAAGCAAGTAATTATAAAAATAAGTAGTCAGTGCCGTGTTAAAAAAAGAACTTAACAAAGTATGATATAATCAAGTGTAAAATTTAACTTTTTTCGATTCCATTGAGACCGCAGTGAAGGGGTAGAAATCCACTTTAAAACTTTTCCTAATTTGCAAATACTCGAAGAATAGGCATTTAATTTGTTCGAGAAAAGTTTATCCAATTCTTTTCTTTTTGTTTTATAAAAGGGTATTAATTTTTTGGTTTCTCAGTTTTCACATTTGTGTTAAATAACATTATTTTCTTACATTTCTCAAGCATTGTAAAAAGCATCAAAAATACTTGTAAAAATCTTTTTATACATAGAAAAACACGAAAAGATTATAAAAAGTTACGTACCTTGAAAGTAGATTGCACAAGGTCATCTGAAGGACATCGTTGTGTTTCCTAAGACTTTTCGAAAGCTATATTATACGAGATTATAGAAGGTCACCGCAACTAACAAGTTTAATATCAAGGTCAAAGTTCAAGGTTACATCAGTTAAATGGAAAAGGACGTTCAAGGGACATCTGTAATTTGCTTCTAGTGAAACATGGCCCTAAATTTTTCTTCAAGAAACGCAGAGTAAATTATGTTTTTAACAGGTTCTAGAAGTGAAATCTCATGGTTATTAAGAGCGCGCACACCTTTGACTAAACTATCGCACAACTATTTAGTCTCGCTTTGATTCCTATGAGCTTATATGGCGGTACGCACACTACTGGATTTTTAGTGATGCAACTAAACAGTTGAATTGGCTGCGAAACAATCGACAATCGCACAACAGTTGTGCGATAGTTTCGACAAAGATGTGCGCTCGCTCTCAGTATTCTTTGTTTTACGATTTTAAAATGATACAATATTAGTTTGTTGCAAAATAAAGTACATTTGGAGTACGCCTGTCATCCTGCATAACTCCGGGATCGCGACTGGCGCGCCGCCAAGCGTCATACTCGTGAAATACATGTTTGAACATCATCTGCACTGAAAGTTTACAAAAAGCTTTCTCGTTTTTACAATATTTATTGCCACAATTTACATTGATTTTTATATTTATTGACCACTGTTTTAGTTATACACTAGCTTTCGTCCTCGACTCTGTACGCGTGGAGTAAAAAAAACAAAAGAAGGTAGTGTGTACTTCCAGACTATCCTCTATATTTATACTAATATTGTAAAGAGGAATGATTTGTATTTTTGTATGTATTGAATTAACTCAAAAACTACTGGGCTGATTTCAAAAAATCTTTCACTATTAAGCTACATAACCTCTGAGGAACATAGGCTACGTTTTTTATATTTTTTTAATTTCACTCGGGCGTAGTCGCTAGCAATAGCTAGTCATATACTATAATTTTCATAGAGATCCGTTCAGCTGTTTAGGCTATAAACTTTTACAAACAGCCATCCATCTAAACTTTCGAATTTATAATCTTAGTAAAAGTATAATATAAACTGAATAAAATTGAGGTTAATTATTTTGGTTATAAATAATTTATAAGTTATTATATGTACTTCATCTTAAATTATTTAAACTTTCGTGAGACATTTTATAACTAATTATTTTACGGCTCTTACTCACGTATACTTTTTTCGGTGACGGCACCGACAGTTTCAGACCCTGCGGGGGTCCTTCTTCAGGGCGAGGGTTAATGGTGTTGTGTCGCGGTCGCGTCGCGTCTCGCACTGCGAGCCATCGCCCGAAGGGCGCGGCTTGAGGGGGCGGGGGGCGCCGGGGGTGCAGTTGCCGTTGCGTGCGCCGGCGGCGACGATGTCGACGGGCTCAATATTGATGAGTCATTGTTGATGTTATTTACATTAAACGGGGCGCAAAACGTACTGACTATGTCAGCTACGTATTCAACACCATCGTCTTCGTTCTTCTGCTTCGGTCTCAGCAACAGGGGTTCCCACGTTGGAGACAGAGACCAACCCTTGTCTCTGTTGAAATTCGGTCGACGGTTGATTTCAATGGCTTCAAGAAGCTTACGTGACACAAAGTTCTTGTCGCGAGCCAAGACTTTTACACGGTCGAACCTAATGTAGTGAGGTGTTCCACTGGTAAGGGCGTGCTCTGCAATCGCCGACGTGTTGCTGTCCAGTTTGCGCATGAAGCGAATATGCTCAGAGAGCCTGGTGTTAATATTGCGCCCCGTTTCACCAATGTAGCTTTTGCCGCATTCGCACGGAACTTCGTAGACGCCCGGACAATCTAGGGGAGTGCGGTCTTTCGGCGAACGTAGTATTCTCCTTATCTGCGTAAGGGGGCGGAATATTGTCCTGATACTGTACTTTCGTCGTAGTTCTACCGAATTGACACACGTACGGCAAGTGTTAGAATGCAATGGCTACAAATGGAGACAAAGTTATAGGATAGCAAACACAACTTGTAAGACACGACCGCAGATTGTGGAGCGAGTTAAGAGGTGAGTACCGGCATATTTACCGTATATGCGAGGGGTGACGGACAAGGTTGGACACCTGTTACGACGAAAGTACAGTATCAGGACAATATTCCGCCCCCTTACGCAGATAAGGAGAATACTACGTTCGCCGAAAGACCGCACTCCCCTAGATTGTCCGGGCGTCTACGAAGTTCCGTGCGAATGCGGCAAAAGCTACATTGGTGAAACGGGGCGCAATATTAACACCAGGCTCTCTGAGCATATTCGCTGCATGCGCAAACTGGACAGCAACACGTCGGCGATTGCAGAGCACGCCCTTACCAGTGGAACACCTCACTACATTAGGTTCGACCGTGTAAAAGTCTTGGCTCGCGACAAGAACTTTGTGTCACGTAAGCTTCTTGAAGCCATTGAAATCAACCGTCGACCGAATTTCAACAGAGACAAGGGTTGGTCTCTGTCTCCAACGTGGGAACCCCTGTTGCTGAGACCGAAGCAGAAGAACGAAGACGATGGTGTTGAATACGTAGCTGACATAGTCAGTACGTTTTGCGCCCCGTTTAATGTAAATAACATCAACAATGACTCATCAATATTGAGCCCGTCGACATCGTCGCCGCCGGCGCACGCAACGGCAACTGCACCCCCGGCGCCCCCCGCCCCCTCAAGCCGCGCCCTTCGGGCGATGGCTCGCAGTGCGAGATGCGACGCGACCGCGACACAACACCATTAACCCTCGCCCTGAAGAAGGACCCCCGCAGGGTCTGAAACTGTCGGTGCCGTCACCGAAAAAAGTATACGTGAGTAAGAGCCGTAAAATAATTAGTTACTTCATCTTAATCTATACTAATATTATAAAGAGGAAAGATTTGTATTTTTGTATGTATTGAAATAACTCAAAAACCACTGGGCCAATTTTAAAAATTCTTTCACTGTTAGAAAGATAATTTATCTGTGAGTAACATAACATAGGCTATATTTTTTAATTTCACGCGGGGATGTCGCGAGCAACAGCTAGTACTTAATATATTGTAGTGTTTCATTATAGTAAGGAAGTAATAAAAGATAATTATATCCTGGAGTCTGTTCCAGCTAATTAGCAAAATGCGACGACAGCGCCGCGCTCGGAGGTAATGTAAATTCTTAATGACGTTTAAACAGGAGAGAAATTACGACGTGACGAGTTACGAGGGAACAATTAAATCTACACATTTAATGTGAATATATTTAAAATATTATTATATTTATTCGATTCTATTTTGTATTAATAATACCAAAAAACCTCTTAATAATACCAAAATGAAACAAGCATAAAAACTCTTTCACTCCAAGATGTCTAGCGCCCTATCATATATATCAACCACACACACGCACACACACACACACACACACACACAGTACACACGCATAAATATAACACAATAAATGCATACACATAAACACACTCACACTCGCATACCCAAACACATGTATTTGATCAAATATAAAATTATGTACCTATATTAAGAGAAGGCCCTGCCTCCTGTAATACAGGTCCCCACCTAGCTCAGGAGGCAGAGCCCCTATGATTGTAGTTCAACTGGTTTGATTAATAAAGTGTTTTTTTTTTTTTTTTTTTATTAATATAAATGTGAAAGTTTTGATGGATGGATGTACCACCAAATAGCTCATAGAAATCAAATCGAGACTAAACAGTTACGCGATAATTTAGTCAAATGTGTGCACGCTCTAAGTAGAGTTATTTTCATTTAGTCATGTAAATTATACGTTGCTTTAAATCAAATTATCTCATGAGCCGAAAAGATTTAATATTCATTTTACGGAATATCTGATTTCGATATGACACTGCGGCAACGAACTGAATATTGATGTCCAACAAACTGTGTTACTGGTCATTAATATGTATTTCAATTTAAAAAGCTTTAATATTGAATTACATTAAGTTAAAAGTTAACAAGAATTTTTTTAATATATATTTTTATCTTTTACCGAAGACTCTACGTAATTTCTATTTCTTTATTTTAAACTTCCATGAAATGTATAACTAAAGAGACAATAAATAAATTATTATTATCACATATATCTTTATTTCTTATTTTCTATATAATACATTTTACAAGATTAGTATAAAAATAAAATAAAACATATTATATAAAAAATAGAGCACCACCGGCTGCGGAATCCGATGACTCAAGCAACCAGTGGTCAGGGCTGCAGAGACAGGAACCTCCTCACTATGCGTGCGGTTTCTAAAATAACCACCTTTTGAATCGGGCCCTTAATCCAACTGTCTAGCGAGAAAAATATTATTATTATTATTATTATTTATTGATAGCTATGTTAAGATTAATTCAAATCTAACCTAAATATATAAATACTAGCTGTTCCCGTGCGATGTCATCAGCATAAAATTATTTTATTATTTACATGCTTCAAATTGTCAATTGCAAATGTCAAAATGACATGACATGACAGAACTTGGCAATCTTGCTTCCTTGATGTTGGCAGCAACTTATGGTCTCTTTCCCACAATAGGGTTTTTATCCAAAATATTTACCCCCTAAGTTTAATGACGTGAAAATATATAGCCTAAAGCGTGACGTAAGTATAGGGATTTTTATTAAAAGAAGAATTATTCAAAAATATGCTGTAATTGTTGACATCTTAGGCAACAAAGAAGTGTGTGTTTACGCTTTATTATATTAGTATAGATTTTCCCCAACAATACGAGAATAACAAACAATGGAACTATCTTAGGGATTAAAGCCACCTACAGACTGCTACGACGTTCGTCACGTAGCATATTCGTAGCAACGCCGAGAGCTACAATGGACTGTATCTCATTGTAATGCTACGTAGAATAGAGCCTAGTTATAAAACAATATAACAAAGATATGATCGTTTTATAGCATCATAATAAATAATAATCTTACTAATATTGTAAATGCGAAAGTTTAGATGGATCGACGTTTGTTAGAGTTTGTAGCCTAAACGGCTGAACGGATCTGGATAAAATTTGTCCTAGAAGTAGAGGATAGTCTGGAAGAACACATAGGCTACTTACTTTTGTCTTTTTTTCATTTCAAGCGGATGGTGTCGCGGGCGAAAGCTAGTTATGAAATAATTTCAAGAATTTTATGAAGTGTTAATTTTTAGTAATCAAGTGTGTGAAGTAAGTGATGTATGAAATGTAAATATGTAATGTAATTAAAGATTGTAAATCTAGCAAACACAAATTGCTGTCAGTTGCCACATCCAGGTAATTAGCGCTGCCGCTGAAGTGTGGCAGATCCGCGCACGTTTGCAATTACTCGCCAATTACGACTTGATGCCTGGAAGAGACATCGTTAGTGTAACGTATTCAATTTAATAAAATATCATTGAGATAATTGGTGTAAAATTTGACTACATTTCATTAAAGTAATTAGGCGAGAGAGAAAAGGAACGTAGGTCTTGTTACCTTATAATAATTGATTAGGGTCTGTACCACCAAATTTCAAATTGTCTGACAACAATCCAACGTGTAAAATATGTGATGGAAATATCGGATTTTGTTACCTTATCGGACAGTGAGTTTTTAATCTGAGCCTCTACCAGCCAGTGGGACAGGTCGTAAAGATCACAGAATATTTGTTCGGGATGAAATTAAAAGCGCGATACCTTTGACTAAATTATCGCAAAATTATTCAGTCGCGCTTTGATTCCTATGAGCTTGTAAGGAGGTGCGCATACTACTCGATTTTAAGTGTAATTAAACAGTTTAATGGGTTGCGAAACAATCGCACAGCAGTTGTGCGATAGTTTAGTCAAGGTTGTGCGCCTGCGTACAAGATACTTATAACTACAATTTAGTAGAAAAGTTTAAAAAAATAATAATACAACGAATATAAAGATCTACGACTAACTATTTAAAATAACGTAATAGGATTTTAAAGCCAGTAAATATTAAATTTATACAGCAAAAATAGTCCTCACGAAAAACTTTATAATAAAACATTTTCAGCTTAATTTTGACGAGGGTGTAATGAAAATCCGTAACATTATCTGACGACAGACATTAAAAATGAAAAGTATTACATCATTAAGCTGGTTTAAGGTTTAAGGGTCAGATCAAGTATTATATTTATAATTTTAAAACGTACAAATATAAGTTAAGGTTTGTGGCACAAAATTATAACAAAAAAAGGCTTAGATTATTCTATTATTAAGCTAAGTAACTAACATAAATGGTTATTATACTGTTTATTTTGTGTTAAAAATCTTACTAATATTATAAATGTGAAAGTTTGTATTTTTGTTAGAGTATGTAACCTGATCTGCTGACCGGATCTCGATGAAATTTGTCAGATGTAGAAGATAATCTGGAAGAACTCATAAGCTACTTTCTTTTGTTTTTTATTCCACGTGGAAGGAGTCGTCGAAAGATAGTCCTACTAATATTATTAATGCGAAAGTTTAGATGGATGGATGTATGGATGGATGTTTGTTAGAGTTTTTATTCTAAATGGCTGGACGGATCTCAATGAAATTTGGCATAGATGGTCTGGAATCCACGCAGATGGAGTCGCGGGCGAAAGCTAGTTTCATATTAGCAAACGTATCCATTTGATATTGGAGAGAATGTCGGGAGTGTCACCCTCCTCCTCCCTCTCCCGCCCTCTAACACGCTGTGTGTGACATGTGACACATAGCGTCATTGTTCATACTCACTATACCAGCTGTCTGAATATTAATTGTAAATCCAGTTTATAATATGAAATTATTCACATAGTTTGTGTATCATGGTATTAGTAAGATAGTAAACTAGCTTTTACCCGCGGATCCGTCCACGTTGTGTTAAAAAAATAGTAAGTAGCCTATCTTTCAGACTATCTTCTACATCTATACCAAATTTCATCGAGATCCGTTCAGCCGTTTAGGCTACAAACTCTATCAAACGTCCATCCATCTAAACTTTCGCATTAGTAAGAAGTAAGATTATGTAGTTTCTTTAACTTTTGAAGTAGTAAAGCTTCATAGAAAATTCATTACAAATCATAAACTGGTATTTAGTTATTTCGCTGTAAAATTTAACTAAATTTCTTTTAATTATCGTGTAAAATTAAAAAAAAATATAGTGAATTATTGAAAACTTTACTCATCTAGAACATATTGATATTTACATAAATAAAGTTTCAATAGCTCCATCTAAAACCCGCTCTTCGTTGAAATGTAAATTTAAAGCCTCGAAGCATTTCTTCAATCGCGAAACAGCAAAGTTTGTTTTATACTCAACATTTATGAAAGTGCTTTTCAATAGGTATTTAAATTTAGATTATAAAGTATACTAAATATAATATAATAAAATTAAAAATTAATATTAAAGCATTTCTCTTTCAATTTCTAGTTTATATAAGGGATGACGTAGCGCAACTCATTTGCTACGCTAGTGACGTTCGTAGCTACGAAATAGGACTTTGTAGCTAACGTACGCTACGCTAAGCTACGACGTCAATAGAGCTACGAATTTTGTAATAAGAAAAACTTAAAGTAATTTTATGTAATGTTCATAATATTGAAGACTAGCTGTTGCTCACGGCTTCTTCTGCGTGAAATAAATAAATAGTAAAAAACAAAGTAATGTTACTCAGCAATAACGTAGCTTTCAAATGGTGAAAGAATTTTTGCAATCGGCCAAGTAGTTTTTGAGTTTTTTCAATACATACAAAAATACAAATTTTTCCTCTTTATAATATTAGTATAGAAGAGATAGTAATTATATTCTACGTTTATGTATTGAACTGGCTTTTTAAAATTAATTATCCCGTTTAATTGAATAGCCTTATGTCTCTATATAGAAATACTAGCTTTCGCCCGCGACTCCGTCCGCGCGGAATTAAAAAAAAACAAAAGTGAGTAGCCTATGTGTTCTTCCAGATTATCCTCTACATCTATACCAAATTTCATCGAAATCCGTTCAGCCGTTTAGGCTACAAACTCTAACAAACATCCATCTATCCATCCATCCATCTAAACTTTCGCATTTATAATATTAGTATGAGATATAATATTAGTATGATTAGTATGAAGTATGATTAAATGAAACAATATGAATATTTGCAGAACAAACACATTACGTCGGAGTAAACGAGGTCCGTGTGTTAATTGTGCTCGTTTGTATTTAATGTTGCAATTGTTTTAAAATATCCCTTGTAATATTGTTACGTTCATTATCGAAATAAACTTAAATATGACAACTCTTAAAAAAGGAAATAAGAAAGTAAGATTTAAAAAACAAAGCGTTGAAATAGGACAAGTGCATGTATCTGCAACGTTTTTAAAGCAAGACGTCTTTTTATTGCATTGTTGCATTTTGAACTTTGGGTGAAGGAAATAAGAGTGATTTTATTTCTATATCTAATTGTTGTTTTTCTACTTTGTAGTATGAAATATTGATTGCTTACATGTAAGATTCATAATATTAGTAATATTTCAGGCATGTTAGAATGCGGTGAATTCTTAGGTTTATTTAATTGGTTGATATGTATTAGTTAAAAGTGGAGCACTGCGGCTTGGCGCGGCGCCAAAAAGGATTGCAAATTGTTAACAAAATAGACCACATTCCGTTTACATTATAATAGAAGTGTATTTTGATTGCCTTTAATAATAAAAATAAACGAAATTAAAGACACAATACCAACTTAAAGATATAATTTCGACCAAATATTGTCTAAATTAGTTTAAACTACGTCTAAAATCAAAATTCGATACAAGAAATTGGTCAGAAAATTACTGTATTTCTTAACAGAAAAGATATTGCTTAGAAATCTTAGTTAAAAATACTAGATATAAGCAAATATGGTTTGAGATCTAATATTTATTTTGGCCGTAATTGAATATTATGAATTTTCCTAGTCTAATAGTAACAATATTTACAATCTATCGGTGACATATATTACACAATATTAATTATGAAGATAAAGCATATAATGGCTTTATCGCAGATTTCAGCCGGCAGGGGGCGCCGTATAAATATTTGCGTGCCGCGAACATAATTGCTTTATGTGACGGGATGACTGGGATAGTCCGGGGTGGTTGGACCCGAGGGAGGCTATATTGGACAGACGCCAAACATTGATTTTAATCTGAGAATTTTGTTTAAACATTTTGTTTTTAACTAATGAGTTAATGACTAAGTTATAAAAAGAATTATCTATACTTTTTAATACTAATATTATAAAGAGGAAAGATTTTTATTTTTGTATGTATTGCAATAAGTCAAAAACTATTGCGTCGATTTTAAAAATTCTTTCACCGTTATATTTTTTTATTTCTCGCGATAGAAGTCGCGAGCAACAGCCAGTTATTATTATAGACACTGTAGGAGGATTGGAAAGCAAAAAAAGACATCTTGAATTGCTCATTCTAAACTAATAATATAAAGAAAAAAGATTTGTACATTTGCATGCAACTAATAAACATGAAACTTGTCTGAATGCACTCAGTAAGTCGCGGGGAAAATCTAACTAACGTTAATTTATAAAGCGATATGTAGATAGTCATTTGTTTTTAGATGTGTATCGATCGACGACAAGATGAGGCGATTTGTACAGCGCACTCGCTCTGCTATCGTCGGCTATCGCTGATCCGATCCCCGCCTTTTATTTATCGTCCTTCGTTTTCCGCAAGATGGCTCTTTTGTCGTCATTTCTATTCTTTTACTTTTAATGAAGGTTTTATATTTAAATTGGAATCTATTGATAATGATCATCTTCTATCTTGAATGTATATCGTGTTTTATTTGTAGAGATCCACAATACATAACCAGTCGTTTGTAGCATGTATCGTTAAAATGATGTGTTGATTTTGGCTTTGTAAGATCAAGTCTTATACAGAACCGAGCTGTTATGGGACTACCAAAGTTCGGTGTCCTAGTGTCGGGGGTTAAGTCCACTTTAATAAGTAAGTTTATCTTAACTTTGTCCTACAAACATGTTTCTAAATAATAGATAAGGTATAAGTGAGAATGCATCGTAAAATATGCAATGCGCTACTCAGATCACGTCTATATGTCACGTAGCGAACGTAGCACACGTCCGTAGCATCACTTGCTGCTACGAGCAGCATAACTTCGTTACCGCTACCTATACCTGTATGCTTAAATGAACTTTTTACATATGCTATTGAATGAAATGCTTTAATTTACTAAAATTATGGAAAAAGTTACAATTATAGATTATCAAACATTTTAATATTAAAAAAATAGTTGAAAACTTACATTAAAAAATAGTTGAAAACATTTGACATTAAAAAAATAGTTGAAAACGTGAAATTAATGATATTGAAAGATATTGATTACAAGTTTAACGTTCAATGGAATCCCTGACCGAATATAAACTATGAAACCTAAACAAAACCTAGATGTTTTATATCATCCCCTAGGTCAAGGCTTAGCTCCCAGGCAGGTCGCCTAGTTAAAGATGAAACAGTGCCCTAGCTGTTGTTATTTACAGAACAAAGAAAACTTTTATTCTTAACCATTTAACTGTCGCTCAGTATGCGGACAATGGGAGACTGTTAATAAGATGTTTAATATTTAATTATATAAAGAAAAATATATTTCTTGTTACTTATATTTTAACTATACTTTCCTTGCGTTTTTGAACCGATATAGTAATTTGATAATATTTCATAATCTACATCTATCTATACTATTATAATAAAGCGTAAACACACAATTCTTTGTTGCCTAAGATGTCGGCAATTACAGCATATTTTTGAATAATTATTTTTTTAATAAAAAGCCCTACACTTACGTCACGCTTTAGGCTATACATTTTTACGTCATTAAACTTAGGGGGTAAATATTTTGGATAAAAACCCCAATGTGGGAAAGAGACCATAAGTTGCTGCCAACATCAAGAAAGTAAGATTGCTAAGGTTTGTCATGTCATGTCATTTTGACAAATGTAAACAATAAAATAAGTTTTTATAATTTCATGAGGATGAAGCCGCACGGGAACAGCTAGTAGTTATGCTTATAAATGCGAAAGTTTGGAAGGAAGTATCTTTGTCATTATGCCAAAACGGCTCACGATTCGTAAATACTGATAAAAGAATAAAAAACTTTAGTCTACTTAGATGTAACTTAATGATTACGTTAGAACTTATTATTCCAATTGCTTCCAAAGCTTTATTCACGAATGTCGTAATTTAAATATTTCTATTGTTCTAGACGCTATTGTTAAGGAATATTCAATATCTGGACGGAATGGCCTGCGGTTATTGCGGTATAGATATAGATTTTAATGACTTGACCGCAAAGTTTTTCAAGAGGATAATATTTTCCATAAATGATCTAACGAAATTTCTAGACATATACGCCTGTCTTTAAAGGCATTATTGTCTAAGATTCTACGCCGTAGAGAAGGTAAGTACTGGCAGATGATAATTGCTACGCCGTAGCTAAGCTACACAAGTTACCAGTTGAAGGGATCAATTGATTTATTGCGTTACCGAGGTGCGGAGGCGAACATCAATGAGACTTATCGCCGAGATTTGTCAATGTCCGGCTGATAATTTTGTGTCTACCCTCTGTGGTGACCGTCTGTAAACAAATACTATTCGCTACATTACTCGTTGTTCGTGATAATGGAGGAAAAAGATTTATTTCTTGATCGACTATTGAATATGTGAAAAAAATAACTAATGATTGAATATGAATTAATTTTTTGCTTTGATAATGTTTAACAAAGGAAGTATGCTTATCAAAAGGCGCATGGCGATTTTAAAAAATAAATTTGATTTCTTCCATATCTTTTGAAAGTAACGAATACGCATTTCTCTTTTATTTCTTATTCTAAAACCTTAAAATTTACATTATTCTATCTAAATTAGAATAAAAAACAAAGATTCAATTGTAAGCTTGATTGAACTAAGTTATTTAAAAAAGTTAAACATTTAAATTCAACCATTTAAAGCCTCGCTCGGAAGTGAATCTAATTTAATTTTCAGCCAGTTTCCTCTGCGCTGAAATCCTGCATTCTGTATGTTTTTTTCCTTTTATTTCACCAAAGAAGATTTCCAATTAGAATACAATCTTAATTTCCTTAACCACGTTTGTAAAAGTTAAAAGAATTTGGTAAAAAGTTTGTATTGATTACTTCTGACTATGCAATACTTTTTATGTATGAGTAGTCAAAATAAGAGCGCGTACACACCTTTGACTACACTATCGCACAACTGTTTAGTCCCGCTTTCCTGTGAGCTATATGGTGGGCACACTACTCGATTTTTAGTTGTGTAACTAAACAGTTCAATGGGTTGCGAAACAATCGACAATCGCATAACAGTTGTGCGATTGTTTAGTCATAGGTGCGCCCACTCTAAGGGCTCTAAGGTTATCGATTCTATGTATACAAAACAAGTTTTAAAACAAGTTTTTAAGAGCAAAAGACACGTGTCCGTCGGTGAACTTTCGTATCCAAGCCCCAGGCCATACCATAATACCATATTATAATAATAAGCCATAATACCAAGTTAATAATAAACTAATACAGTTTAGAACTTAAAACGTATTTTGATTATTATGTATTGATTAACTAGCTATAGCCCGCGACTCCGTTTATGCGCAATTAAAAAAACAGTAGCCTTTGTGTTCTTCCAGATTCTGTTCTATATATATGCCTTTCATCGAGATTTGTTAAGCCGTTTTGATTGTAAACTCTAACAAACATCCATCCGTCTCAACTTCTGTATCTTATTAGTAAGAATGTATACTTACTTAATACATACTTAGACTCGAGCGTGTGATCAAATTGTAACAAGTGTAATTACAGAAGTGGAGTTGCGCCTCCTACGTCTAATTATGTACCTACTATGTATAACGTGAGACGTGGGAAGTAAATAACACGAGTAATAAGATAGCTCAAGTGTGTATAATGTACTTTGTTTTATTAACTGATTCTACTATTAATAGTAGCTTATAAAAGGACATTACACGAGCCGTATGAACATGAAAAATAATTTTACATTTCGCAATTTTATTGCCTTATGAATTAATTAACATTATAATAACAAACTTAAGCTCAAGACCTCTCTAAAGCTCTTTGACATAACGAGCTTAAAGCTCATGTTATATTCATGAGGGAAAAATACTTTTCCCGATTCTAATGTAAAATATGAAAGAATTGAAAATCACATTGTTTGTTTTAAGAATATTTTTTTAAGTCTTCGATGAGTTAACTTACGAATTCGTGTTATATGTAAGTAATTAATATTATTATCTACCGAAACAGATACATACAAAAACCTATAAAAATCAAGAATAAAAGACCATACGATTTAATACTAATATTACGCAATTAAAGCCAACGGTCAGCAATATAGTTAACAAATTATGTACAACATGCACTAAGGGTCATTTAGCAAAGGATTTGCGTAAGGGTTAATTCAAATATGACATCTGATAGATTTATAAAGAGTACATGCTGACCTTCCATAGGGATAAAGACTAGATGACGATGGGTGATATAATTTTTTCCTATGTTAAATTTATTTTTTTCATAACACATTCGTCGTTGTCGTTGAATTTCTAACACAACGTAAGTCACTTTTTTGCTCATGTCATTCGCTAGAGAACCGGAAGACGCATAGTTTCAGTCTACCAGAAACACAGATTCTACATTAAATATAACTAAAATCAAGTATACACAAACAGTGTCTTAGTACGAGTATCTTTACTAAATTATGCAGGCTCACTCTCCTGAATAGTTGCTTTTTTGACATCTATGGTATTAGAAATTCAACATGTGGTATGGACATGTTATGCGACGAGACGATGGGGACATAAACCAGAAAGTGTTAAGAATGAATGTGGATGGCTACAAAGGAAGAGGAAGACCGAAGAAAGTATGGATGGATTGTGTGAAAGAGGATATGCTTAAGAAAGGAGTGGATTCAGATATGACGGTTAATAGAGATGTATGGAAGAGCAGCACATACTGTGCCGACCCTCCATAAGGGATAAGGGCAAGTTGATGATGAGAAATTCAACGCCGATTTGTTGATTATCTCTGACTATTACCATATTTGACAACAAAGTGGTAGATGTCATGACTTATGACCATTGATGACTTTGACCAAATTAATTGTATTGCATTTTCGCGGTGCAAAAAATAAATTCATCGACCGCAATGCAGGCGGCGTGTTTGTGTGCAATTTGCATTTCAAATGTACGTTACGTTTACCTTTTCGTGGATACGTGTTTTATTTTAATATGTTATATAAATAAAATGTATTTATTTCTGAAGTACACAAATTTATAATTTAAGAGTGGACAACTTTGACTAAACTATCACACAACTGTTGTTCGATTGTCGATTGTTTCGCAGCTAATGCAACTGTTTAGTTGCACAATTTAAAATCGAGTAAGGTGCGAACCTCCATATAAGCTCATAGGAATCAAAGCGAGACTAAACAGTTGTTTGATAGTTTAGTCTAAGGTGTGTGTACGCTCTAATCAAAGGTACATACTGACCGATGTTACATGGTGTAACATGCGCATCGAGCAGCTAGTTCCTTGCTTCCCCCGTAACACTACCGACTATATGAATTCCATACGTGTAGCATTACACCTAACGGCGGTGAGTACGCAGTTTTTTAACTAAAAAAACACAGGATTTCGTTCATTACGCAAAGTAATGAAAGATGTAAAATCACATTATGTAAAGGTCGCCCAAATTAAACACTAATGTACGCTAATGGAATAGAAAATTGGAATTCCTATTGCGTTTCATTTTGAAATGACAAATTAGGAACGTTATATTAAGAGCGGGCCTTTGACTAAACTATCGAAAAACTGTTGTGCGATTGTTTCATGTGCGCACCTCCATATAAGCTCATATGAATTACAGCGAGACTAAACAGTTGTGCGATAGTTTAGTCAAAGTTGTGTGCCTGCTCTAAACAATCAGATGAGAAAACAACTTAGACCATGTTTTATTACCTACAGAAGACAAAAGCAATTATAGTCTTTAAAAATGTAATTTTTGTTTATTAAGTTAATGTTCAGATAACTTTGTCTTTTAAGAACTTTTTTTGACAGAAAGATAAATTTTATTGTTAGTAGAAGAGTAATAAAGAAATAAAGTTAGGCAGTAAAACTCGGTACACGATATTTTAAGCGGTTATACGAGAACTGCGAACTGCGCCATTTTTGTTAGAATTTAGTAGATTTTTTCTAAACTAGTTTTTCTACAGATTACTTTAAACGAATTCTACATTCTTACAATTTTTTAAATTCACTTATATCTGTATTGTTATCACTTGTATTGGCTCAGTGGTTTAAGCACTTGACTTGTAATCTACAGGTCTTGGGTTCGAATCCCGCCGTGTACCAATGTGATTTTCGATTTTTCGAATTTTCATATGTACATAATTTACCCGACGTTCTTACGGTGAAGGAAAACATCGTGATGCAACCTGCACATATCAGCGAAGAAATTCAAAGATATGTGTGAAGTCAACCAACCCGCACTTGGCCAGCGTGGTTGACTATGGCCTAGTCACCCTAACTTTAGGGTGTCTCCGAGCCCCTCGGTGGGGACGTATAGTGAGCTGGTGATGATGATGATGATATCTGTATTCATATTTAATACCAATAACTAAGATAAATACACTCTTCAAAACCCTCTGATAGAAATTAACTTACTCCAAAGTAATTACCTCCAATTGACCACTTGGGTCAATAGCCTCTTGTAAGAGAATCATCCTAACACGAGATTCCCCAAGGAACTATTGAGCTGAATTACTTTTTGACCGACTTCCCAAAAGAAGGAGGTACTCAATTCGTCCGTATGTTTTTTTTTTTTTTTTTTTTTTTAATGTGTGTTACGGCATAACTCCGCCCCTGGTAGACCGATTTTGAAAATTCTTTTTTTATCCGAGAGGTAGTGCTTGCAGGTGGGTCCCATTTTTTTGTTTGATTTTTGGAGTCAAAGACTACGGCGTAGTTAAATAGTTTAGCTCAAAATTGCGTGACGAAATTTGGTGTCTTTTTTGACCGACTTCCCAAAAGAAGGAGGTACTCAATTCGTCCATATATTTTTTTTTTATTTTTTTTATTTTTTTTTTTTATGTGTGTTACGGCATAACTCCGCCCCTGGTAGACCGATTTTGAAAATTCTTTTTTTATCCGAGAGGTAGTGCTTGCAGGTGGGTCCCATTTTTTTGTTTGATTTTTGGAGTCAAAGACTACGGCGTAGTTAAATAGTTTAGCTCAAAATTGCGTGACGAAATTTGGTGTCTTTTTTGACCGACTTCCCAAAAGAAGGAGGTACTCAATTCGTCCATATATTTTTTTTTTTTAATTTTTTTTTTTTTTTTTTTTTTTAATGTGTGTTACGGCATAACTCCGCCCCTGGTAGACCGATTTTGAAAATTCTTTTTTTATCCGAGAGGTAGTGCTTGCAGGTGGGTCCCATTTTTTTGTTTGATTTTTGGAGTCAAAGACTACGGCGTAGTTAAATAGTTTAGCTCAAAATTGCGTGACGAAATTTGGTGTCTTTTTTTTTTTTTAATGTGTGTTACGGCATAACTCCGCCCCTGGTAGACCGATTTTGAAAATTCTTTTTTTTTTTTTAATGTGTGTTACGGCATAACTCCGCCCCTGGTAGACCGATTTTGAAAATTCTTTTTTTTTTTTTAATGTGTGTTACGGCATAACTCCGCCCCTGGTAGACTGATTTTGAAAATTCTTTTTTTATCCGAGAGGTAGTGCTTGCAGGTGGGTCCCATTTTTTTGTTTGATTTTTGGAGTCAAAGACTACGGCGTAGTTAAATAGTTTAGCTCAAAATTGCGTGACGAAATTTGGTGTCTTTTTTGACCGACTTCCCAAAAGAAGGAGGTACTCAATTCGTCCATATATTTTTTTTTTTTAATGTGTGTTACGGCATAACTCCGCCCCTGGTAGACCGATTTTGAAAATTCTTTTTTTATCCGAGAGGTAGTGCTTGCAGGTGGGTCCCATTTTTTTGTTTGATTTTTGGAGTCAAAGACTACGGCGTAGTTAAATAGTTTAGCTCAAAATTGCGTGACGAAATTTGGTGTCTTTTTTTTTTTTTAATGTGTGTTACGGCATAACTCCGCCCCTGGTAGACCGATTTTGAAAATTCTTTTTTTATCCGAGAGGTAGTGCTTGCAGGTGGGTCCCATTTTTTTGTTTGATTTTTGGAGTCAAAGACTACGGCGTAGTTAAATAGTTTAGCTCAAAATTGCGTGACGAAATTTGGTGACTTTTTTGCTTTCTATGCTTACGTAGCCTAAACTATAAGACCTACATAAAAATGATGTAGGAAAGAATTGTAGGTCATTCAATTAGCTGAATTAAAGTCTGCGATAGCATATATCTATCTCTTAAGGTTGTCGCACAATAACCGTTTGTTTCGAGAAAACCGTCAAATAAGTGCAATCGACTTTATTTAAAACGCTTTTATTCTTATTTGGTATGAATCCTTATCCAAATAAATATGTTTTCACGATAGAGTATTATATGTAGATCATAATTGCCTTTTACAGTACGTAATTCTGTGCAAGATTCTAGAAGTTATCAAAATATTAAAACTCACGGGCAACAGCGGCGCCCGGCCGCACCGAATTATGAGTGAATGATCGCAACGATGTATTAGTTCTTTACTTAATTTCTTAGATAATCGATTTAGATAACTCATTATTTGTTTGAAAGCTAGTGATTATCATACTGCGATGTCTAGATTCACTAAAAATCGAGAAATAAATAAACTTTTTAATAAAAAACAAAACCGACTTCCAAACAAAATACACTAAAAACAAAATCTTCTCAAAAAAAACAGTACACTAAAAAGTAACGAAATAATTACTTGAAAATAGTAAACCTCCCTTATTGTAGCTGTTATGTCTATATTGTACAATTATTATTACTTTGAAGTCGGTGTCAGTCATTACTAAAAACGTTACTATACTTTCAATTGTCAATTGTTATGGTAAAAATGTAGAAAACCTTACGTAGAAATATCACTGCATATACCTCGGCTGACACCGACATCAAAGTAATAATAATTGTACAATATAGACATAACAGCTACAATAAGGGAGGTTTACTATTTTCAAGTAATTATTTCGTTACTTTTTAGTGTACTGTTTTTTTGAGAAGATTTTGTTTTTTTATGTGCGTCACGGCATAACTCCGCCCCTGGTAGACCGATTTTGAAAATTCTTTTTTTATCCGAGAGGTAGTGCTTGCAGGTGGGTCCCATTTTTTTGTTTGATTTTTGGAGTCAAAGACTACGGCGTAGTTAAATAGTTTAGCTCAAAATTGCGTGACGAAATTTGGTGTCTTTTTTGCTTTCTTGGCTTACGTAGCCTAAACTACCTACATAAAAATGATGTATGAAAGAATTGTAGGTCATTCAATTAGCTGAATTAAAGTCTGCGATAGCATATATCTATCTCTTAAGGTTGTCGCACAATAACCGTTTGTTTCGAGAAAACCCTCAAATAAGTGCAATCGACTTTATTTAAAACGCTTTTATTCTTATTTGGTATGAATCCTTATCCAAATAAATATGTTTTCACGATAGAGTATTATATGTAGATCATAATTGCCTTTTACAGTATGTAATTCTGTGGAAGATTCTAGGAGTTATCAAAATATTAAAACTCACGGGCAACAGCGGCGCGCGGCCGCACCGAATTATGAGTGAATGATCGCAACGATGTATTAGTTCTTTACTTAATTTCTTAGATAATCGATTTAGATAACTCATTATTTGTTTGAAAGCTAGTGATTATCATACTGCGATGTCTAGATTCACTAAAAATCGAGAAATAAATAAACTTTTTAATAAAAAACAAAACCGACTTCCAAACAAAATACACTAAAAACAAAATCTTCTCAAAAAAACAACACACATCACACATCACACATCACACATCATACATCACACATCACACATCACACATCACACATCACACATCACACATCAACATCACACATCAAACGTCAAACGTCAAACGTCAAACGTCAAACGTCACCCATCACACGTCACACATCACACATCACACATCACACATCACACGTCACACATGACACATGACACATCACACATCATACGTCACACGTCACACGTCACACATGACACATTACACATGACACATGACACATGACACATCACACATGACACATTACACATGACACATCACACATTCACACATCAAACGTCAAACTTCAAACGTCAAACTCAAACGTCAAACGTTCAAACGTCAAACGTCACACATCACCATCACACATCAAACGTCAAACTTCAAACGTCAAACGTCAATCGTCAAAACGTCAAAGTCAAACGTCAAACGTCAAACGTTCAAACGTCAAAACGTCAAACGTCAAACTTCAAACGTCAAAACGTCAAACGTCACACATCACACTCAAACGTCAAACGTCAAACGTCACACATCAACATCACACATCACACACATCACACATCACACATCACACATCATACATCACACATCACACATCACAACTCACACATCACAATCACACATCACACATCAAACGTCAACCGTCAAAACGTCAAACGTCAAAGTCAAACGTCACCCATCACACATCACAATCACACATCCACACATCACACATCACACGTCACACATGACACATGACACATCACACATCATACATCACACATCACACGTCACACATGACACATGACACAGACACATGACACATGACACATGACACATGACACATGACACATGACACATGACACATCACACATCCACACATCACACCATCACACATCACAACATCAACACATCACACATCACACATCACACATACACATCACACATCACACATCACACAATCACACATCCACACATCACACATCAACGTCAAACGTTCAAACGTCAAAGTCAAACGTCAAACGTTCAAACGTCAAACTTCAAACGTCAAACGTCAAACGTCAACCGTCAAAACGTCAAAGTCAAACGTCAAACGTCAAACGTCAAACGTCAAACGTCCACACATCACACATTCACACATCACACATAACACATCACACATCACACATAACACATCACACACACACATCACCATCACACATCACACATCACACACATCACAATCACACATCACACATCACACATCAACATCACACATCAAACGTCACACATCACACATTCACACATCACACATCAACATCACACATCAACATCACACATCACAACATCACACATCACCCATCACACATCACACATCACATCACACATCAACATCACACATCACACCTCACACATCACACAGCACACATCACACATCACACGTCACACGTCACACATCACACATCCACACATCACAACATCAAACGTCAAACTCAAACGTCAACCGTCAAAACGTCAATCGTCAAAACGTCAAACGTCAAACGTCAAACGTCAAACGTCACACATCACACAGCACACAGCACACAGCACACAGCACACAGCACACAGCACACAGCACACAGCACACATCACACAGCACACAGCACACAGCACACATCACACATAACACATCACACAGCACACAGCACACAGCACACAGCACACAGCACACAGCACACAGCACACAGCACACATCACACAGCACACAGCACACAGCACACAGCACACAGCACACAGCACACAGCACACATCACACAGCACACAGCACACAGCACACAGCACACATCACACGTCACACATCACACAGCACACAGCACACAGCACACATCACACACATCACACATAACACATCACACATAACACATCACACATCACACATCACACAATCACACATCACAATCACACATCAAACGTCAAACGTCACCCATCACACGTCCACACATCACACATTCACACATCACAATCACACATCCACACATCACACATTCACACATCACAATCACACATCAAACGGTCAAACGTCAACGTCAAACGTAAAACGTCAAACGTCAAAGTCAAACGTCACCCATCACACGTCAAACGTCAACTCAAACGTCAAACGTCAAACGTCAAAACGTCAAACGGCAAACGTCAAACGGCAAACGTCAAACGTCACACATCACACAGCACACATCACACACATCACACATGACACATCACACATCAAACGTCACACATCACACGTCACACATCAAACGTCAAACGTCAAACGTTCAAACGTCAAACGTCACACGTCACACGTCAAACGTCAACGTCCAAACGTCAAACGTCAAACGTCAAACGTCAAACGTCAAACGTCAAAGTCAAACGTCAAAGTCAAACGTCAAAACGTCAAACGTCACCATCACACGTCACAACGTCACACATCACAATCACACATCCACACATCACACATCACACATCACACATCACACATCACACATCAACATCACACATCACACACTCACACATCACCACATCACACATCAAACGTCACACATCAAACGTCAAAGTCAAACGTCAACGTCAAACGTCACACGTCACACTCACACATCACACGTCACACGTCAACGTCACACATCACACATCACACACAAACGTCAAACGTCAAACGTCAAAGTCAAACGTCAAACGTTCAAACGTCAAACGTCAAACGTCACACATCACAATCACACATCACACGTCACACGTCACACGTCAACGTCACACGTCACACATCACACATCACACACTCACACATCAACATCACCACATCACACATTCACACATCACACATCACACACATCACACATCACACATCATCACACATCAAACGTCAAACGTCACCATCACACGTCACCACATCACACATCAACATCACACAGCACACATCACACATCACACATCAACATCACACATCAAACGTCAAAGTCAAACGTCAACGTCAAACGTCAAACGTCAAACGTCAAACGTCACCCATCACACATCACACACATCACACAGCACACATCACACGTCACACATCAACGTCAAACGTCAACCGTCAAAACGTCAAACGTCAACCGTCAAAACGTCAAACGTCAAACGTCAAACGTCAAACGTCAAACGTCCACACATCACCACATCACACATTACACATCACACATCATATTTCACACATCATATTTCACACATCAAACGGTCAAACGTCACACATCACACAGCACACAGCACACAGCACACAGCACACAGCACACAGCACACAGCACACAGCACACAGCACACAGCACACAGCACACAGCACACAGCACACATCACACACATCACACTTCACACATCACACATCAACATCACACATCACACATCACACACATCACACACATCACACCATCACACATCACAATCACACATCAAACGTCACACATCAAACGTCAAACGTCCAAACGTCAAACGTCACACATCACACATCACACGTCACAGTCACACGTCACACATCACACGTCCACACGTCACACGTCAAACGTCAAACGTCAAAACGTCAAACGTCAAACGTCAAACGTCAAACGTCCAAACGTCAAACGTTCAAACGTCAAACGTCCAAACGTCAAACGTCAAACGTCACCCATCACACGTCACACATGACACATCACACATCACACATAACACATCACACACTCACACATCACCACATCACACATCACAATCACACATCACACATCACACATGACACATCACACATCACACATCACACATCCACAACATCACACATCACACATCACACATCAAACGTCACACATCAAACGTCAAACGTCAAAAGTCAAACGTCACACATCACACATCAAACGTCACACGTCAAACGTCCACACATCACACATGACACAATCACACATCAAACGTCAAACGTCAACGTCAAACGTCAAACGTCAAACGTCAAACGTCAAACGTCAAACGTCAAACGTCAAACGTCAACGTCACCCATCACACGTCACAACATCACACATCACACATCAACATCACACATCACACATCACACATCACAACATCACACATCACACATCCACACATCACCACATCACACATCACACATCACACATCACACATCACACATCACACATCACACATCACACATCACACATCACACATCACACATGACACATGACACATCAACTATCACACATGACACATGACACATGACACATCACACATCACACATCACACATCACACATCACACATGACACATCACACATCAAACGTCAAACGTCAAACGTCACACATCACACATTCACACATCACACGTCAAACGTCACACGTCAAACGTCACACATCACACCTCACACATCACACGTCACAACGTCACACATCACACATCACACATCACACAATCACACATCCACACATCACACGTCACCACGTCACACGTCACACATCACACATCACACATCACACATCACACATCAAACGTCAAACGTCAAACGTCAAACGTCAAACGTCAAACGTCACCCATCACACATCACACATCACACATCACACATCACACATCACACATCACACATCACACATCACACATCACACATCACACATCACACGTCACACATCAACGTCAAACGTCACACATCAACACATCACACATCCACATCACACATCAAACGTCAAACGTCAAACGTCAAACGTCAAACGTCACCCATCACACATCACACATCACACATCACACATCACACATCACACATCACACATCACACATGACACATGACACATGACACATCACACATCACACATCACACATCACACATCACACATCACACATCACACATCACACGTCACACATCACCCACCACACGTCACACGTCACACATCACACACACACATCACACATCACCCATCACACATCACAATCACACATCACCCACCACACGTCACACGTCACACATCACACCTCACACATCACACTCACACATCACACTCACACATCACCCATCACACATCACACGTCACACATCACACATCACACTTCACACATCACACATCACACATACATTTTTACCATAACAATTGACAATTGAAAGTATAGTAACGTTTTTAGTAATGACTGACACCGACTTCAAAGTAATAATAATTGTACAATATAGACATTACAGCTACAATAAGGGAGGTTTACTATTTTCAAGTAATTATTTCGTTACTTTTTAGTGTACTGTTTTTTTGAGAAGATTTTGTTTTTAGTGAATTTTGTTTGGAAGTCGGTTTTGTTTTTTTTTGCTTTCTATTCTTCCGTAGCCTAAACTACAAGACTTACACAAAAATTATGTATGGAAGAATTGTAGCCGTTTAAATTTGCTAAATAAAAGTCCGCGATAGCATATATCTATCTATAAAGGTTGTCGCACAATAACCACTTTTTTCATTATAAAAGACAATATACCTGCGTTCTACCATAAGTCCAGTAACTACGCCTTCTTGATCCATTAAAAAAAACAATCTATTTTATATTATAAGGTGGCACACGAGCAAGCGGCCACCTAAATCCGACGAAATGGCGAAGCGACCGCTGCCCATAAACATTCGCAATAGCGCATGCGTTGCCTACCCTTAATCGACGAAGGAGGAGACGCTGTTTATGTGTCCACCGTCAAAACTTACGTTTCCTTCCCATCATTTTCTTATAAGAAAAAGGGTGGGAAGGAAGAGGGACTAAAGTTGGGCTTCCGGCACCACACTCATCAGACGAAAAGAGGAATTGCTCCCACTTCACGTCTGTCTTCTGTGTGGTCGTGATATTACACCGGGCGAGCCGATCCATTCATGCGAAGATGTTAAAGCGGGCTCTACCACTGTTAAAGTTACTAACTGTTAATCTGTCACTTCTCATTGTCTCGTCGTCTCTGTCAAAGTGAATTTGATATTCAGCTAAAGTGTGTCATGGAATGTATGAACAGGGAGGGTACGCTTACGTGAGATTTATTAAACTTTAATGCAATAAGTCGACGATTGCGTACCGTAGCATCGCCCGGGGGCTCGCTTGAGTGCAAAACACGCCTCAGGGCAACTATAGAGTATGTGATAAGTGATAGCGTTTTTTGTTATTTTATATTTGCTTGTGGAATTATCCTGATTAGATATTTATTTGATCGAGTACTGCAGGCTAGTTTAATTTTCATTTATTTATTATATCTAAAACAATGATTATTGTTTAACAATTATTTATATCTATTGCATTTCCTTTTAAAAGGAAGAATTGAATACTTAAAGCTTCTTATAATTTACCTTTAAGTATGTAGTCAAAATCTAACTTTACAATTGCATGGACATTTAATTATTTTTATGACTTGAAAATTGTGGTTTAAAACTCGATAAACTGCTTGCAAGCTTGCTTCTTGAGAATACCCAGAAATTTAATTATAATTATCTCTTGCGTTAACTCTTCTGCCTTGCACCACACCACCGCCCTCTGGCGCCGTCTAAAGGCAGCTTACAAAAGTAAAGCGTCGTTAGATTCAAGAGAATTTTACTCGTGGGTAATTATGATATAGGCCACGAAATTCCCGTCAGCTTAATTAAGAAGCGTTAAGTTAATTGTGTTAATGGAGATGTTTGTAATTATGAAAAATTTGGTTTTTATTTTTTAACATAAAATGTATTTCTTACCAATTATTACGAGTTTTCTTTGTTTTATGCAAATTTTTGATAACATTATTTTTACGGCTGAAAAACTTTTATCGATGGGTCCTAGGTCGTATGTTTAAAACGCAAATTATGCAAAATAATACTACAAACAATAATACGGTTAAAAACAACATAAACAACAAAAACCTACACTCCTTCATTCTAATGTTACTTTGAAATTCACACAAAATATTTGTTTTCAATTTAAATTAAACTCTGATAAATATCTTGATATTAATACTTTTATTCAAATTATTCAAAATAAACCACTATTTCCTAAAGTAATTTAAAACAATATACAATAAAATGCATTATTTAAATACTAACCATAAGAAGCTACAATAAAGAAAATTGTTTAGTTACACTTTATGTACATAACTAAAGTCGACTCCGCAGATCTGTTGTCGCGTTGTCGAAGCAATGTTGTTGCTTGTTCGGCTGATTGTTTCCCGGAAGAGCTGCGGGCTGTAGCGGGAACTGAGCCGGCATTGGAGAGCGTGATAGCAGTTCGCCTCGTATTGATCGATGTCGCAGTGCGACGGCCCGCGGCTCGCGTGACGATCTTACATAACCTCGAAATACTGCGATTTGCGGACTTTTTTAAACACCATAAAGGATAAAGAATTTAAGAATAGCTATAAACTTATAATTTTTTTTTATCCAAATATTATTAAAACCATTTGACACCATCCTTAAGAACTATCCTTCTTGTCCTTGTCGGTAGAGGGACTTCTAATATTCTCTCACCTTCAAATCTGTAATTTTTGACATCTTAATTTTATGTCAAATCAACGTGGAGTATACTTTCTTCTGTATTTATCTTACTGGTGTTTTTTCATGTTTATATTATCCTCAATGAGATGTAGCTGGTTTTCGTGAAGCTATAGTAATTAATTTATTAAAACAAACGAGTACGTCAGCGCGGTATTAAACTTAACAAGTAGCCTATGTCTTCTCCAAGACCAAGTATGTTATATCTATATTCCAAAGATACTTTGGAACAAACATCCATTCATCCATCTAAACTTTCTCCAATGTCCAGCATTAATCCTATCAAAAATGTTTAACCTTTTCATCTGTGGAAGCTTAAAGTTTATACATTTTAAGCTTATACTCACTGCCTACTTCAACTTAAATGGATAACTTTATACAGGCTGTATAGACAAGGGTCAAAATTTCAGGGTCTAATAACATGATTATCTTTAATATCAACCCTTTTTGGAACGGTTACTTTTATCTCATGTTAACTAAAGTAAACATATTTTAATAAAAATAAATTTAATTTTAATACAATGTAAACAAAAATCCCTTTTTTTGCGTCCACTCCTCCGTCGATTAGGGTTCAACGCATCTGCAATTGCGGATGTTTATGGGCAGCGATCACTTCGCTATTTCGGCGAATTATATGGCCACACGCTCGTTTACCTTATCGTATAAGAGCGGGCGCACACCTTTGACTAAACTATCGTACAACAGTTGTGCGATTGTCGATTGTTTTGCAGCCAATTCAACTGTTTATGCACAATATATGCAGTAACAAGCTCATAGCAATCAAATTGAGACTAAACAGTTGTGCGATAGATTAGTTTCAGGTGTGCACGCTCTAAAAAGAGTGGTAGATATTATTAGTAAACTTTCTTAATTTATTTCTATAGTTTGATGTATGTTTTCACGTTTAAAACAGTGATCTTTTGTCTCGTTTTGTTACTGGCTCTTGGGTCATTATCGACAACTCGACATCGTGTACAGTGAAGTGTTAGCACTCTGTTGTCGTTCGCACGTCACATCATTAGTTCGAGAGATACGAGGACGAATTCTTTTACCTTTTTGACAACATACACAATATAGTTCTAAGCTTTAACATGTTCTTGAAAGTTGGTAACAAATTGTCTGGAATATCTCTAAAAGAAAGTCTTGTGTGAAGAAAAACGTCTCACAACAAATCAAGTATAACAACGATTATTAAGTTCGCTTATATGTAACATACTAGCTGTCGCGCGCGACTCGACCTGTACGGAATTAAAAACTTTGTAAATAGCCTATGTGTTCTTTCAGACTTTGTTCTACATCTTATTAAAATAAAAAGAGAATGCAAATAAACTTACAATAGCAAAGAAGCTGGTATAAAGTTGAAATGAGCTTTTCGATCAAACGCGAAAGCTCGGTCAGTGTCGGGCACGATCGCTGCGAGCTTTTGAGGTTGAATTTTAAATAAACATTTGCATACCCGATGGCCTGACACTTTCAGCAATTTTATTTGTTCGAGAAAAATATTGCGGTATTGTTTTTTGTTATTGAACAATAAATCTAATGAAAGTTTACCTCCTTCTATCTAGCTTTACTGTCGCACTTAGGGTAGTTTAAAGGTTACTTAAACGTGAGATAAGAGCAGAGAGGCTCTACTAAAGGAAACCGGACTTCGCCAAAATAGCGAAGCCTACGTTGCCTACCTTTTCAACAATGGGGATTTTAAAAGAGAAGGGTGGGTAGGAGATGAGGAATAAAATTATGCCTACAGCGCGCACTTTACGGGCAATAACTTCCACTACCCCCAAGTATCCACTTAACGACTACAAGTACGATTATTATAACATCTGCAATAAGCGATTCAATGAGTAACTAACTCTGAGTGGTAGTTAGTTCAGTAGCTTAAGACTTCGACGGCTGTATAAAATTAATGTATTGGCAAAAGTTAGATTTTTATATTGTCTAGACTGAGTTTGCAAAATCATTCATTCCGATCCATCTAGGAGGTGTTTAAATTAACGGTTTATCATGTAATTTAATAAGAAAATACCTACGTTTAACAATGAACATGGATTAAACTTATATCCACTTACACTTGCTAATAAGGGTCTTTTTTAATATTTTCATATCTTGAATTTAGTTGAATGCATAGTGAAATGGTCAAATGAATGAAAATGAAAATGTAATGAATATTAGTACATGATCGTAAAGATTGGATAAGATACGAAATGAGTATATTAGAGGAAGTTTGAGAGTAGCCCCAGTGGTAGAGAAAATACGGAGTAAAAGGTTAGCGTGGTATGGGCAGGTTATGAGAAGGGATGAATCGCTTGTAACAAAATGGACGTTAGTTATTAATGTGGAGGGGGACACCGGTGGAGACGTGGGATCAGGAAGGGAGTGATGACTGAGATGACGGATGATAGAGTTATTTGGAGAACGAAAACCCGATGCGCCGACCCTACGGTAATAGGATAAGGTAGGTGAGATGATGATGATGATGATCATAAACAAAAACAATTTTAATCCTCCTAATGCAATATTAATAATGTACAAGTATTAATAATTACATAACGGATACTGGGTCGTTCTTTGCTACACTGAAGGATGTAAATTACACGCTAAGATACGATTCGCGTGTTCTGAAGTTAGTCGAAATGTATTCCGCAATTCTCTGGAGAGTGAGCGAGATGAATATACAACTAAATATAAGTGTGACAGAGATGGTTTCCGTTTGTTGTGCTTACTGCCAACTTCGTTGTGCCAAAAATTTTGCGTCTTATATTTCATACTAATGGTATTTTTTGTAACAAGAAATAAGGTCACGGAAAAATATGTAATTAATGTAGAGTGTCGACAGGACACTTATCAAAATGTCTGATATAATAACCATTTTTGTCAGGCATTTTGTATAACGGCTAAAATATCTCAGTGTTTACTGAAAGTGATTTTTGTTAACGCTGTACATGGCACATATTTATGTATAGTTAGGGTTAGGGCGGAGTTCCACTTCAAAAGCTGCAATCCTTTGAACATTAACCAATATAATGCAGCTCCTAAATGTATTTGTACGAAATAAAGTGGTAGACAGTGGTAGAGCCCGCTTTAACATCTTCGCACGAATGGGTCGGCTCGCCCGGTGTAATACCACGATCACACAGAAGACAGGCGTGAAGTGGGAGCAATTCCGCGTTTCGTCTCATGAGTGTGGTGCCGTAGGCCCAACTTTAGTCCCTTTACCTTTCCATCCTATTTCTTATAAAAGAAGGGATGGGAAGAAAACGTGGACTTGACGCTGGAGGAGACGCATAGGAAGGGGAAATATCCTCTTTATGTGCGTTTCCTCCAACGTTAATCAAGGTAGGGGAAGCATCCGCTACTGTGAATGTCTATGTGCAGCGGTCATTTCGCCTTTTTGGCGGATTCAGGTGGCCGCTTGGTCGTTGCCACCTTATGATATAAAAAAGTGGGTTAGTGAAACAAGGTTAATTTCTTTTTATTATTATCCCTTCGTTTGCACTCACTGCTATCTAATTAGTTTGTAGGAAGAGGCGGAGTGTCTCGTTGCAATGAACAAGGCAGTTTTTCCTAAAGTGAAACACCGCCGATTTCCATTACTGTATATTTTTACAAGGAAACATATAACTAGTAACGTAATTATTTTCGGCCATCGAATTTCAGTAGGCACATATCGAGGCTCGTTTGTTCATTATTAATGTTACAGGTCGATACAAATTGAGTTCGTATACGCAAGGGAATTTAGTAAAGGTTTTTATTTATATACTAGCTTTCGCCCGCGACTCAGTCCGGTTGGATTTACAAAAAACAAAAGTCAGTATCCTATGTGTTCTTCCAGAATATCCTCCACATTTATACCAAATTTCATCGAGATCCGTAAAGTCGTTTTGGAGATTGTAATAACAAACATCTATCCATCCATCCATCTAAACTTTCGCATTTATAATATGAATTCTCCTTTTAGAATTTCTTTCGTAGCCAATCTTAAGTAAGGTAAAAACAAATGAATGTTAACTTAAAATATTTTATTACTAGAAATGACTTAAAACTTAAGTATAAGACATTTAAATTAAAAAATATAGCCTATGTTACTCACAGAAAAATTATCTTTCTAACGGTGGAAGCATTTTTAAAATCGGCCCAGTAGTTTTTGAGTTATTTCAATACATACAAAAATACAAATCTTACCTCTTTATAACATTAGTATAGATTAGATATTGCCCGCAACTTCCTTCACGCGAATTTACAAAACTTAATACTTAAGTAGGCTATGTCGTTTTTAAGACTGTGTTCTACATGTGTGCTAAATTTCATCGAGATCCGTAAAGTCGTTTTGGAGATATGTAATAACAAACATCTATCCATCCATCCAAATTGTTTTAAATGTAAAAAGTATGGTATGAATACGTTACTCTTTGTCGTTTCCTTGTATAGAAAATTTTTGTAGAATGTTAACAAAGGATTGCATTTAAAATGGGTTCTCAAAAGCCTCCAATAGCCAATAGAAATCTCTCAATAGAGCACCGAGTTCGTCTTGTACGGACTCATGAATCTTATTGGAAAACTGCCAAGTGAACAACTATTGACAATTTGTTATATTTTTATAGCTTTTCCGGTTTTTATATTACTTGCCGCATTTGCGAATACTTGGCATACTTGGCGAATACAGTTGCACGGTTGCAACAGCCAGTTATAGATGGAATCACTTGCGCTAATTAGTGTTCACACTATGCTAGTGGATTGCCAGTCCATTATTAAGCGCTACTGACTGTACTGGCCTAGTGTGAACCGCGCATAAGTTTGACTAATCTATGCAGTTTTTTTGCCACATTTTTATTCTACTATGTGTGAAATATTAGTGGTAATACCCGACTATCTTATGGCGAAGGAAAACATTTATGCAACCTGCATATCTATGAAGAAATTCAAAGATATTTATGAAGTCAGTGGATTTGGTTGACTATGGCCTAGTCACATAACTAAGGGTAGGCATCAGTGGGGATTCAGTGTAGTGATGATTTATCATCAACTTGCCCTATCCCTTATGGAGTATCGGCACAGTATGTGCTGCTCTTCCATACATCTCTATCAGCCGTCATATCTGAATCCACTCCTTTCTTAAGCATATCCTCTTTCACACAATCCATCCATACTTTCTTCCATCCATAGTGATGATTATCATTAAATATCAATAACTATGATCTTCACAATTAGAGCGGGAGCACACCCTTCACTAAACTATCGCACAACCGTTGTGCGATTTTCGATTGTTTCGCAGCCAATTCAACAGTTTAGTTGCACAACTAAAAATCGAGTAGTGTGCGCACTTCCATATAAGCATAGGAATCAATGCGCGACTAAACAGTTGTGCGATAGTTTAGTCAAAGGTGTGTCTTATGGTAATTAAAATTTTCGAACACCATGTATGTAAATCTTACTTCTTACTAATATTATAAATACGAAAGTTTAGATGGATGGATGTTTGTTAGAGTTTGTAGCCTAAACGGCTGAACGGATCTCGATAAAATTTGGCATAAATGTAGACTAGAGTCTGGAAGAACACATAGGCTACTTAGTTTTTTTTTAATTCCACGCGGACGGAGTCGGGGGCGAAAGCTAGTATTGCATAAGAGATAAATGTCAGAATTATTGCAGTGCTTTCATTTCATCGAGTGTATTTTAAATTAATATTCTACCGCACACTTGATTGCTTATTTGACCGGAAATTTAAATGAACGTTCATTTGTTTGGGCTTAACGTATATTATGGTTTCATAGTATTGATGCCAATATGATAGTGCCTAGTATGGTAATATATCTAAAGATAGTATTGTAGGTTTTCATTGAGTAAATCATAAATACACTCTTTTACCTAAAAAACCGTATAACTATTATTTTCTAATGTTCAGACATTAAGAGCGGGCACACACCTTTGACTAAACTATCGCATAACAGTTGTGCGATTGTCGATTGTTTCGCAGCCAATTCAACTGTTTAGTTGCGCATCTGAAAACCGAGTAGTGTGCGCACTTCCATATAAGCTCGTAGGAATCAATAGAGACTAAACAGTTGTGCGATATTTTAGTTAAAGGTTTGCGCCTTCTCTTATAAAGTACTGGCAGAAGTAAAGTTTTTTAAACAGTATTCAACTAGTTAACAATAGTATTGTTTGAACGATTTCGTGCTAACGTAAAGTAAATATACAGTCAGATGCAAAAATATGTATACATTTACAAAACTTTACAAACTTTTATAGGGTTTAGATTTTAAATATTATATATTGCACAAAAATGTGTATTCGTCATTCGTGTTTTTTCATAGTCGAAAGAATATCGATGCTTTTGAAACCGAAGTCTTAAACGATTTTGGAAGATTTATTCATTATTAAAATGTGTTCATGTTTTTGCAGCTGACTGTACAAAAGCTGTATTTACCGAACTTAATAAAGTTTTCTCATTTCCTTATTAATATCGTTCGGGACTATTGCCGGCTCAGTAACCCGCACATAATCGACTATTTTTTCTTTTAATTTAATTCTCTTTCTTCGTCTTTGTGGTTCATTTTGCATTGTAAAAGACAATTTTTTTTCTTTTTATCAAACAAAAGGGTATTTTTCACGGAAATAAAAGGATTTATGCTGGGTTTCTGAAGTTTTCATTTATTTTATCATCACCTAGTGATTTATCAGTGTTAGGATATAATCGATGGAGTAAAACTCAAGTTACATAGTTCGGAAACGCATTGTATGAATATATCAAACCACAAAACACTAACGAATGGTTAAAATAGTTTGGAAACCGGTAATTAGTCGTATGAGGAGCGGGTGCACAACTGTTGTGCGATTGTCGATTGTTTCGCAGCCAATTCAACTGTTTGGTTGCGCATCTGAAAACCGAGTAGTGTGCGCACTTCCATATAAGCTCATAGGAATCAATAGAGACTAAACAGTTGTGCTACAGTTTAGTCAAGGTGTGCGCGCGCTCTTTAACTGTGTCTTTCATATTCAATTTTAGTTTATACTAGCTGTTGTCCGCGACTTCGTCCACGCAATGTTAAGATAAAAGAGCCTATAATATGCCCGTCTATGTTAGCTACCCTTCAATGAAAGTCCGGTCGAAATTGGTCCAGTCGTTTTGGAAATTACCTGAAACAAACGCGGCTTGCGGACAGACAGACAAAATTTATTTGAATGCGATTTTCGTTATCAGCAACGCAAATACATCATCTTAACGAAATCTGGAAATTTTCTTTTAATATTACAAACAGACAGTCCATCTTTCTTATATATATGGATTACGAAAGAGGATAATAGTGATATAATTCTTTACTAAAACTGGTGAATTTGGTCGCATAACGTCATTATAGATTAGCTATCATGTAATGCAGCGCGTGCCTTATCACAGATAAACTGCAAAAAGACAGATATGTTATGATGTCAAGGTTACAAGACTTATTTAGAATCACAGATGAAATCATTTCTTTATTAATAAATAAGGAAAATGTTAATCCGAATGAATGTGTGAAGTTACTCATACATACGAGTATACTCATGTGTATACTTAGAGCAAATCGCATAACTGTTTAGTCGCGCTTTGATTCCTATGAGCTTTTATGGAGGTTACACTACTCGATTTTTAGTTGTGCAACGAAACAGTTGAATTGGCTTCGAAACAAACGACAATCGCAACAGTTGTGCGATAGTTTAGTCAAAGATGTGCGCTCTAAAACTGACACAATTCTTATGAATTAATCTTGTAGCTAAGTTACCACGTGATGACAACACAAACAATAGAAACTGACAGACACGCACCGTGCCCTCGCCCTTAAGTTAGGGTCGTGTATTAATGTAGGGTGGCCATGATTATACCGCGGAGTAGTGGTTTTCCGGAATGTAAAGTGACTGTCATATCATCCATTAAAATATTTAGGTAATTTTTTCAGTAATCAGGAGAGTTAATATTTCGTCAAAATGTAGCGTCTCTAGTAACTCACTTGGAATTCATCCATTAATTAGAAATAACGTAGCCTTTAATCTATTTAAAAAATAAGGCAAGTTGGTTGTACAATGCGTTTATTTTTATATTACAAAGTCTTAGACAAACAAGACAAATAAGAAGTAACAATTAGAATTAAACATAAAGGAATGTCTCAAAATGTTTTATTATTATGGCAACCTTCGTAAAGCCTTATAGGGTAGTTAACTGTAACACTATGCGTCACATCTACCCTTATTGTGGTCACCGGTGTTTGGTGGGATTTTATCAACTTTGGTCGATAGTTTTGTGGACACTAAGATTTACGTCCAGCATTATTACTCTAAGAAAGATACTTAGGACCTGTCCCACCAAATTGTAAATTGTCTGATAACAATCTAACGTGTAAATGTGATGGAAATATCGGATTTTGTTACCTTATCTGACTGTGACGTCATTTTTAAGCTATCTGGGCCTCTATCAGCCAGTAGTAGGACAGGCCCTTAAAGTTACTTTGTATTCGTAATGCAGAATAGTATTTAATAATTAAAAGAATGATTTAACTTCTTTACATACAATAAGCTTTACCATCAATCTTAGACAATGTTTAAAATTAATTTTAGCTATGACAACCCTTTTATACGATGACTAGCGGCCGGCGGATTTTTGGCAAATCATGCTTAAAACATTATGATATATAGGTGTGTGTGATAGATAGGCTTGCCATTGTGATCTTGACTAATAAATAAATATTATTTCCTAAACCGAATGAAGTACTAAAACAGATGCATATTTGATGATACTAACTTTCGCCCGCGACTTCGTCCGCGTGAAATTAAAACAAAAGTGCGTTGCCTATGTGTTCTTCCAGACTGCTTTATATCTACGCCAATTCATTGCGATCTGTTCTATCGTTTAGGCTACAAACTCAAACAAACATCCATCCATCTAAACTTTCTCATTTATAATATTAGTAAGATTTATAACTGCGTAACATCCATAATATCAATCAGAGGGCGTTAAAGATATTCTTTGGGGTATTAATGTTTTATAAGAGCTGCCTCTGATATTCCCTGTTTTATGTAATATATAAAAATTATAATAAATAACTAATATTTTAAGGTCACAAAAATCTCGAACACAGCGTTTCAATTAAAAAAAAACTTTCATAAATCCGAAACAAAGGTCTGCCGTTAAAACTGACAGCTGTCAATAGCCGAGCCGTTTTTAATCTGTCGCACAAAAGTATCGATATTGATTAAAAAATAATGAAACAGCCCGTCTAGACGTCGGTTACCTAACAATTTGCGTGTTATTGCTTGCTTTTTATATTTCTATAAACACGAACACCTTTTTGTCCTTCATAATTGGCGTTTTTTATTTTATTTAACTTAAGAAATGTCAATTTTACACACATGTGATACAATCATCTAACGCTCCTAATGCCTTGTTATTTGGATAAATATACTACGTAAACTTCAACAGATATCTTTAGTAGTCTAGCGATCGATCGCAGCTCTGCCTGGGTAGCAAAGAATATGCGTTTCATATCTTTTCTGATATACCCATACCCTTCCCTTGGATGACCAGTTTATTATAATAAACGATGTATATTACTCATTTATAATGGTAAAGTTCTAACTAGACAGTTTAGATGCATTAAAAAGGTAAGCTTCTCAAATAGTTAAATCCTGCATAATAAACTAATAAGTTAGATGTCTTTCGAATAACGATCTTGTCACTCGTATCTATAAATTGAAGCGGAAAATAATACAACGGTAAAAAAGATAGCCAGACAGCGGTGGGTTCGTTTGGCCGGAACGGAGTTCGCGGAATGCTAAATTCGCGCGCCCATTAGCGCCGCCGGAGGATTTTTGCAAACGCATTTCGTGGTATTTCAACTTAAGTCAAAAGGATCTCGTCCTGAAGATGGCTAATTTATTGTATTAAAAATAGTTAGCATAGTTATGTCTTGAAATAAGTAGATTATCAAACACAATAGCTTGTGATACTTTTATTAGAACAATTCTCTCATGTTGTAACATCTGATTGTTAGATCCTAGGTTTTGTAAGATTTACATTGTCTTAGTTGTGTTGTGCTAAAACTTCAAGGCATTGTTCAGTGTGAGGACTGTGATCGTCAGTCGTAACATTATAATGAGCAGGTGACGGCGGCTGACCGTCGGCGTTAGGATCATATCGATTCAGCCACCAGCTGAGTGGAGCACGAGGCGAGGTGCGAGGCGAGGCAAGCCAGCCGGCCGGGTTGTTTAGACGCAATGCAGATCACGTGTGCGCCGCGCGGCCGACATTCGCCGCCGTATACGCCCCGGCTACCTTCCGTCACTGTTCCGCAAATAGGGGAGCCCTCGGGGCTGAAAAGCGGGGAGGCTCGGACCGGGCTGGGGGCTCGAGAGCAGGCGGGGCGGGGGCGACGCCTGCGCGTCTGCGTGCCGCGCAGCTCTGCCGGTCGATGCGGCGCGGCGCGCGCACCCGCCGGCCCCGTCGCCTCTGAAACCATTCCGAGCGGAGTGTTCGTCCGGAGCGGTCGTGCGAGCGCTACCCCTGGGCGAAACGTCGGCAGTCGCGCCGGCGCCGTGCTCGGCGATGGACCACGACGAGGACCGGTCCTTGTCCCTCGGGACGGAGGTGTCGGCCTCCGCGCCCCCGCCGAGTCCTCTTACGGGATGCTACCTGCTGGCCGTCATCGGCGAGCCGCACACACATGAGCACAAGGAGATAATTCTGCAGCGCCTCGTCAAAGGTAAGGCGCCGCCAGAGGCCGCCGGCCGCTAAACGCCGGCTGACACCTGTCAGATGTGCAAACTCCGTCGCCGGCGCGCCGCACTGCTCCCGAGCTCGCCGTCACAACACACTTTCTCCGCGGCGATTGTGATTTTAACGTGGGAAAGTCTGTTGCGATTGTTGTTTTATTATTCCTATAAAATAGTTATTAACTCTATTATTATACTGTCGATTGGTTTGTGTCGTTGTGTAGTTTGGAGCTCGGTGTAATGATCACAACATTAAATATCAAAGTGCTTACTGTACCGGTCGCCGGCGGCGTCGTGTGTTTCTCGTTACGTCATCCGTGACGTGGTGCTCAGTTTTTTCTGGGGCCGACCGGCACGTCGAGTTGATTGAATAATTGTATGAACCTATTTTATTACTCAACGCACGAGCGAGCCCCTGAAAGCGAACAACTGGTGCCATATTTTACGTATTCAAATAATTCTTACATAAAAATACTCTACATTATTATTTGCAATATAAGCAAAAAAGGGTGTGTTGTCAAAGGTGCCCATCGATCATAATGCGTCATATGACGTCACAGGTCCCCGGTCATATCATCTCCTATCAGCCAGTGCAATCAGACGAACATTGGCCGTGCCGCCGGAGCCGTCGGCAATGCGACAAATAAAACTCTACCGTACGCCGCCGCATTGCCCCTCAGCTCGATGTCACGTATTCCACCGACGAATATGTCCCTAGTCGAACTGTAATATACCTGATTTGAATCAAGAATAACCTTCTAATAAACAACGTTAACAAACTCTAAGATAGACAGATAAAAACAAAAGTATTTTAAACAAAATAAACAAATATTTTTTGCAAAGTTGAGGTCAAGGCTGTGGGCCTACACGACGCATCGCAAATGTGTAATGAATCAACACATAAAAATGCCGGATCATTTTAACAACGCTAGTTGTTTGGTTATGCAAGATAAAAATACATATTTGCACACACGTAATGCATAAAAGTGATGGCGAAGGATAATTAAGGAAAGCAAACTTTAGAGGTCAAGACAATGTCAAACAAAGGATTTTCAAATGCACTTTTCAAAAATTTTAATGAATTGCGATATTTAAATGAAAAATTAGCAACACATTTAGAAAACTACTTGATTATTTTTCAATTAATTAATTGCAACAGTAAAAAAATATATAATAAATGATGAAATATAAATATAATATAATCATTAAAAAACGGAAAATCCTTAAGATTTTACCGAAAATATAAACAGTATTGTTTCGCTTACCTTAAAAAGAATGATATTAGAAAAATTCTACTATTATTCTCTATTGTTATTAATATTAAAAACAAAGTTGACCTAGAAACATGTTAAATACAAAAGAAATTCTTTGCAATTATTTGAAAAGGCAACGCCCAGTCTAGCGTGTAGCCTATTTATTGCTATTATAAAATTTCCGTAGAATTATTTATGTGTGACAATAAAAATTCATTAACTACATAAATTAATCGTAAACATTGCAAAAACGTTCATGTGTTTATTCGGGAATCAATAAAATAACGGTAAACATTCGCAGTGAGGCAATGTTTTTCGTATTCAAGGACACCATCTTGTTTTTAGTGTCAAAACAGGACGCTAGCGCATGTCTTGTTTGTAACTGCAGATAAAAATAACTCGATGCGTTGCAACAAACTTAAATATCAAACAAGATAATACAAACATGCAATATGCATACAACAAATTAAATTATGGTCACTAAAAAAATCTATACTTAATATTATAAAGAGTAAAACTTTGTTTGATTGTAATGAATAGGCTCAAAAACTTCTTGGCCGATTTTAAAAATTCTTTCACCGATAGAAAGGTAATTTATCTATCACATAACTTTAAACTGTCGTGGTTTTTACAATATACTGTTCGTAAAACACGGGTTTCTTACCACGATTTACTAGTTTTAGCTCCCGATTTTTTTTTTTTTTTTTTTTTTTCTCACACTACCGCATCACTTCAGTCAGCCCGTGAACATGGCGCATGCAACTGTGCCGAAATATCGGGAGCTAAAACTAGTAAATCGTGGTAAGAAACCCGTGTCTTACGAACAGTATATTATCTATCACAGGCTACATTTTTTAATTTATTTTTCATTACTCTTAAATTTGAAGAGGACGGAGTCGCGGGCAAAAGCTAGTATAAAATAAATGGCTTTTTCGAAATTCGTGAAACTTTTTCAAAATTTTAATGATATAATTTCAATTATATTAATAACGTTTTTTAACTTCCAAATACGAGTAGAACGTTTTAAAAAATCGGTCTACCAGGGGCGGAGTTACAGTAACAATGATTCACGCTGTTAACTCTGAATTACGTAATAGGAACGAAAGAATCGAACATAATGGGTGTGAATTTGCACACAAGAGCACAGGATGTTTTTTTAAAACCTAATTATAAAGATGACAAAGCAACTATTTAAACGATGAGAGAATTCGCAATGTGTCGGATTATATCATGATTAGATTTTGTCAGCGACATCGTTTGTACGGAATTAAATGTCAACGAGATCTATGCTGTACTGGAGGTACCTTCTACATCCATCCAAACTTTACATTAGTAAGCTATACGTCGGTTATATTGAAAACTACAGAATGTCATAGAAAGTGAATCATCGAAATTTATTAATATAAATCTAAATAACTTCGTAGATTGATCTATTTAAGAAAGAAATTTAGACCCTCCAAAATATTTTTAATTTCAACTAATGCTTTAATTCATCGTATATTAGATTCTATTGTTAAAAAAATAATATTTTCTTATGTTTAAGAATTCATCTTCATTTGAATCTTCGGAGAAAACAAATGGATTATTTTCGTATAAACAATCCATTTCTGGAACATTTCTCGGAACATTGGAATTACAAATTACTTTGGCTTCTGTTTGAAAATGAGATTGAAATATTAGCATTCTCTGAGAAAACTTGTAGCTATTGATATTGGGGTTTTCTTTAGTTTTTTGGGAATTCCCTTTCTGAAATTTAAGACGGTTTTCATGAAAAACAAGAAAACAGTAAATTCAGATATGACGGCTGATAGAGTTATATGAAAGAGATCAGTGTTCGGACCCTTCGGAACGGAAAGACACTAAAATGATGAAGATAACTAAAATGCAAAGCAAAGCCAGAATGAATTGCTTGTCTAGTAACAAGTTAAATGGGAAAGTTTAGAGTCATTTACGATATTAGTTAGTATATAGCTAATCAACGGTTCAACGGATCTGAATGAAATTTGAAATACGTAATATTTAAGCCTGAAATAGCGCATATGTTAATATTTCCAAGCAAAATCTAATATTATGGATTTTAGGAATTACGAGCGTTTTCTTGTATTGTAAGAGTGAGCGCACACCTTTGACTAAATTATCGCACAACTGAGTCTCGCTTTGATTCCTATGAGCTTATATGGAGGTTAGACTACTCGGTTTTTAGTGGTGCAACTAAACAGTTGAGGCTGCGAACCAATGGACAATCGACAATCGACCGTTCTTACGGAATTCATTCAGAATTATACGGAATCTATTAACACGAGATGGCGAAAGCGCATACCTCTCCGATGGATGTCGGATCTTAGACACGAGTGATCGTTAGATCGTCAATTATTTTATAATTACATCAATTGTTTCATGAACTTGATTATATTATTAAATTAAAAAGAATTATAATGTTTACTGAAGCGAATAATTATTTTCAATTCGAGCAACTAGCTCAAAATTTTTTCAAAGGTCTTGATTGAAAATATAATATAGAACAAATTTTATTTAAAGTATTATTAAATAATTAAAAAATAAACACTGCTTAATCATGTGTTAATAATTCAGTTTCGTCATATAGCAAAGTATTTAGGTGAATAAAAGACGGTCAGCCATCCGTGGTATTCGTTACTCTTTTGTTTTCGACGAAACGACGTTTTGATCTAACAAAAAAATTGTTCTATATTTTAACGCAAGATTTACTAAAACAAATTGCTTAAGCTTGAAGGCCAAGTGTGACAAGTTATTCAATAACTTAAACAATATTTATAAATCGTATTTAAATCTGCTTATGAGACCGAAGTATATGTAATTACTAGCTGTTCCCCGCGACTTTGTCCACATAATATTAAGATAAAAAAGTAGCCAATGTCAGCTACTCTTAGTGAGAGTCCGATCGAAATCGGCCCAGCCGTTTCGGAGGTTACCCGGAACAAACGCGGCTTGCGGACAGACAGACAGACAAAATTTTTTTAAATGCGATTTTCGTTATCAGCAACGCAAATACATCATCTTTCCGAAATCTGATTTTTTTCTTTTGTTATTACAAACAGACACTCGAATTTTATTATATGTATAGATCAATTGATTGATGGAGTCCAAGAAGTATGAGTGCTTCTTCCAAATTATGTTCAATCTTAGTTAAAAGATAGATGTGTTTCTAACTCTTTTATCAGGGATGCCACAAGGATGTATCCTTGGGCCCATACTTCGCATTTTCTATTCAATGACCATCTTACTTTGTAATAAAACTATATAGAACTAATAAATTGGATTGTCCGTGTAATCTGTTTACGCGACTATAGATCGTAAATATCTAGTCAAGTATTACTGAGGCAAGCCTACTTTATTAGGAATTTTATAACGCTTTCGCCCACGACTCCGTGCCCGTGGTGCTAAAAAAAAGTAAGTAGCCTATGTGTTCTTCCAGATTATCCTCTACCTATGCGATATTTCATCGAGATCTGTTCAGCCGTTTAGGCTACAAACTTTAACAAACATCCATCCAAACATTGACATTTAAAATACTACTCGTAGTAAGATTACTGAGAAGGTAAATAAGTAACGGGTAATTTTAGTAGACAACACAAAACTGTCTTAAATGAGGAAGGTTTTGTAAATAAGGGCCCAAAAATGTGTTATAAGAATCTTATTCCAAAAGGTTAACAGTTAGAGCGCGCACTATTGACTATACTATCGCACAACTGATTAGTCGCGCTTTGATATCTATGAGCTTATATGGAGGTGCGCACACTACTCGATTTTAAGTTGTTCAACTAAACAGTTGAATTGGCTGCGAAACAATCGACAATCGCACAACAGTGGTGCGATAGTTTAGTCAAAGATGTGCGCCCGTTCTAATAATACATGAAGTGATAGAGAAGGTTTTATGTAACGGAATGAGAAAGACAGAGACGAGTATATTTGCATCTCTTTTTACTTATTTTTTACTTCTGGTGAATCAAGATGTCCTTCTTTTAGGTTATTTTCAGAGTTTCTGCAAACTTGGGGGGTGACACTGAAATAACATTTAGTAAATATCGGCCTTGAAGTTAAGAAAATATCGTAATTTTATCGGTGCTAATATGGTAGGGAATCGCATGATTTAATCTTAACACAAATTAATATTGATAAGCCATGTACGGTGAAAAACAAATGCTTTTATTAGTGGTTAAAGGTGAAGTAATGATGATTCTTCAAATCCGAATGTTCTCATTTTTATAACGTTTCGCAATTGATTGTAAATATTGAAGTTGGACGTACCACTTGTAAACCAGTATTTTACTTGTTCATGACATTTCAAGATAAATGTGTGACTACAAATAATAGCTTTTTTCATCATAATTGTTAATAGTCCAGATAATCTTATCTTGTAAAGTTTGTTAAAAAATTTGAATAACTATACAATAACATTGATTTAATATTTTTAAATAATTTTTATTTAAATACTCCTGCGAAACATAATTGGATAGACTTGTATTTCGTTACTGTAAATATTTTATAACCAATCAAACTAATATTATAAATGCCAAAGTTTAGATGGATGGATGGATGGATGTTTGTTAGAGTTTGTAGCCTAAACGGCTGAAAGGATTTCGATGAAATTTGGTATAGATGTGGAGGATAGTGTGGAAGAACACATAGGCTACCCACTTTTGTTTTTTTTTTATTTTATTCCACGCGGACGGAGTCGCGGACGAAAGCTAGTAATGCATAATTTTATGTGATGTGAGAAAACTAACAAAGGCTCGTCATTTCATAATTACTCTCCGGTAATCCGTACATATAATAAAATTGGAGTGTCTGTTTGTAATATCAAAAGAAAAATTCCAGATTTCGAGAAGATGTAATTGCGTTGCTGATAACGAACACCGCATTTAAAATTTTTTGTCTGACTGTCTGTCCGCAAGCCGCGTTTGTTCCGGGTAATCTCCGAAATGGCTGAACCGATTTCGACCATTTTCACTGAAAGTTAGCTGACATAGACGGGCATATTATAGGCTACTTTTTTATCTTAATATTGCGTGGACGAAGTCGCGGGCAACAGTTTAACTAAATCTCGCTGATAACAATCATTTTTGTTTTTTAATGATAATTTATTTAATCTATCAATATTTTTAATTTCGTTAACAACTATGGCACATATATTATAATACGTAATTCCGAAGGGTATATTTCGAAGCCCTTCGTAAAGGTCGTACACCGGATGGGGGGTTACGAGGTAATATCAGATTACGGCTTCAAGCACCACTGCCCCTGAATCGATTTTAATATAGATGATCCTTCATAATCTATGGGGAACAGGAATTTCAGATTTTAAGCTGTTGCTATTATAACCAAAATACCCGTATATAACTACTAGCTTTCGCCCGCGACTGCGTCCGCGTGGAATTAAAAAAAAACGATAGTGAGCCTATGTGTTCTTCCAAACTATCATCTACATCTATACCAAATTTCATCGAAATCCGTTCAGCCGTTAAGGCTACAAACTGTAACAAACATCCATCCATCCATCCATCTAAACTTTCACATTTATAATATTAGTATGAAGTATGATATCGTACTCTCTTTTGTTTAGATTAACAGGAACGAAATTATGTCTAGTTCTTTTAGCAATGTAACGTGGATTATGCTGTAAGAAGCTAGCGTACTAATTCTTTAAACGCCAGCAACGTATGTACATCTTTTGGTTTTGCGGAAGCCCATAGACGTCGATCACTTTGAAAAAAGTTGAAGATATAAAAGTGATATTTAAAAAACCAATAATAGTAGAAATCTATATCTTATACCAATATTATAAAGAGGAAAGATTTATATATTTGTATATATTGAAATAACTTAAAAACTACTGGGCAGATTTTAAAAATTCTTTCACCATTAAAAAGCTATGTTATCAGTGAGTAACATAGGCTGTGCTTTTTATTATTTTTTTAATTTCACGCGGATGAAATCACAAGCAACTAGTTTCTAATAAAATACTTAAGTTAAATAACTTTCTACGTTAGTTCTGTTATTCCTTATTCATAAAGGTATAGACATTAGAGATTCAATTTCTGCGTTAGGAAAGTGAAAGGGTCGGTTTACACGGCTTGCTCGTACACTGTTATTGGAAAAAAACTAGCGAAATATAGAGCTATGAATGCAACCAGTCTGTTTGGACGTTTTTGTATCGTCTCGTTTGATTTTATTGCAACTTTCACTATCTTGAAATGGAAAATGATTTTACAACTTATTGAGATAAAGATGCACTGTGGGAAGTACAAAAATTGTTTAAGAAAAATATAAAAAGTGATTTGTGTACGTTTTTTTTGTGTGTGTTTCGTCGCACATGATGTTAATAAAAAACTGTACACTCAAAAACAAAATTATTCATCAAATCTAGATGCACTTTTGTTTACAACTGTCCCTTTAAAGGAATTGTCATTTGCACTAGAAATTGTATTAAATGTAGGAGTGTACAATGATATACCGCCTATGCATTTGTTCCAAATACATTTACAAACAGATCATAAAAAGTACAATTAGGGTCAACGACCTTTATCTGAAGTTTACTTTCTCTTTATGTTGCTATGCTTATAGTAAAAAGTAACAGTTGCATTAGACATGCCTTTTTTATATATTGGATGTTGCCCGGAATGACTATGAAGAGAACCACATACCCATTGGGAACCTTACAATTTACTACACTAAACCTTATACTATTTGTTACTCCAGACTTTGTTCTATATCCGTGCCAAATTTCAATAAGATATGTTGAACCGTTGCAGAATTATAGAGTAAACATGAAAAACAAAATAAATTCTACAGGATCCGTAACTATTTTCGGGATCAAAAGTAGCCTATGTGTTCTTCCAGACTATCCTTTACATCTATGCCAAATTACATCGAAATCCTTTAGGCTAAACTTTGGCATTTAAAATATTAGTAATATGTGCAAAATAGACACTTGCTTAGTCTGCCATATCTGAACTCTTCTAAACCTTTCACACAATCCATCCGTACTTTCTTCGGACTTCATTTATTCAGTTATTTTTTCTATAACAAAACACTCGAGGATATAAAAGATCACCCCATGTCCTGTATGACTAGTCACTGCGCAGGCGCATATCGTCCGATAGTCAGTCACCTGAGTGCATGGCGCGATCATATTGTGATGCCCAGTAGGCAATTACTCACTTGATCTCACAACATACCCATTTATCAATAACTAGCTGTTGCTCGCGACTTCGCCCGCGTGAATATAATATAAAACATAGCCTATGTTATACCCAGATAAATTATCTTTCTAATGGTGAAAGAATTTTTAAAATCGGACCAGTAGTTTTTGAGTTATTTCAATAGATACAAAAATCCAAAAATACAATTTTTTCCTCTTTATAACATGAGTATAGAGTATAGACTAACGGCAGATTACTGAAACGAAGCGAAAGCGCTGCCTACAATCTGTCAGTGAAAATGCTTGTATAAATGCCAGTGTGCCAGTGACCGTCTTCGAATTGACTATGTTTTTGATTTGAACTCTAATAAAAATATCAACGGAAATTCCAAGCATCGTATTCGTATGCAACCGGCTGGAAAGAGAGAATTTATTTTTAGTTTTGAAAAGATAAAAATGTTCAGTTTAATGTGATTTATATCAGCTTCAATAACACGTTTGATCAGCCAACATCATTTCACTTAAAGCTGTCTTAAGATAGCTACTTTAGTTAAGCTAAATTTAGATAACTCCGGAGATATGACCAAATTCGGATGAAAATCTTTAAGATATCATCGTTATAGTATACTAGCTGTTGCTCGCGACTTCGACTGCGTGATATTAAAAATAACAAAATACATCATACTAATATTATAAATGCGAAAGTTTAGATGGATGGATGGATGTTTGTTAGGTTTGTAGCCTAAACGGCTGAACGGATTTTGATAAAATTTAGTGTAGATGTAGCGGATAGACTGGAAGAACACATAGACTACACACTTTTATTTTTTTAATTCCACGCGAACGGAGTCGCGGGCGAAAGCAAGTAGCCTTTGTTATTTACTGATAACGTAGCTTTTTAATGGTGTAAGAATTTTGGAAATCGGCCCTGTATTTTTTGAGTTATTTCAATACATACGAAAATACAAAAATGCAAATCTTTCCTCTTTATAATATTAGTATAGATAGTATATGAGATTATTTTTTCCAGCTCAGTGATCTAGATAGCTTAAAAGACAAGAAACAATTTAAAATGGCTATCATGTCATATTATTGTATCATTTTTGAGGTTATATAGTTTTTTATCAGCTATAACAAGATAATAAATAAGCATTTATTTATTTATGGCTGAAATACGAATGATATGATGCAATTTATGTGCTATTTTTCTGAAAAAAATGATGCCATTTTTACGATATGCAAAATCTTTCTCGAATATTCCGTCACTTCATATAGGATCTGAATTTCTTGGTAAATTATTGACGGGATATTTTGTTATTGCATTTTTATATTTGTCCACTGTTTTTCTTAAATACGGTTCAGTTTATAATGTAATTTTATAGAGTTTTTATTAAGATAACAAAGTAAAATGGCCATCTGAATTCAAAGCGTAATAAAACTGAATCTACATTTACTTAAGAATGTTGAAAAACAAAGCAAAATGTTATTTTATGAGATGTTATAACATTGTCACTCTTGCTTTAGATTTTGCGCATTCGCGTACAAACATGTCTCTGTTATTACGTAAGGTTTTTAAAACGCAATTCCTTCGCAAACGCAATTTGTATTGCAACACGGTTAAATAAACACAATTTGTATACGTGTACAATATTTTTTTCGTAAAGAATTTTTATCAATTGATTTTAAAAAAATTAAGTCAAATTATTTTTTTCAATTTCAAGTCTATTCGTCTTCTATAAAAAGCTACATTATCACTTACCAACAAAGACTATGTTTTTTACTATTTTTATTAAATTCCACAGGGACGAAGTCGCAAGCAACTGCTAGTATTACAATATAAAACCAACCAACCAACCTAAATAAAAAATAACAAAATACATCATACTAATATTATAAATGCGAAAGTTTAGATGGATGGATGTTTGTTAGAGTTTGTAGCCTAAACGGCTGAACGGATTTTGATAAAATTTAGTGTAGATGTAGCGGATAGACTGGAAGAACACATAGACTACTCACTTTTAATTTTTTAATTCCACGCGGACAGAGTCGCGGGCGAAAGCAAGTAGCCTTTGTTATTTACTGATAACGTAGCTTTTTAATGGTGTAAGAATTTTTGAAATCGGCCCAGTAGTTTTTGAGTTATTTCAATATATACGAAAATACAAAAATGCAAATCTTTCCTCTTTATAACATGAGTATAGAGTATAGACTAACGGCAGATTACTGAAACGAAGCGAAAGCGCTGCCTACAATCTGTCAGTGAAAATGTTTGTATAAATGCCAGTGTGCCAGTGACCGTCTTCGAATTGACTATGTTTTTGATTTGAACTCTAATAAAAATATCAACGGAAATTCCAAGCATCGTATTCGTATGCAACCGGCTGGAAATAGAGAATTTATTTTTAGTTTTGAAAAGATAAAAATGTTCAGTTTAATGTGATTTATATCAGCTTCAATAACACGTTTGATCAGCCAACATCATTTCACTTAAAGCTGTCTTAAGATAGCTACTTTAGTTAAGCTAAATTTAGATAACTCCGGAGATATGACCAAATTCGGATGAAAATCTTTAAGATATCATCGTTATAGTATACTAGCTGTTGCTCGCGACTTCGACTGCGTGATATTAAAAATAACAAAATACATCATACTAATATTATAAATGCGAAAGTTTAGATGGATGGATGTTTGTTAGAGTTTGTAGCCTAAACGGCTGAACGGATTTTGATAAAATTTAGTGTAGATGTAGCGGATAGACTGGAAGAACACATAGACTACTCACTTTTATTTTTTTAATTCCACGCGGACGGAGTCGCGGGCGAAAGCAAGTAGCCTATGTTATTTACTGATAACGTAGCTTTTTAATGGTGTAAGAATTTTGGAAATCGGCCCTGTATTTTTTGAGTTATTTCAATATATACGAAAATACAAAAATGCAAATCTTTCCTCTTTATAATATTAGTATAGATAGTATATGAGATTATTTTTCCAGTTCAGTGATCTAGATAGCTTAAAAGACAAGAAACAATTTAAAATGGCTATCATGTCATATTATTGTATCATTTTTGAGGTTATATCGTTTTTTATCAGCTATAATAAGATAGTAAATAACCATTTATTTATGGCTGAAATACGAATGATATGATGCAATTTATGTGCTATTTTTCTGAAAAAAATGATGCCATTTTTTCGATATGCAAAATCTTTCTCGAATATTCCGTCACTTCTTATATAGGATCTGAATTTCTTGGTAAATTATTGACGGGATATTTTGTTATTGCATTTTTATATTTGTCCACTGTTTTTCTTAAATACGGTTCAGTTTATAATGTAATTTTATAGAGTTTTTATTAAGATAACAAAGTAAAATGGCCATCAGAATTCAAAGCGTAATAAAACTGAATCTACGTTACTTAAGAATGTTGAAAAACAAAGCAAAATGTTATTTTATGAGATGTTATAACATTGTCACTCTTGCTTTAGATTTTGCGCATTCGCGTACAAACATGTCTCTGTTATTACGTAAGGTTTTTAAAACGCAATTCCTTCGCAAACGCAATTTGTATTGCAACACGGTTAAATAAACACAATTTGTATACGTGTACAATATTTTTTTCGTAAAGAATTTTTATCAATTGATTTTAAAAAAATTAAGTCAAATTAATTTTTTCAATTTCAAGTAAATTCTTTCACCAATAAAAGGCTACATTATCACTTACCAACAAAGACTATGTTTTTTACTATTTTTATTAATTTCCACAGGGACGAAGTCGCAAGCAACTGCTAGTATTACAATATAAAACCAACCAACCAACGTAAATAAAAAATCACACAGCGTGACATATTGAAGTGTATCATTGTATCACGTAAGATCGGCCGCATATCTTTGACTAAACTATCGCACAACTGTTGTGCGATTGTCGATTGTTTCGCAGCCAATTCCAATTCAACTGTTTAGTTGCACAAGTAGTGTAACCTCCATATAAGCTCATAGGAATCAAAGCGCGACTAAACAGTTGTGCGATAGTTTAATCAAACGTGTGCGCGGTCTTACTGTAACAGTGTTGTAACATTGAAGATGTCTGATCTCGAAGCAACATCACTGCACGTACCATAAAAAGAAAGTGTCCGTCTATAATTAAGATCGGCACATACCAAAGCTATCTACGGAATCAAAACGTCTCCATTCTACCACGATACGTTAATTGTAATAAATAACTACAGATCAATGGCTCGGGAAGATTTAATTAGTTGTGATATGATAATTTTCTTTATGTGATTGTCGATTCTTATAATTACTGGACAAAAAAAAGATATGATTAAACCAATAAACCAAATCATACTTCATACTAATATTATAAACGCGAAAGTTTAGATGGATGGATGGATGTTTGTTATAGTTTGTAGCCTAAACGCCTGAACGGATTTTAACGAAATTTGGTATAGATGTAGAGTATAGTCTGAAAGAACACATAGGCTACTCACTTTTTTTTTTTTTTAATTTCACGCGGACAGAGTCGCGGGCGAAAGCTTGTATAGACATAAATTTAATATTTGTTTCAAGAATTTCCTTACAAAATCTCTCAAATTATACACAAACATTATGTCAAAAATACCTTTAAATCTTTTCTAAAACTAAAAAGAGATAATAATCAATGTAATAAGCAATAAAAAAATGTTTGGTCTTTTTAAACTCTTAACGTTACACATTCAATAAACCAAGGAAACAATGATAAAATTCTAACAGCATTTGAAACGAGAATCTCACGAAGCCAATAAAAAGTCCATCCAATTTCGGACACACGTCACTGTCTCGGGATGGCCGAATGGGTTACGTAACAAAGGTCAAAAGGGCAAGGTCATCCGGGACCGTCAGATTTGTCGGATAAGACAAGGGAAACCGTGCTAATTTACACTTGGACGGCCACTAATAAATCAGTTTTTTATCCTTTTGGAACAAAATTACACGCTAGAATGGTTACGCGTGTTTGATTGACTATTACGTTTAGTCTGCAATTTCATTTATATTTAGTAGATATTAATGTCTAATTTTTTATTGTTATTAGTTTATTGCTTTAATCACTTTGAAAGACTTTTAGAGCGCACACCTTTTACTCAACTATCACACAATTGTTTAGTCGCGCTTTGATTCTTATGTGCGCACATTACTTGATTTTTAGTTGTGCAACTAAACAGTTGAATTGGCTGCGAAACAATCGACAATCGCACTGTGCGCCCGCTCTTAAATGATTAATATGTTTGTTAGTTGCTATTTTATAAAGGGACTAGCTTTCGCCCGCAACTCCGTCCGCGCGGAATTAAAAAAAACAATAGTGACTTCTAGACTGTCCTCTACATCTGTACCAAATTTCATCGAAATCCGATCAGCCGTTTAGGCTACAAACTCTAACAAACATCCATCCATCTAAACTTTCGCATTTATAATATTAGTATGATAATAGTAAGAGTAAGAAAGTAAGATAGGCGTAGTTTTAAATATTAATATTAAAAAGATGACAGCTTTATTCTAACCAATCAATCTAGATCGGAGTATAGAGTCGCGAATGATTCACTGGTCGACGGAAGCAAACTCGCTTCCTTATAGCAAGTGGGGAGGCGCGGGGCAATTAGGTCAGTCGACCCACAGTTTGGGTGCGATCGTCCATTCGAAGCCGTTAAGTCGCGTTTAGAATTGACTTGTAGTCCATCGATTGTTTAGACCTTTCACTCATCTATAATGGGCTAGAATACATACGTGATTAGACTCTCACTTTTTAATGTAATAAAGAGGTAGAGGTTAGAACTACTAAGTTATACTAATTAACAAAAAAAAGTAGCGCCGTTTCAGATATTTAACTAATGTTGCTGGCTCTACTATTTCTGTGTAAATGCAAATGCAAATGCAAATGTAATACAATCGAAATAATCGCAGTTATCACTATGGGCAGTTTTACCTGTCAGTTAAGGTAATTGCAGATTTAGATTTAGTAATTGCGGATTAGAGCGGGCGCACACCTTTGACTAATCTATGCTACTGTGCGATTGTCGATTGTTTCGCAGTCAGCTGTTTAGTTGCACAACTAAAAATCAAGTAGTGTGCGCACATATCAGTACATAGGAATCAAAGCGTGACTAAACAGTTGTGCGATAGTTTAGTCAAAGGTGTGAGCACTCTTAATAGTACAGTTTTAAACGTTTTGTTAACTAGTCGCCCGCGCATTAATTATAATCAGTATGTCCGCCACTAACGAGTCACATATTACTGTTTTCTATTTAAATTACACACTTTTTATTATATAAATAGACGTATGCATGTGACTCTAAACGTTTATTGTAATAATACATAATCATTTTTAATATTTAATGATAATTTTGTGAAATTAAATTTACATAAAGAAAATAGAATTTTAAATGTGCACTATTAATTCTGACGTCGAGTATATCTAACAATTAAAACTGACTTTTATATTACGAGTGCGCACACCTTAGACTAAACTATCGCATAACTGTTTAGTCTCGCTTTGATTCCTATGAGCTTATATGGTGCGCACACTACTCGATTTTTAGTTGTGAAACTAAACAGTTGAATTGGCTGCGAAACAAGCGACAATCGCAAAATAGTTATGCGATATTCAAAAGTGTGCGTCTGCTCTTAAACAGAGAATCTACAATTAAGCTAAAAGCATACCCATGTAAGTTAAAAAAAGCAGGAAACATTTTAATAAAATAGTATATCATTAGAAAAATATAAAAATCCATAATTTTAATATCAAGGTTATCGTAAATATTTATAGCTAGTATTCGTCAAATCGTATTCAAGGTTGTTGCAGGATATAAAAAGTCAATTTGACTTTTATGTTTCCTCCATTGGTTGGCGGAGCGCATAATGCGCACTTAGTGTTGTGACGTCATTCACAAACAGATACAACAGAGTAACAATGACCTAAATTCTGCTTTCTTTTAAATGTCTTTAATGCGTGGTTTCTTAGAACTTATTATTGCCAATTTACTAAGCGAGATTATTTGATGGACTTTTTAACTATACTAATATTTTAAAGAGGAAACATTTAATTGTTTGAATTGAAACGAAACTAAACAGATTTGTTAAATTTGTACACTATTGGGAAACTACACTATTACTTACTAATATTATAAATGCGAAAGGTTAGATGGTTTGTTGTTAGAGTTTGTAGCTTAAACTGTTAAAGGGAACTCGATGAAATTTGGCATAGATGTAGACGATAGTCTGGAAGAACACATAGGCTACTTACTTTTGTTTTTTTAATACGACGCGGACGGTTTCGCTGGCGAAAGCTAGTAGGCTACATTTATTACTAGATTTTTATAATTTTGTGCGGTATCTTCCTTTGTCATTCAGGGGTAATGTAGCTTTGCATTGATGTAAGATTTATTTAAAATCTGTCAAGTAGTTTTTGAGTTCCTTGCATTAATAAAATCATTTCTTTTTTTAGTATAGCTCTGGTCAATGTAATACAGTATTTTATTATCGAATAGCAATACCTTTTTGCTTTTAATAAATGAAATCTGTAAAAGTCAGTACTGATTCAAGCCAGTATTGAGTCTGTTTTTAATCCATTAGTGGGCCATATCAATTTTACAGCTATCCAATCCGCCGTAAGCCGGCAGCTACGACAGCCGGCAGCTAATTTAATTACATATTTCGTGAGGTTTCATACACATTAGTGGAATATTAGAAGCCGACATGGATATACTCGTATTTAGTTAGTTAACTGGTATGTAGTTTGCCTTAGTAACTATCGTAAATTATATATCGTTCGCCATCTTGAAAACAAAAGGTTTTAAAAGATCGTCGAGGTTTTTATGATATAAAAAATACACATTCTTTTATTTATTGGTTCTGTTTTTATACGTTACTCTAAATATAACGATTCAGACTTGTTAATTTAACATTTCACAGTGGTAGAGCCCGCTTTAACATCTTCGCACGAATGGGTCGGCTCGCCCGGTGTAATACTACGACCACACAGAAGACAGGCGTGAAGTGGAATCAATTCCGCGTTTCGTCTGATGAGTGTGGTGCTGGAGGCCCAATTTTAGTCCCTTTCTCGTCCCACCTTTTTCTATTTAGGGAAGGATTGGATGGGAAAGTGGATTTGACGGTGGAGGAGACGCATAGGAAGGGAAAATATCCTCTTTATGTGCATCTCCTCCGTCGATTTAGGGTAGGCAACGCATTTGCAATTGCGGATGTCTATGGGCAGCGGTCGCATCTCCATTTTCGGATTTAGGTGACCGCTTGCTCGTTTGCCACCTTATTGTATATAAAAAAATGAGATGAATAAAATGATCGTTTGAATCTATTGAGAATGATCGATGCGAGGTAAAGGAAACCATGCAAGGCGGTAACTGGATTAGGGCTGCACTTGCATTCTACCGTCCGCCATTGACAGTATTCGTGTTTTATTCACGTTGATATTTATATTTGAGCATAATTCATATCGTAAAACGTCTTTCTAAAACTCTAAAGTATCTCAAAGTAGACCCTAGGTTCTAGGGCAGGGGTGGCGAACCACTGGCACGCGTACCATAAATGGCACACGACATAATATTTTGGGCACGTCGATAATCATAAAAACACTAGGAAAAAAATGAAGTAAGTGCACCATGGAATTGATGTAATAATCGCAGTCCAAATTATTCGATAGCACGTCTAAGACCGCATTAAAGATTTCTGTAGAAAGGCACTTTGATGCGCAAATGTTCGCCACCTCTGCCCTAGGGTCTAGGAAATCGTCTTCGCAAAACCAAATCGTGTTAGCTTGCATTCCAGTTATTGGTATTCCAGCTACTGGAATGTATATTCCCAGCCTTTTTCACGTAACTATCGATAAATAGGGTTGTAACAGTCGATAACATCAAATACTGATTATACTGATATAAGTTTGTAGCACGCATTGTGCATGCGTAACAAAATATTTGTTCAAAATTGTTTCACGCATTATTGACTTTAAACAATTTTTCTTTTGTTAAATGTTCTTGGAATAGAAACTATACGAATTAGTATTACATAATTTCAGTATACTATTACTAAAACCTACTAAAAACTATAAACTTTTATAACATTTCAAAACATGACAGCGAATTGTATAATGCAATAAATTCGCACATGTTTGAGTTAGCAACATATCTCACACGTCCAGTTAGCGAACTATAACGAAACACCCTGTATAGGATCTTTGTTACAGTTAATTTGAAAAGTGAAATCTTAACAAACTAAGTATGAAACTTTTCAATAACATGGAAGACTTCGAGCTGCGCTTACGCAGTGTCCTTCCACTTCGCCGTCCTGTCCTTGCATTTCGCCGCACTAAAAGTTCAAAAACTACTAACTATAATTGTTAATCTATTAATTTAAAAATTTATATCTTTAACATAAACATTACCGATTTAGGATTTTGTTTCCATAGTTCTCGAATTATCGTGAAAAACAATTTTATTCAAGAGTTTTGTCTGTATTTAGATTACAATGAATTATTTTTTTTTTTTTATAAAATATTAGTAGATTTTTGTTAACTTATTAATATTTCCTTTAACCATCCCAACTAAGCTCTAGGCTTGTGCTAGGATATGGTTCACGACAATAGTCGAATGCCGGGATTCGAACCCTCGACCTCACGATCGGTAGGTCGTACCCCAAACCATTAGGCTATTGGCGCTTTTAATAATTAAGTTAACATATGAAAAATACCCAATTTATTAAGATTTTTAAGAATAAGTAACAACAACAAAATAACAATATTCCCACACATATAATGTAATAAACATTTATTAGTAAACGTTAAGCAAACTTAATTTGAAGGGCTGGCAATAAATATCGGAGCATTACCGCTGAGACGGGGAACAAATTAAACGCGTCGTATATTTAACAGGTCTTACACCAGCTGGGGCACCCTACGGGAAATGGGGCAAGGGGTGGCTGGGTAAATAAAATTACATTCTAACCGGAAGACGACTTATTAAAACACTAGCTTTCGCCCGCGACTCCGTCCGCGTGGAATTCAAAAAAACAAAAACACATCCATGCCAAATTTCATCGAGATCCGTTAAGCAGTTTAGATTTAGACTACAAACTCTAACAAACATCCATCCATCCATCTAAACTTTCGCATTTATGATATTAGTAAGAAGTAAGATAACATATTTATATAAAGACTAGCTGTTCCTCGGAACTTCGTCCGCGTGGAATTAAAAAATATAGCCTATGTTACTCCTTGATAACGTCGCTTTTTAATGGTATAAGATTTTCTGAAATCGGCCCAGTAGTTTTTAAGTTATTTCAATACATACAAATATACATATCTTTCCATTTTATAATATTAGTATCGATGTTATAAATTATTCAATCAAATTGTGAACGTTTCCCATTTCATCAAAGTGGGTAGGAAATAAACTTCCTCGACTACGGGAATAGCATGCGTTGACACGCCGTCGAAAGACAACTTTAATTAGCGTTTAATTTTTGCAAAGGCCGTCTTTTATGTCATCGTGTAATATACATTTTCGTACACTGCGGCGCGGGCGGTGATCTCACTGTGTTTGCGTAGTCTGTGTACCCAAGGCCAATAGATCTCTTATACTGCTAATATTTTTATCCATAGAAACAAAATTTTGAACATGTAATTAAGGCTTTCTAAGATGCATAAGCCTACCTATACTGTTCGCATAGAATGTACAATAGGGGAATCTGGTGGTATTACACCTCAAAAGTCAATCGTCCAAAAGATTTATGCATTGACACGACAACATTAACCAATTAGACACAAGTTTTGTTTGTGTTTGTACGAAGAAAGGTCTGTCAGAGGTTTACATTTTTATTATTTTGTCGTTTACGCAACTCATAAGGCGGAGTTTGTCACGTTGCAAGGAACAAGGACAACTGTAAGAACACTGTGAATTTCCGCGATGGTACTCTTCAATTTCTATCAGCTATATTTAAATTTTACCTTTTACGCATCCTCTGTCACATAAATCATTTATACTTTATATTGGCAACAATATTTGTCATTAATTTAATCTTACTAATATTATAAATACGAAAGTTTAGATGACTGAACGGATAACGATGAAATTTGGCTTAGATGTAAAGCACAATCAGCAAGAACAGATAGGCTACTTTTTTTTACTTATTTTACTACTTATTTAAAAAAAATATTAGTGCTCTTAGATAAATAGATAGTAGTTCAGTTTGTTAAGACTATGTTAACACAAACAAAACCATATGATAGATGTTTAATCGCTAAGCTGCGAGACCTCGATACATTTCATAATAAACACAATTGGCTTAATAGAGGTTTGGTTAACGAAGCCAACCATGTGTGCCGCGACTGCTGTACAATTAAACTGGCCATGACTTTAAATAACTTTCTTACGTTCAGAAAGTGTTAATCACAAAGTTTTCGTACTGAAAAATAGCTTAAATATCACATTAAGATACTTAAGGCCGAAAAATAAAACGAATCTTATGTAAATCAAAAATTTAATGAAATTTTAAACACTTACATACTCAAATGTTTCAGTTGTCAATTGTAAGAGCGCGCACATCTTTTACTGAACTATCGAACAACAGTTTAGTCTCGGCTTGATTCCTATGAGGCTGCGAAACAATCGACAATCGTAGAACAGTTGTGCGGTAGTTTATTCAAAGATGTGCTCCTGTTCTAAAGATAAAGCTCATGTCAATGCACACTTATTAATAATAGTTTTAGCATAATTTAAACGCTCATTAAATAGTTATTAATAATGTATTATTATTTTTTCAGGTACGTTAACTTCTTATCACAGAACGAATTTCAGTCATCAAGGGTAAGTCGATTGAAGCAGAAATGGAAAACTTACTATTGGAATCTTCCTTATAATTCTGGATAATTTTGGACCAAGTAATAAGCGGGATGAGAATATCATTTGGTCACATAAAGATAATATATGAAAGTTGATGCAGGAAACTTTTCAACGGTTAATCAGAATTTTTTTTCAAGTACGATTATTTTTTTTAAATAACGTTTTTGATATATACGAACTCTAAAACTAGATTACTATAGTAAGGACGTTTCATTCACGTTGTTAATGCGGAGTAATTTTTAATGCATGTATTTATGCAAATATCTACGAATAGCTTACGTAATACAAAGTTGGCAGCTTATTTTCCCGAAGCGACGAGCTAGCGCCATATTTATTTTCTCAGAAAGGAAGCTCGAATGTCGAGTTCTATTCTAGGTTTATTGCTTCCGTCCGCATTGCGCCTCCAAGTGCGGAATATGCAATTCAATTTTATGAAACTTAGTTGAATAAATCTATTAATACATAAAAGTTGTTTTCATTTCAGAAATTGAAAATGTTTCACAATTAATAGTTGATTAATTAACTTCAATTTTTTTGAATACTTTCTTCAGACTATTAATAAAAATATCAATATAGTACTTATATAGACAATAACTGACTACAAATTTACAAATTAAACATTAATTTTAATTAATACGATTTCCGCTCCGCTCATCACTTGTACCACACGACCTAGACCGAGGTGACGCAAGTGGAGATTTTTGCACATTTTACGAGCGCACACAATCTGACCGACAGACAGCTGTAAATGTTTTTACTTGAACGACCTTCCGCGTGAGAAGATTTTGAATTACAAAGCACCGTAACTAGCAACAGAGTTATGATTCACAGTTATTGCGGATTTTTTCACGGTTAATGTTTACAGTTTTTAATTATAACATTAAACTACCGAACAATGTTAGATAAACCGCGAAATTCTTCTGCCAAAAGTATTTTATTCATTGATCTCGAGAATGTTATAATTGACATGTACACTATGCTATATTTGAGTTGAAAACCGAAATATCGTCCGCATACTGAAACGTGTCATAAACTATTCGGATGCGTCGTTTATAATCTGACGTCAAAATTTTAATTGTATTTGAAAATATTCAAATGTCGTTTCAGTTGACCATTAGAAATATATCTCTTTTTTGTTAACTTGAAGATTCCAAATGTAAAAGATATTTTTCTTAACATTGACGTTAGATATTACTTCTGTCTTAACTAGGATATTATTACTGCTAGGTATTTTTGTTGTAACTAAAAGGTCAACTTTGTATATCAAATTTCGTATCACTTATAATGGACTTTACTGAACAAAGGCCTGTTAATAATGGGTCAATATTGATTTGGTCGGGCCCTGTTGCGAGCATTTGTTCCATAATGGACTATATAATGGTTGTTTTATGTAGTGAATGGCTTTTATATGGGTCGTACAGTTTTATTTATAGCCCCATCATTGTTTATAACTTAGGTAAAAATTTTATGACCTAGGTAAAGTTATGGCTTAGTTAAAAGATTAGTTGAAGGATTGAGAGTTAAAAAATCGCTTTAATTTATTTTGTCATTATTAACAAAAATAGATCTAATAATTTTGATGAAGTTAAGTTATTTAGTAATAATAAAGTGAAAATTAAAATTAGTTCTTTTAGTTAAAAAATTACTTGAAAAATGCTGAGTTTTAAAAAATAGTTTTTGTCTTCATTAACAAAATATTATAGATCTATTAAATTTGATAAAGTTACGTTATTTAGGTATATTAAAGTAAAAAAAAAATAGTTTTTAAACTTTGCTTACTAAATAACTGGCATTACAACAAAATTGCAACCGAGATATTCTGTGATAAGTTAACCACAATATTACTAAACTACTTAAGCAATAAATCATCGAAAAGTCAGTAAACATCGTAAAATAGTTAAGGAAAATATTTAACAAAGGCAAGAACATAATAATGGAAGTTAGACCCTAATTTGCGGTCTTCACTTCAACATGAACGGTTAAAGATCAAAATAAACCATTCCGTTTTATTGGTAACTTGAGTAAAAAAGATTAAGACTAGGAAAAATGTAACATTCGTTGATAACATGGAAAAAAGACTTACACCAAAACATGATGCCAAGAGGGTCAACGAGCACGGCTAGAAGAAAAATGGGCGCCGGAGATTTGAAAATTTAAATAAAAAGATATGTAAACAAAATACTAAAGTGCCTACAATCCCTATAGATAACTTAAAAACCTGACTTGAACCACATCTTATCTATACTTCTATACTCTATTCTAATATTATAAAGAGGAAAGATTTGTATTTTTGTATGTGTTGAAATAACTCAAAAACTACTGGGCCGATTTTAAAAATTCTTTCACCATTAGAAAAGTAATTTATCTGTGAGTAACATAGGCTATATTTTTTATTATTTTTAAATTTCACGCAACAGCTAGTGAGTAATATTTCAATACTAAAATATAATTTCAACTGTTACATATTTTGAAATCAAAAGTTTATTTTATAATCTGTAAATATCTAACACGTCGCAGAAGGACATCATAGTGAAGATTAAAATAGACGCCATTGTAAACGCCATTCAATAGCAAAATTAAGTAATTACAAACCATTATAGTAAACAATAAGCTGTTTATGCAATAATTGACCGTCTCTATGACTCAGAGTTGAAGAGTCTACACATTGGCTAGAATATAACTTGATACAAAATCGTGTGAATTGATAATTCATAGCTATTAATATTTATTAATCTAATTGTATATTAAATAACACTGTATTATGATGTAATACAACATAATTCTACTCAAAATATACTAATTATTCATCACCCTTTTTTACTTTGATCATCATCATCATCATCTTCACCACTTAATGTCGACGAAACAGGTTTTCGTCCTCCAAGTTAATCTATCATCCATCATCTCAGTTATCACTACCTTCTTGATCATGTCGCTTTTCACATCCATCTTTATTAGGTCTACCTCTAACGGTGTACCTCCAAGCTCATTTACGTAACCTGTAAAAAATTAATTAAAAAACCTAAAGTAAAAAAAAAAATTCAAAGCCAAAATGGGCTTTATATAGCATTTCATAAGAGTTAGTTTAAGGCCTTGCTAAAAGCCTTAACATCCATACAAACTCTTGCTTTTATAATAGAGTATGTTAGGTATATGATAAGATAAATATTTTATTTCTACTTATATTTGGAGAGAAAAAGGCGTTCATATACAGGACCTCCCTAAGGCTTGGTTTCTGGCTATCGATCGCAGAGGACAGGCGCCGACCCTCCCACCCCCTGAATGTACAATACATCCCCCCACATATTTACCATTCTCAGCACAACCAAGTAAATAGCCGTTCCCAAATACATATTTTATTTCGGGACAATCGCAATGAAAATTTATTGCGTATTTTTATTAGGTAATTTTGTTATTTATTTAATAAGAAATAACTGTTCAGTGTAACGTCTATAAATCTTACCATTGAAGGGAATACACGACCCTTGTGCTGTCTACGCGTATTTACTACTATACTCTACATCTATGTTAAACATCGAGATCCGTTCAGCCATTTAGGGTACAAACTGTAACAAACGTGCATCCAAAACCAAAAAAAAAACAACAAAATAATAAAAAGAAAAATAATAATAATTAAATAAACACAGACAACGTAAAGAATTAAAAAACGTTATAACTACAAAGGCAACAAGGTTGCTGCAAGAAATTAAAGCAGCAGGAATGAAAGAAATTAAAAAAAACACAAGCGTCCATCTAAACTATCCCACAACAATTTAGTCGCGCCTTGACTGCTATGAGCTTATATGGAGGTTACACTGAGATTACTTACTAAATTTTTAGTTGTACAACTAAACAGTTGAAATGGCTGCGAAACAATCGACAATCACAACAGTTGTGCGATAGTTTAGTCAAAGGTGTGCGCCCGCTCTTACACTTTCATTTTACACTCGATCTACCACTGTACTTGGAGATGAAAGAATTCAATTGAATTATTTATTAAGACTTGATCGAAAACATGTATGAAAGTTTAGATAGCTTTTTATAGATTAGCGGTTTATCTACGAAATAGACTTATTTACACACTAAAGGAAACGTAAATCTAAAAGCTAGTTAAGAGAAAATACAGTAGAAAATATTTTATAATGCAGAAAAACAATTAAAATAGCACTCTTAATGAATAATGGGTAGCAACTCCAATTAGTTTCGAACTTACAGTCGTTTATTATTCACTAAGGGAGCCGTTTATTGTAAATTTAGTTGAAGAAATCGACACTAACTTTAACGAAATTGACAGAGTTAATCTTTGTTATAAGATAATTCACGAAGATAACAGCAATTTATTAATGTTTAGAGTCTTTAGAATTCATTGTTAAAATATCAAAGTAACATAGTACCGTTTTAAGCCAAAATAAACAAATCGAGTCTCCTTAGGCGTACTTAGTCATCAGTATTTTGGTGAGAAGAGAGTACAATCTATAATTGCATGTCGCGTGTTAGAAAGAGACGCAAGATGGCGCTCTTTCGGCCAAGGTCACAGTCCGGTTTCGTGGCGCCGAACTTGCAATTTTATAACCTTTTTTGGATTCATTTTATTAGTTAGTATAAGGAATACGCACGAAATATATTATTAAATATTTTAACAGTGCAACAATTAACTTATCTATAGACAGGTGTTCTAAATTTGGATATAATTTTATGCATTATTATGCTGTTTAAAGCTTGTTAAACGTGTCCCAGATGACGACAGTAAAGCCGAGATATGAACCTATCTATGCAATGTTGCCATAGTAACATAATTCAAAATTATTATTAGCCAATCAATTATTCCGTATCGAGGCCACATATGTGCGTATTTGAATTCAGGAAAGTCCGCACGGCGCCGCAATGACTCACCGAATGACTCAATGTATAACCAGAATTCAAGACACACCCTGCCTCCTCCATCATGTAATGTAACAAGCGATAGCGGGGGATTGATATCGCGTGCGACAGCTCTATAATCACTGGTCGGGTCTCACGCACGTCTCGTACGACCTGACCTTAAAGTGTTGAAATGTTTGTCTGGCAACGCTTGTCGTCGAACAACTCAAGTGTGACATTTACACTTATGTTTATATTAAGACGTTTGTAAGAGGTTTTTATATATGGATGTTTAAGATTTTCAATTGAAATGAAGATTACCAATACGTAGTCTTGACTCCCAAACGGGAACTTGAGACAATAAGTCATGTAATTAAAAATGGTGGCCCTGAATACTGTATTCGGTGAGCAATAAATAAATTATGACCGATCTATTATTTATTTAAGAGTTTTTAAAATGTGATATCATTTATTGTTGACAGAATTTAGAGTTTTATTTTAAATTTCAATAACTATATTTCAATCGTATTTTTTAGCATATAATTCAATGAAATATTTACATAAAATACCTTTTTAAATCGGTTGTAAAGACATCTTTTATTGTTCAAGTTTCATTGTGCGAACGTTCATTGAGCGGGCACCTGTCACCTGTCGTATTCCGATACGACACAACAATGTTCAGTCGACTGACATTTTGTATTGACGTCCGTCCACAAGTTATAAACTAGGCTGCGGATGTCAGACTGGATAATAGACCGGTATGAATGACTATTTTTAAATGTCACGGGTAACAGTCTATCATACTAATCATACTCATACTAATATAAATGCGAAAGTTTAGATGGATGGATGTTTGTTAGAGTTTGTAGCCTAAAAAGCTGAACGGATCTGGATGAAATTTGGCATAGATGTAGAGGATAGTCTGGAAGAAGACATAGGCTACTTGGTTTTTTTTTAATTCGTTTTTTTAAATAGTCGCGATCTAAAGCTAGTTTATTTAATATACTGTACTTCAGATGTGAAGCTAGAAATTAAATAATAACCTCGGAGAACAATTATAAATTAGCCAACACGGAGAGTGTCGACAAACTGCACGTCAAAGTTTTGCCAATTGGAATACGATGGTGGGAACATTATTGAGTCCCGGGGAAGTTCCGGGAGTTGCTCGGGTTGTCGGGAAGTTGCCCGGGATTCCGTGAAACTTGTCCGGGAACACAGTCCCGCTTATTTGTCAGTGAAACCCGCTACAAGGTTTACCAATTTGTTTTGCACGGTTCAATTTTAATTATTCAAGCGTAAAATAACGAAATCTTGTGACTCATATTACGTCAATTATGTTAAGCTACTATTTTTCGAGTAGTTTTTATATTTTAAAGACTTTAATGTTTGTAAATTGTTGTAATCAAGCATTTTTCTGTTAATTAAATTGCTAATAAAATACTCCAGAACAGTGTTTATAATTATTAACATGAACAAATAACTACACAGAAAGGCATTGTGACACGAAAAGTCAGCCAAATAATAATAAAGTTGGAACTAAACAGCTGAACATTGTTTGTAGGCAAAACTTTTAACTAAAGAGATTCGAATGTCTCTAGCGGGCCTTAGACTACTTCTAACAAAAGAACAATAATCAAATAATAATTTTATTCTGTGACATTGCAATACTGAGTCTAGATAAAACCAGAAAAACCAATACACCTGATTGGGTCATTTGACATTTGATCATAGCAACAATTACTGTCGTAATTATCAATTATAAGGTCAACTTCCATTAACAATTGTCAGAAACAAACAAAAGAATGACTTTTGCTAGTCGAAATCGACTCTAAATAACGAATTCCATTTTCAAAAAATGAAATTTGACCGCAATTTTGAATGTTGGCTAAAGTTGGACAAACGTTCGGGACCAATTGGCAATTCAGAACATCAAGTTAGGACAAAACCAAGCGCTGGCCGTAATGATTTGATTGGGTCATAACCATAATTGACCGGGTCAATGGGATAATATTCGAAATAATAAGACCGCTCGGCTGATTCTGGATTTAAACGGGCGAAATACGAACCCGGATGATTGCGTGAGCGGGAACGTGATTATTGGTATACGAGAAATTGGGGCTCAGACATTCAAAGCGTTATTACATATGTTTTCAAATGCGTTTATGCAGTCGAAGACGTTTATTTCCTACCCAGTTAAGTGAATTCTCATAATGGAATGCTCTTAGCAAATAGCTTGTTTGACTATACGTAATATATATTAAACTATTTTTCGAGTAGTTTTTATATTTTAAAGACTTTAATGTTTGTAAATTGTTGTAATCAAGCATTTTTCTGTTAATTAAATTGCTAATAATATACTCCAGAACAGTGTTTATAATTATTAACATGAACAAATAACTACACAGAAAGGCATTGTGACACGAAAAGTCAGCCAAATAATAATAACCTCGGAGAACAATTATAAATTAACCAACACGTCGACAAACTGCACGTCAAAGTTTTGCCAATTGGAATACGATGGTGGGAGCATTATTGAGGCAGGAGAAGTTCCGGGAGTTGCTCGGGTTGTCGGGAAGTTGCCCGGGATTCCGTGAAACTTGTCCGGGAACACAGTCCGCTTATTTGCAGTGAAACCCGCTACAAGGTTTACCAATTTGTTTTGCGCGGTTCAATTTTAATTATTCAAGCGTAAAATAACGAAATCTTGTGACTCATATTACGTCAATTATGTTAAGTTACTATTTTTCGAGTAGTTTTTATATTTTAAAGACTTTAATGTTTGTAAATTGTTGTAACCAAGCATTTTTCTGTTAATTAAATTGCTAATAATATACTCCAGAGCAGTGTTTATAATTATTAACATGAACAAATAACTACACAGAAAGGCATTGTGACACGAAAGGTCAGCCAAATAATAATAAAGTTGGAACTAAACAGCTGAACATTGTTTGTAGGCAAAACTTTTAACTAAAGAGTTTCGAATGTCTCTAGCGGGCTTTAGACTACTTCTAACAAAAGAACAATAATCAAATAATAATTTTATTCTGTGACATTGCAATACTGAGTCTAGATAAAATCAGTTCCGATTTAACATTGCAAACAAATATTAAATAGTGATTCTTGTTAGGAATGTCCATATTTATCCCAATGTGTGGTGACCGCAAGGGCGGTGTCGACGAAGTGGGGCAATTTGCAACATTCAGGCAACGCTCAAAATTAGATTTGCGACAATCCGTCGCCATACATGCGCCATACATGCGTCACTCTCAGCCGGCAGCCATCTGTAATTTCATATCACTTTCATCACGTTTCACGGGACATCCTCTATTGTGTTAATATGAGCTCTAATACATTATGAAATATTAACATCAACGTATAGAGTCAATGTTTATGGCAGCTTGTGGCTAAATTAACAAAAAATTGCACTAAAATATCATCAATTAACTATGTTTTGAGTTCTACTTATAACAAAAATACTGTTCGTTTATTTTTATAGCTTACTAGCTTTTACCCGCGACTCTGTCTGCGTGAAATTAAAAATCTCAAAAAAACAGTACACTAAAAAGTAACGAAATAATTTCTTGAAAATAGTAAACCTCCCTTATTGTAGCTGTTATGTCTATATTGTACAATTATTATCACTTTGATGTCGGTGTCAGCCGAGGTATATGCAGTGATATTTCTACGTAAGGTTTTCTACATTTTTACCATAACAATTGACAATTGAAAGTATAGTAACGTTTTTAGTAATGACTGACACCGACTTCAAAGTAATAATAATTGTACAATATAGACATAACAGCTACAATAAGGGAGGTTTACTATTTTCAAGAAATTATTTCGTTACTTTTTAGTGTACTGTTTTTTGAGAAGATTTTGTTTTTAGTGTATTTTGTTTGGAAGTCGGTTTTGTTTTTTATTAAAAAGTTTATTTATTTCTCGATTTTTAGTGAATCTAGACATCGCAGTATGATAATCACTAGCTTTCAAACAAATAATGAGTTATCTAAATCGATTATCTAAGAAATTAAGTAAACAACTAATACATCGTGCGATCATTCACTCATAATTCGGTGCGGCCGCGCGCCGTTGTTGCCCGTGAGTTTTAATATTTTAATAACTTCTAGAATCTTGCACAGAATTACATACTGTAAAAGGCAATTACGATCTACATATAATACTCTATCGTGAAAACATATTTATTTGGATAAGGATTCATACCAAATAAGAATAAAAGCGTTTTAAATAAAGTCGATTGCACTTATTTGACGGTTTTCTCGAAACAAACGGTTATTGTGCGACAACCTTAAGAGATAGATATATGCTATCGCAGACTTTAATTCAGCTAATTGAATGACCTACAATTCTTTCATACATCATTTTTATGTAGGTCTTATAGTTTAGGCTACGTAAGCCAAGAAAGCAAACTTTGTTACAAGTTGGTATTTTTTTCTGCGACTCGTAATTTGCTATTTATGATATCTCCTAAACTATTTATCGGAATTACACAGTTCCAAGGGTATTTATAATCTACATTAAATTCTCTTGATGATGGACACATTTATTTTGATAAGGATTCATATCGAACACGAGTAATAGCGTTGAAAGTGGGGTATAGATTTTGATCGAAATTTTAATGAAAAAAGTGGTTATTGTGCGACAACCTTAATAGATAGATATATGCTATCGCTGACTTTTATTTAGCAAATTTAAAGGGCTACAATTCTTCCATACATAATTTTTGTGTAAGACTTATAGTTAAGGCTACGTAAGCATAGAAAGCATAAAAGACACCAAATTTCGTCACGCAATTTTGAGCTAAACTATTTAACTACGCCGTAGTCTTTGACTCCAAAAATCAAACAAAAAAATGGGACCCACCTGCAAGCACTACCTATCGGATAAAAAAAGAATTTTCAAAATCGGTCTACCAGGGGCGGAGTTATGCCGTACACACATAAAATAAAAAATAAAAAAATAAAAAAATATATGGACGAATTGAGTACCTCCTTCTTTTGGGAAGTCGGTCAAAAATAATATAAAACATAGCCTATGTTACTCACTTTTTAATAGCGAAAGAAGTTTGAAATCGGTCCAGTAATTTTTAAGTTATTTTATTACAATCAAACAAACCAAGTTTTCCTCTTTATAATATTAGTATAGATATGGTAAATTATTGACACAAAGACCACAGACAATAAAGTAAATCAGTATCTTATATATTTTATCTTATTCTTGTGAAAAGAATTTATTGAAGCGTAGTTCAAAGGCGATTTCGATTTCAAAAGGAACCAATTTCGTTCTCGTTTTCTTAAGATTGTCTTTTACTCTAATATTTTCGGAGATTCTATTATTCTGAAAAAGTATTTCCACAAGAGAAATAAATTATTATTAAAATACTTTCTTGGAATAGATTTTTTTTACGTAAAATATTTTAAATTACCTAATACTTAATATAAAAACTCTTTTCTTGTTATATAGGTTACATTTTTAAGCACATTTTATTACTGACTTACAAATATATTAAAAAAAAAATTTTTTTAATTAACAAATTTATTCACAACCATTGTTTCTCGATCTATATTTGCGATTCAAAATGTAAAAAACTCATAATAAAATCCGTATTTTCGCTTAAAAAATATTAAAACACGAATATATTTTACAAAAATATAGCAGTGGGAAATTTCCAATTCTTGTTACCCGATCCCAGCCTGACAATGCAAGTAGAAATGAAAATATTTTACCAAGCGACCTTTGGGTCGTAGAAAAATAAGAGCTTTGTTTATTCCGTAATGCAAACTCTAACGGACTCTCAACAAATATTTGAGCAAATTTTCAGCGAGATATTTCTCCAAAACAACTAGTAGATATTTGTATTTATTCGTTGTCGTCTTGAATATTATTTATATAAAGCAAGATATTGAGAACTGTACAGTAAAATTGCTGTCTATCTTATCGCTATAAAATTGAGAGGGTTGAGAATGTTTTCATACTAGTTTTGCAGTGGGAACTCGTGAGGAAACTATTATTATTAGTAATTAACTATTAATTATTTTCTTTTACATCGTAATATGGCGAATAAGCAAACGGTCTGAATTCGCCAAAATAGCGAAGTGATAGAATATGCCGTTACTTAAAACCAGAGTATTCGTAAAAGCCAATATTGAAACAAGACTTTATAAACTACCTAGACCTAAATTAACTCGTCACTAAAGCAATTTAAACAAGCAAGCTCCGTAAAAGCTTTATAACGAAGCTTCGCTGAAACAATCGGTCTATTATAAGCTCCCTATCTGAGAACAACACTCAAAAGCTATTGTCTACCCCTACTCTCGTTTCTCGAACAGAACGGAAATAAATGTCAAGATTGTATCGACTTGGGACAATGGTACGGGTGAGAGATATCACAGCTATTTACACATATATATTTTTCAATGTAACGTACTACAAAGCTATTAAATCGATAATACTAGGGTTCGATAATAAAACAATTTTTTATTATTAACTTATTATTTATTTAACTTATTATTTATTTATTATTATTTTAAATTTGATTTTACGACTTCAAAATATTTTACGTAACATTTCATTGAAATCGAACACAATCTTGTTTGAAACGGATATCATTTTGAAATTTCTTGTAGTTTATGAATTAGAACGTTTAGTCATAAATGGACCAGTAAAAAACCTTCATAAAAATCTTCATAGTAGGTATATTATAGCTTTTATTTTAGTAACGTGTATTTTGTCGATAGCATTTGTTTTCGGCGAACTTTCCAGAAACTTCTCGATGTTTAAAAACTCGTTCGTATTTCTTTTTCGTTCGTGTTTTAATGCGGCTTTCCGAACTGAGATTTCCCAGAGGGTTGAGGTTTCCGATTTTAGTTGACCATAATGGAATACGTTTGCTTTCACAAGGCTATGTTTTCTTTGACATGAAACTGTTAATATATAAAACAGACATTTTATTTACTAATTTACTAATATTAAATAAAATTGATATGGAAAAAAAATACATTTTTTACTTATTAGGTACTTAAGAGTATTTCCGTAATCTTACTAATATTTTAAATGCGAAAGTTTAGATGGATGGATGGATGGATGTTTGTTAGAGTTTGTAGCCTAAACGGCTGAACGAATCTCGATAAAATTTGGCATAGACGTAGAGTACAGTCTGGAAGAACACATAGCCTACTTAGTTTTTTTTTAATTCCACGCGAACGGAGTCGCGGGCGAAAGCTTGTATTTTTATAACTTTACAATTCCTTCTTGATAGACGTAATGTAAAGTTACAGCGTATATTAGCATAAATATTACTCCGTTTATACAAGAACTAATGTAAGCAAATAGCCGTTCCCGTGCATTAGCACTGCTTACCATATTTGCATATAGCGTGAACATAGACACGCCGCAGCACACAATATTGCATTGATTTTATCTCTGCTAATTAATATTTAAAATTCGAATAGATTTACCAACTTTTACTAAAGAAAAACAAGTTAAAAATACTTAAAACATGCAACAAGATATTATAAAAAGTTTTCCAAAAAATCAAGTTATTAACTTAAAGGATGTTGTCGAAAGGGCTTAGATTTACTTGAATGATCGTTAGTTTGGACTAGTCAAGGCAAAAAACCTTTAACATGGTTAACTAAAGTCAAGAAATCGTCAATGAAAATTGTCAATCTTCACATTTGCTTCCGTAAAATTACACACTAATTTAATAACCTGTCTCTTACTGTTTTTTTATAAAGCTCTTTTACCAGTAAAATGATCCAATAAATCACTAATCAAATTACTATCAAACAAGTCGTTAATTACGTGTAATTTCCTATAACAAGTGTACTTTATTTTTTGTTAATTTATAACTACTGCATGTCGCGGTAACGCACTGTTGGCTCATTAATTCTTATCTGATGGCAACTGCTAGGGTTCCTTAAAGGAAATAAATTTTATTATTTAGTATTGAACCAACAATATCCTCGGAAATTAAATAAGACTTAGGGCGTTTTACTAGTTGATAGCGCCTTATATTTCAACTAGCTGTTCCCTGCGGCTGCGCATGCAATTATAAAAACTTTATTTTATTGTTTACATTTGTCAAATTCTCAATTGCAAATGTTAATATTACCGTTACCATAATAACTTTGCTTCCTTAATGTTGGCAGCTTGTAGTTTATGGTCCCTTTCCCACATTAAGGTTTTTTTCTAATTTATTTACCCCCTAAGTTTAATAGCGTGAAAATATATAGCCTAAAGCCTGTCGTATGTGTAGGACTTTTTATTAAAGAAAGAATTATTCAAAAATATGATGTGATTGCCACGAAGTAATGCTTGTTTACGCTTTATTATATGAGTATAGAAGTATAGATATAGAAAATTAGAAACTAACAAAATCCACGGAAGCGTGTCAAATCATGTAAGAATAATATCCTTTACTATTATTAAAGAGATTCAAATTTATAGAGGAGGCATAGTTGACACTTCATTTGGAACATTTTTCATCATCAACGCTATAATTTTGTAAAATGTTTTATTACCTGTCAATACAAGACACGAGGTAGTACTAAACTTGACAACTAATATAATACCTTTCAGACAAAGTACCAGTGAAAAAACTTTGTTTACTGCCTCGTCTATATATTATTTAAACATCTTTGACTATTACTCATTGTTTTCTAGTCTTCCTAAGCTAGTATAAACAGACCCGTCTTTGACGAGACAACCTATAAATATCTAGACTTGAAATAGCATACACTCACTACCAAACTTAAATAAAGCAACTGAAAGTAAGCTCGCATATACGAAACCTAAGTATAGTTAAGTAAACCTGAAAATAGATTCCGGGAACTCAAATTCTCATAGACTATTTAACCACTTTATCATATAACTAGCTGTTGCTCGCGATTTCGTCTGCATGAAATAAAAAAAATATAAAACCGTAGCCTATGTTACTCACTGATAACATAGCTTTTTAATGCTGAAAGAATTTTTGTATTCGGTTCTGAAGTTTTTTAATTTCAATACATAGAAAAATCCAAAAATACAAATCTTTCCTCTTTATAATATTTGTTTAGATGTTTTTAATATTGTCTTTTACAAGACTTAAAACATTTGATGTAGGCGTAAATATAATACTTATTTAAAATATGCATTCTATAAAAACAGTGTTTAAATACATTTTATACGATACTAGCTGTCGCTCGCGACTTCGCCAGCGTAAAATTAAAATATATAGCCTATGTTACTTATAAATTACCTTTCGGTGAAAGGTGAAGGAATTTTTAAAATTGGCCCAGTAGTTTTTGAGTTATTCCAATACATACAAAAATACAAATCTTTCCTCTTTATGATATTAAGTAAAGTAAAGTATAAAGTATAGAAAACCTCTTTAAAGCCAGTAGCGCACAACCGCAAAAGCTGGAAGCAGACATTTCAAGTAAATACTACGTTTGATATTCACTAACATTTGGTTTACTTTAATCTTTCAATAGACACTACTCGAAACCTAGTGAAATATCGAGCAAATACGTTCTATTTAACTTGAAAGAGGAGGAGGTACTCAAATCGATCGGTATTTTTATGTACATCGACAACGCGTTTGTTTTTTAGTTTTTATTCGCTTAGTTATCGACCGTAGTGTGGTAGAGCCTTTACCCTTCGTATTAGTTCCGATTCGCTTTCTTGTTCGATTCATCAATGCGTCAATTCGGATATCGGACGCGAAGAACAATTTATCGGTACAGTAACCTCGTTCCCTTACAGATTATCCAAGCGTAACAGATACGAAAGAAATGTGTAAGAGACCATTAATATATAATACTAGCTTTTACCCGCGACTCCATCCGCGTTGAATAAAACACAAAAGTAAGTAGCCTATGTGTTCTTCCAGACTATGCTCCACATCTTTGACAAATTTCATCCAGATCAGTTCAGCAGTTTAGGCTACAAACTCTAACGAACATCCATCCAACTAAACTTTCGCATTTATAATATTAGTATGATTTACTTACTAATTTTTTTTAAGTTGTTATTTTAAACTTAAAAATATACGTTCTTTGTTAACAAGACATATAACAACGTCTACGTTGGCTTGCATTATAAATAAAGGTTGTACTAGCTGGCCCCCGAAGCACCTTGCACTGAAAGCCTGCATGTCTCACTTAGCGTCTCATCATTAATGCAAGAACTTGCACGTTGCAGACTTGTTGCTGTTAAGTTATATTCAAGTTGCATTACATAAGTAATGAATGGAGATTTACCTTGAAGCATATGTAATGAGCGTCGGTGGCTCAGGGGTTTAAGCATTTGACTTGTAATCTACAAGTCTTGGGTTCGAATCCCGCCGTACCAATGTGATTTTCGAATTTCATATGTACATAATTTACCGACGTTCTTAGGATGAAAGAAAACATCGTGATGCCTGCACATATCGGCGAGGAAATTCAAAGACATGTGTGAAGTCATCCCGCAGTGCAGCGTGGTTGACTATAGCCTAGTCACCCTAACTTAGGGTAGGCTTCGAGCCCAGTGGGGACGTATAGTGAGCTGGTGTTATAAGTAATCGAATGTAAAACGACACGTAACAAAAACAGTTGAATCCAGAACTTATCTCTTGGTCATCTTAAAACGGTTGGGTTACTTATGAAAGACCTAATAAACATTCTTTCGCGACTTAAATGACAATTCAAAGATACTTATAACTTGAAAAAAATGTTTTAAAACTACCCAAAGTGGCGTCAAAACAATACCTAATTCGGCATCAACATAAATAGGGTAAAAAAGGTGTTGACTTGTTATAGCCGACTGCCGGCTGTCGTGGTCAATGACACTGATATTTGCGACTCGAGCGTTGACCCGCCGACCGATTTAGAACGCACCGACTGAGCCATTTGCTCTTAGATCTTTCGCTAACACTATATTACACTTTAAATGGGATACGTTTTAAATTCAGCTGCACAGCGAGAAACTTACAGAGGTTATTAATCTATACTTATAAAGAGGAAAGATTTGTATTTTTGGATTTTTGAATGTATTAAAATACCTTAAAACTACTGGGCCGATTTTAACAGCTAGTCTCTAGATAAATATAGATATAACCTCTTTAAGTTAATAACTGAATATCCTCACTTTAAGCTACCTCATCATCATCATCATTCACTTGCCCTTATCCCTTACGGAGGGTCGACACAGTATGTGCTGCTCTCTCATACATCTCTATCAGCCGTCATATCTGAATCCACTCCTTTCTTAAGCATATCCTCTTTCACACAATCCATCCATACTTTCTTCGGTATTCCTCTAACTTTGTAGCCATCCACATTTAATCTTAACTTGAATTCAATTTAAGCTACCTAATTACTTATAAGAATGAGATATAAAGCTATTCATAGACGCCCTTCTAGAGGATCAAAAGTTTTAAATAGACATAAAAACTACAATAAATAAGACCATATTTATGATAGTTGCGCCCCCTTCTCGACTTAGCCTAGATAAACTCCTACTACTAAAATTTAGTTGGAAAATATAAACTCTATATTTGAGAAATAAATTTTACCACAAAGTTAATAATAAATTTCAACCTGCAAGTAAAATCACATATAAAATTGAAAAGCGTTGTAAAATTGGATTCAAAATGAAAACGTCTGTACGGAAGGAAATGAGATTTTCCTATGAATTTAACCGTCAATACGAAGGCTGTAGAGGGACAAAGGCTTCGAGATAGACTGCCTACGTACCGGATGATGAATAAGGCTTTATGCAGTATAACAGTAGAAATACTAAGGTCGGAGCTTTGAATGGACTTAAAGCTTGTATTTTGCTTTACAAATAAAGAGATTTATTTATGTTACATCTAGCTAATATAATGGATGAATAGATAGCAAGTATTTGAAACTTTTAATGTATTATAAATATACTTAACTAATTTAGAGCAATTTATATTGATTTAAATCAACGATGTTGTATAACGTAGCCGTCGAGAGCTTTGTAAGCGAACTGTGAACGCCAACAATGTGTAATGGAAAACGCTCTGTAGATCGATAGCGCGGGAAACCGCCACTTCGTATCCGTCTATAAACAGGATGATGGATACATCAGATACACTTTAAATTATAACTAAAAGGTAGCGGTTTTAAAAAAAACTAAGACTTAAAAAGCTATTAATCTGTGATGGGTATGAAGTTACAAAGATATCTACGTAAAAAATAACTTCTCCATCTCCTTTCAAATTAAACAATTATAGAATTGAGAACCTCCTTCTTTTCAAAATCGGTTAAAAAGGACAAAAAAAAACATAACATTCGTCCGCGACACCATCCGCGTGAAATTAAAAAAAAATAGCCTATGTAATCTTCCAGACTATCCTCTGCATCTATGCCAAATTTCATCGAGATCCGTTTAGTCGTTTAGGCTACAAACTCTAACATCCATCCATTTATACATCTAAATTTTCGCATTTATAATATTAGTAAGAAGTAAGATTTTCTAAGTAATAATGTAAGTTAAGATGTTTTTAGATGGTGAATGAAAAAGTTTTGTAGACATGTCTTTCAATATCGGATTTTTCCGACACAACGAACTCTCAAAGAGAGCTTTTACCTGAACAGATCAATTTACTACCCTCCTTGAATGTCGGTTCTGAGGTCCTTTGATTTTAAAAGAAATTGTATCGACATAGAATTCTTTATATTCTTAATAAGTATTTCTTTAGCTTATTATATTTATATTTTATATAACTACGTTTTAAAAAATAATACCTCTTACATATTATATATCTCACAATAAAAAATAACGTTAATAGGAGTACATAAAGAAATTATTAGAAAACTAGCTATCGCCCACGACTATGTCCGCGTGGAATTAAAAAAAATAGCCTATGTGTGCTTCCAGACTAACCTCTACATATATACCAAATTTCATCAAAATCCGTTCAGCCGTTTAAGCTACAAACTCTAACAAATACTCATCCATCTAAATCGCATTTATAATATTAGTATGATTTTGTTTAACTAGTATATAACATGGTATATAGTATACATACAGTACATAAATACATCTATTTGTGTCGTTTTAATCTAAGCCTGACAAAGTAATAAACATCTGGCAATCGGATACTTTTTGCCGCAAGCGCTTCTAGAATTATCCGAGCTCGATGAAGAAGTTTAATTGTGAGTGCCGCCTCCCCCTCCCCCCACTCAACCCCCTAGTACTCAGCATCCCCCACTTGATTGCAAACTCCGAGGATTAACTAAAGGCTTCGAGGAAAGCTTTGAAGAGATTAAATCTATTCGATTGACTGTGCAGTTTTCGCCGAGTCTACAGATGGAGAAAAGTCGATTAATATTATCGATATGATTCAAAATTTTATACTCTTTTATTTCTACTGGAGCATGTTAACAGCTTGTTACATGAGGAACTTTTGTTATACAGCTGCTTCATCCGCATAATATTCCGTAAAACTTTTAAAAAATATCAAAGTCCAAAGCTTAAACAACGAAGGCCTTTGCCATTGGATAACAATTATTGACCATGGCAATCTTGCTTCTTTGCTGCTATTGGATGTCCATACGTGAATTTTTTTCCAATTTATTCACCCCTAAATTGAATAGTGTGGAAATAAACTAGACTGTCGTAAGTATTAGTTGCTGACAACTTACATGTCAAAGAAGGGTGTGTTTACGTTTCATTATATTAGTATAGATGTGATGGTTTAGACCGGAAGTAACCTAGAAAAAGATGGGTGGATGGATTAGAAACATTTAGCTATCAAAAATCTTTTTACTTTAATTTATCAGTCTCGAGCAATCGCAGATTTATTATCTTCTATCTTCCCGAAGGCAAACTTTAGTAATTAAATCAATCGAATCGTCAAACACTAACGCTGTTACAGTTTGAACCAAAATTCATGCACACTGAGCACAAATCCAATTTGAAATCAAGTGGAGAAATTCTCGGTGATTGCATATTTCGCGCACATCAATCTATCTCGTTCCCTCACTAGCATGCAGTATGAGAGGGAGAATGGGGGTGTAGTTCAAGGGGGTTTGAATGGAATCGTCGATCCTACATCAATGTTTTGAGTGTTGCCGTCTTTTGGCAAACTAACGTTCGTTACGAAATCACGTTATCAGCATTGTCTGTGTTTGTAACTATTTGTTATTTCGGCAGTTTTTTTTCGTTTTTATATTGTACTAGCTTTCGCCTGCGACGCCGATCGATAGAATAAAAGAAATAAGTAGGTTATGTGTTCTTCCAGACTATCCTCTACATATATGCGAAACTTCACTCAGATTCATTAAGTAGTTTGGCTACAAAATCTAAAAAATATTTTAAATACGAAATTTTAGATGGATGTTAGAGCTTATAGCATTAAACGCTGCACGGATCTCGATAAACTTTGGCATGCGTGAAGAGGACAGTCTGGAAGAACTAATAGGTAGGCCAACTTCTTTTTAATTCTACGCGGAAGTAGTCGTGGGTGAAAGTTAGTAAGTAATATTTGTGACAAATAAACAGATATGTAAGTGTACAATAGGCTGTTTTGTATAATATTCATGAGGTTTCAATGGAGTCGAATCCGCGTGACATTTGAAATTCTAATAAACCAGGGGAAGGAGGTATCCATTTTGCACACGCAACATTATTAAGCCTTATCAAGTATTTTATGAGTCCATTTATAGAAAATAAACTTTTTAATAAAAAAAAAAAAAAAAATAAAAAAAAAAAAAAATAAAAAAAAAAAAAAATAAAAAAAAAAAAAAAATAAAAAAAAAAAAAATAAAAAAAAAAAAAAAATAAAAAAAAAAAAATAAAAAAAAAAAAAATAAAAAAAAAAAAAATAAAAAAAAAAAAATAAAAAAAAAAAAAAATAAAAAAAAAAAAAATAAAAAAAAAAAAATAAAAAAAAAAAAATAAAAAAAAAAAAATAAAAAAAAAAAAAATAAAAAAAAAAAAATAAAAAAAAAAAAAAAAAAATAAAAAAAAAAAAATAAAAAAAAAAAAAAAAAAATAAAAAAAAAAAAATAAAAAAAAAAAAATAAAAAAAAAAAAATAAAAAAAAAAAAAAATAAAAAAAAAAAAATAAAAAAAAAAAAAAAAAAAATAAAAAAAAAAAAAATAAAAAAAAAAAAATAAAAAAAAAAAAATAAAAAAAAAAAAAAATAAAAAAAAAAAAAAAAATAAAAAAAAAAAAAATAAAAAAAAAAAAAAATAAAAAAAAAAAAAAAATAAAAAAAAAAAAAATAAAAAAAAAAAAAAATAAAAAAAAAAAAAAATAAAAAAAAAAAAAATAAAAAAAAAAAAATAAAAAAAAAAAAATAAAAAAAAAAAAATAAAAAAAAAAAAATAAAAAAAAAAAAAAAAAAAAATAAAAAAAAAAAAATAAAAAAAAAAAAAATAAAAAAAAAAAAAAAAATAAAAAAAAAAAAAATAAAAAAAAAAAAAATAAAAAAAAAAAAAAATAAAAAAAAAAAAATAAAAAAAAAAAAAAAAAAAAAATAAAAAAAAAAAAATAAAAAAAAAAAAAATAAAAAAAAAAAAATAAAAAAAAAAAAATAAAAAAAAAAAAATAAAAAAAAAAAAAATAAAAAAAAAAAAAAATAAAAAAAAAAAAATAAAAAAAAAAAAAAAAAATAAAAAAAAAAAAATAAAAAAAAAAAAATAAAAAAAAAAAAAATAAAAAAAAAAAAAATAAAAAAAAAAAAAAAAAAATAAAAAAAAAAAAAAATAAAAAAAAAAAAAATAAAAAAAAAAAAATAAAAAAAAAAAAATAAAAAAAAAAAAAATAAAAAAAAAAAAAAATAAAAAAAAAAAAATAAAAAAAAAAAAAATAAAAAAAAAAAAAAATAAAAAAAAAAAAAATAAAAAAAAAAAAATAAAAAAAAAAAAAATAAAAAAAAAAAAAATAAAAAAAAAAAAATAAAAAAAAAAAAAAAAAAAATAAAAAAAAAAAAAATAAAAAAAAAAAAATAAAAAAAAAAAAAAATAAAAAAAAAAAAAAAAAAAAAATAAAAAAAAAAAAAATAAAAAAAAAAAAATAAAAAAAAAAAAATAAAAAAAAAAAAAAATAAAAAAAAAAAAAAAAAAAAAAAATAAAAAAAAAAAAAATAAAAAAAAAAAAAAAAATAAAAAAAAAAAAATAAAAAAAAAAAAAATAAAAAAAAAAAAATAAAAAAAAAAAAAAAAAAAAATAAAAAAAAAAAAAAAAAAAAAAAAAAAAATATATGGACGAATTGATACCTCCTTCTTTTGGGAAGTCGGTCAAAAATATGATTGTAATAAAATGGAATGTTGATAAATATAATAACAGTTCAAATAATTTTAATATTTACTAAATAACTTTTATTTATAATCTTAACTTCATTAAATGTGGAAAGTAAGAAAATAACCTCATGATTCATGTCCAATTTTAATAAAAATATTAGTATTTAAATGATACATTTACAAGAAATATTAGAGGAGACAATAAATGTTATATTTCTGATGATTTGACATCATTTAATTTATTAATATAGTGCGTATATTTCAATAACAAACATCTTGAAAAATAACAAGAGATATAACAAAGTATATTAAAACAGAAATTTAATTATAAATTTTCATTAGTGCTGAAAACATCAAGGTTTTTAGTAATTCCTTTTCATGAAGAGAGCTAGATATTGTACGACGCTCGACTTAATATCTCGGACCTAAGTACGGTCTTAAATACTAAATCTAGACCTTTATTTAGAATCGAGGAAAATTATCACATTTGTATACTAAATACTGAAATATCTTTAACAACGAAATCTTTCAAACTAATTGGTACAAGTAGGTAAAAACATAATTTACCGAAGTCTTTACAAACCTCAAATAGGGTAAGCTGGTCTTGACATTGTAGAGAATTGGTCTCAAGTTAAATACTCAAATAATATATCCGTGTACAATGGGCATTTCATACAAATTGTAAGCGACCCGGTTACCCGGTCGCCCGGCCCGCCCTAACTCCCTGATAACCGGCTGAAGTGCGGACAATGAGGTATTTTCACCCGCGAATATCATCCGGCCTTTATTGCCCCGAGCTTCTGGAAATGGCGTCGATCTTTTGTATGAAATTATTCTTTTATATTCTAGCTTTCTGATTCAATTTTGTGGAATATACACATTTTTCGACAAGCTTCAAATAGAATTAATTTAATATTAACTTAAACTGTGAATAAAAACATACCACACGTCTTTAATCTAGTCTCAGGAAAAGTCAAAGAGCGTATTTTTTTAAAGTTTAACGCATCTACGGTTCCCTTGACGTGAATGTCTATAGTCGTCAGATCAAGGAGATCCCTTGTTCGTTTACCTTCTTCCATAGACTTTGTTGGTCAGTCATTTGGCATAGACCTGACACAGATCACGTTTCTTTTATATTTATCTACACATGTCAGTTGCTTTTGATATAGTCTTTAAGAATATCATTAATCTGGGTAAAAGTCTGTCTACATGACCCCGAACTCTTTAGATCCTGTCACTTAGAAGAATAGGAAAGTGAGGTAATTTAAAATAAGAAGTCATGAGGTCTAAAGAGCGTCGGCGACTCAGTGGTTTAAGCACTTGACTTGTAATCTACAGGTCTTGGGTTCGAATCCCGCTGTACCAATGTGATTTTTGATTTCCGAATTTCATATGTACATAATTTACCCAACGTTCTTACGGTGAAGGAAAACATCATGATGCACATATCGACGAAGAAATTTAAAGATATGTGTGAAGTCAACCAACCCGCACTGGGCCAGCGTGGTTGACTATGGCCGAGTCATCCCTTACTTAGCGTAGGCTCCGAGCCCCTCGGTGGGGACGTACAGTTAGCTGGTGATGATGATGATAAAGTCTTACTCATCAGACAACATTCATAAAGTTATATAGAATTGTCCCATTTTCCTGATAAATTCTGATGCTACACGGATTGATCTTGTGCAATTTGAAACACAAATTTGACTTTAAAATGCGTCGTTCCAACGAATCGACATCGCTTAAATCATCCGCTGACAGAATAAGCACGAAAACATAATCCAGGAAGCTAGATTTACAGTTAACAAACAAAAAGTCCTATTGTTTTATTCATTTAATTCATGATTTGATCTTATCTGTCTCTATTCAAAAGTTGAGAAAAATCACTGCAAAGATTATCGTGTTTTTATTACGTCTGGCTTTTTGTGTCGTTTAAAGATGCTGAATTATATGTACAATTGTTTTCAAGCGTTTAAATTCCGTTTTGCAAAGCTATTTTGGACTATTTTCGTTTACAGGATAATAACGAATGTAGAACGCTCGTTTCCCTCTAGCGTTTCAATTCTACCCTCGTAAATTGAATCTATAAACGGTATAGCACCTTAACACAATTGGATATGGCTCAGTTTTGAGGTATGCGGTTTATGCAAGCTCGTAAAACTTAGTCGATGCGAAACTCGTAAAGTTTATAGGATGGTGGAGACTGTACTTGCTGTAAGCTATAGCTCTTATAAACTGACATGCGACAATGTAGTAAAAAGCTGATGGCAAAGTTGGAATGTGATTTTTATAAAGAGCAGCACCAATTTAGTATTTCTTGTCTGGTCTATAACACATTTAAAATTCTACTCTGTAAAAAAGTGGTTCTCAAATATACTAGCGTCATGTATCCAAGCAATTCAATATCGCCAGGTGTAATGAAGCTCGAACGACCCCGCCATTTACAAACGCTCTGTGATAGTATAAACGTCGGCACCAACGCCTGCGAATTAATATTAATTGCAGTCTCGCACAATTGCTGCCACGTTTCAGCAGGCGCTCAATAAATCACCCAACCGGCTCCTATAAAGGCATACATTGTGTCGGCAACTGTTCCGTGTAGGTCATAGGGCTAACATGTTTCTTTATTTTACAACTCAAATAATACAGTGTGGTGGATTATGTAACCTCAAAGTTTTGATAACTGATTGATGAAGGTTCAGAACTAAGTTTGTAGAATCCGAATAGTAACGGTGTTCAAGACATTTATATTCTCAAGATTGATTAAAATATTATTTGAACAAAAGTTAATATCTAACACATTGCAACAATATTTTCATTATTTAAGTTACTAAATGATAAAACCGCGATTTTGCGTTATATAATAACATTCAAAATTAAAATACAGCTATTAAAAATATGTCAATAATCAATTATGATGTAAAACACATCCAAAGTAAATTGAAAGGCGTTCCAATTAATAAACTCGATTAAATTATCGATAAAATGAAAATTGAAGCGATGTTAAAATATGAAACTTTATAAAACCATCAGAAGCGTAACGAACGAGGCGGACTTTTACAAATAAAACTTTCATATTACGCTTTTGTGCTGATAAATTGCTTTTTCATTTTTGTTTGTATTATAGATCGTGTTTTTATATTTGCAATTATTATACGGATGAATGTTTGTTGATGTTTGCCGCCTTCTTGTAAGGATCTTGATGACTAAAGCATGACGTAAGTGTAGGGCTTTTTATTAAAAAAAAAATATTCAAAAATATGCTGTAATTGCTGACATCTTAGGCAACAAAGAAGTGTGTGTTTACGCTTTATTGTAATAGTATAGATAGTATAGATAAATACAATAAAGTGACTTAGTACAAGGAAATTAAATAACCTCAACGTTAGATTAAAGTTTGCCGTGATTCTGTTTCTATACGCCATCTAATTGAATTACACGAGTCCGTCGCCTGATTGGCTAATCCAATGATTTGTCCGACATATGCTACATTGCATATTTAATTAATGAAACTTTATAAACAAACAGAATGTACTTTTTTATAGTAGAAATAAACGAGCAAGCACACCTCACTAAAGTAACCACTCTTTATAGTCCGATAAGTTAAAAGGAAGATGCTTTGCCTAAGAGCGTGCGAGTTGACTAAAATATCGCACAACTGTTGTGCGAATGTCGATTGCTTCGCAGCCAATTCAACTAACTAAACATCGAGTAGTGTACGCACTATATAAGCTCATAAGAATCAAAGCCAGAAACAGTAGTACTATAGTTTAGTTTCATCGCGCTCTTTCTGTGTCACATAGGGTAGGAGACACGTAGAAATTTGCCTTTCAGAGGCAACATCGAAACGTCCAATTCCCTGTTAAATCTAGTTATCACCCTCTTCTTATTCGAAAGGTGTTTTTACGATAAAAAAAAACATCTTTAAACAATGAATTTCTGTTTTTTTATGTAAAAGATACTCGGTTAGCGTTCTAGCAATAAAGTTATATAGAACTTTAACTTGTATAGACGCTACTGTACTCATAAAATTCGTATTGGAAGCTAATAAAAAAGTTTGGTAGCGTTTGGGAGCGAAGTATATTAAATTCCAGTCAACAATGGCGGCATTTCAAAGCCGCAGCGAGACATTGAAAGTCGACTGGATACGGCATTTTATAAGGCTTTTGAGGTTCACAATGCCTTAAGTTTAAGTGACGTCAAAGTTCGAAACGAAGTCACAAATAGCGTAGTATTCTCAACTTTGACATACTGAACTGTTCTAAGTTATGATTGTGTACCGATTGTCAAAGTCTTAAAGTTATGCGTTAACTTATAACAGCATGACTTGAGGATATTATTTTTTTATATAACCGTATAGTAAATCTTACATACATCGAAATAACCCAATGTCTTAAAAATACACATCCGACTGTTTTTTGTAGAAATTTAATATCATACTTCACCGGTTTGCCATATAAAACTACATGCGTACCGGCGATTTTATAACGCGCGTTAAAAATGCGTTGAAAATTAAACTTATTTACATGTATCATACGGTAGCGCGTTTTAATCGCCGACGTTGTGCGTTAAAAAAGCGCCCATGAATACCTTAAGATTTAATATCGGATATTTATGCTCGAAATATAAACAGCATCTCATTTCCGTTTCCGAGTGGATTCTTTACAAAATGGCGGAAGAGGCTTAACGTTTAAAGCAGTCCACATTAGTTCCGCATACGCTCTTCGACTCGAGTTAAATCTGTTGGAAACGCGCAAAGGCTCAGAAAACTCGCAGCGAGCTATACTTAAATGCATTTCTAATTTAACCTCCCTCCGTTCAGATGCAATTTTATACAAGACCTGATTTAACTTAGCATAAAAAAGTTTAACTTTAAATAAGAATTGAACGCTATGAAGTATAAATCTATACTAATATAATAAAGCGTAAACACAGACTACTTCGTGGCGTAGGATGTCAGCAATCACAGAATATTTTTGACCGACTTCCCAAAAGAAGGAGGTACTCAATTCGTCTGTATGTTTTTTTTATGTGTGTTACGGCATAACTCCGCCCCTGGTAGACCGATTTTGAAAATTCTTTTTTTATCCGAGAGGTAGTGCTTGCAGGTGGGTTTCATTTTTTTGTTTAAGCCCAACACTAGCGACACGCTTTAGGCTATATATTTTCACACTATTACACTTAAGGGGTGAATAAATTGTAAGAAACCTTCATGTGGGAAAGGAACCATAAACTACAAGCCAACATTAAGGAAGCAGGGTTATTATGGTAATGGCAATTGAGAATTTGACAAATGTAAACAATAAAGTTTTTATAATTACAGGCGGATGAAGCTAGGAGCAGCTCGTGATATAAATATGCTAAAGATAAAGTACTTGTGAAATATCCGGTACCTCAAAGCAAACGCAATATTGCTTAGCAAGTTTTAATGGAAGACCCGCAATCCAGAGACTTGTTAAGTTGTTCAGAATATGATAGTTCTAACGTGGGCGCTTCGGAACTACATTTATGAAACCCTTAACAAAGTTTCGAGGAGGCTCTGAACGTTAGAGGTTCGTTATTGAGTTACAAACTCGGATACGTATATTTGGAAATTTAAATATTAACTCAGTTTTGTCAGAAGATTCGTCACTGAAATTTATGTAAATTAACAATAGAGCCTGCTTTAACATCTTCGAAAAAATAAGTCGACTCGTCCAGTGCAATACCACGATCGCACAGAAGACAGATATAAAGTGGAAGTAATTTCTCGTTTCGTTTGTTAAGTGTGCGTGTGGTAGGCCTAATTTTAATCCACTTTCCTTCCTCTTCGTACAAGAGAGAAGGGGAATTTCTGTGGGCGGTTGCTTTGCTATTTTGGTGAATTCCGAAGAACGCTTTTATAAAAGTAAACATAGATTTCATCTAAGATTAAAGAACATAATTTTAATATAAAAAGTTTCTTAGTTTTTCAGATTTATTCTACGTCCTAGTTTAAATTTCGCGTTAGTAATTAGGTCATATGCATATTTAAGAGCACTACTCTTTATTTTTCCGCTTCATACGATTTAAATTTTTTAATAAACCTTATATTTAATCTCGAGTTGTTTTTTTAATTAGTTAGCTCGTACTTGTCGAGAAATTGAGTAAATATTTTTTTTTATTTAATATTTACCAAGTAAACGAATCGTTTATAAGTCCTTTAAGCTAGTTGGGCAATGTAACGCGGTGTAATGTAACACGTTACACTGCGAACAACCATGCAATCTGTACATAGTACTGGAAACTAGCGAGCAACGAACCGCTCGATGCGATACACTACGTATCATTACGCATAACTGTCTACCCAGGTTTACCTTATCAGGAGTATTTTATGATACATACTCGAACATACAAAATCATCGTCATCATACTAATATTATAAATGCGAAAGTTTAGATGGATGGATGGATGTTTGTTAGAGTTTGTAGTCTAAACGGCTGAACGGATTTCGATGAAATTTGCTATAGATGTAGAGGATAGTCTGGAAGAACATATAGGCTATTCACTTTTGTTTTTTTTAATCCCACGCGGATGGAGTCGCGGGCGAAAGCTAGTTTTTTTATATCAATGACAATGTTGATTGCTTTAATCCGTCAATGGCGAACAACGCAAGTTCCCAACATTATACATTTAAAATTTTATATTTAAAATGTTGGTAACTTGGACAATAGCTACCAACATAAAGTGCAAATCGATAACGTCTCCTGAGGTACTAGATTGTTTAATTCGGCGCCGAACGGGACAAATGATCGGTAAGGCGCCGTGATTAATAGAACTGGAAGATAGATGGTCGCCGGTCAGAGGGTCTTAGAAGTTCCATCTCTTAGATTAAAGAAACGAGCGTTGTTACATAATGGATAAAGACTAAAATCAATATTCAATCCAGAATTTAGAGTGTCATGGTAAGAAATAGTAGTATTTATTTTTAGTATTAATACGTTACCGTTATAGTTAATAACTTGTTAAAAGCTGATAACCTTCGGATGACATTCACAGCTAAGTTACACTAAATTCGTACTAATATTATAAATGCGAAAATTTAGATAGAATTTGTAGCCAACACTACTCAACAGATCTTGATGAAATTTGGCATAGATGTAGAGGATAGTCTGGAAGAACACATGGACTAATTACTTTTTTATTCCGCGCGAACGGAGTACCGGGCGAAAGCTAATATTGAATAATTCTTTACACTAAGTCGTATATGTAATGTTCGTTATATTTTTACTCTAACGGATATTTTCAAGGTTTTCTTCACACAAAAAACTTGGAAGGTGATTTATCAAACGGAAAGGAAGGTTGTAATACATCATGGAGGATATTTATGTCAGTTTGCGGGTTTCGGAAAATTTAGCGTTCAATTTAACCTTTAGATATTACTAGCTTTCGCCCGCGACTTCGTCCGCGTGGAATTAAAAAAACCAAAACTGAGTAGCCTATCTGTTCTTCCAGACTATCCTCTACATCTATACCAAATTTCATCGAAACCCGTTCAGCCGTTTAGGCTACAAACTCTAACAAACATCCATCCATCCATCTAAACTTTCGCATTTATAATATTTGTATGATGTATGATAGTAAGGATATAACATGAAGGAAAATAAATTTTAAATAAATAATATTTAGTGAAATTGTAACAAAGTTCTTCAAAATGGAAAATTATTAATTATTAATTACTAGCTTTCGCCCGCGACTTCGTCCGCGTGGAATTAAAAAAACCAAAACTGAGTAGCCTATCTGTTCTTCCAGACTATCCTCTACATTTCATTCATTTAGATCCGTTCAGCAGTTTAGGCTACAAACTCTAACAAACATCCATCCATCCATCCATCTAAACTTTCGCATTTATAATATTTGTATGATGTATGATAGTAAGGATATAACATGAAGGAAAATAAATTTTAAATAAATAATATTTAGTGAAATTGTAACAAAGTTCTTCAAAATGGAAAATTCTTAATTGTTTTTAATTTTTTTTTTAAGTTTGCTTTTTTAATGAAATAGATACACTGTTTATTAGAACGACATTATTTTCATTTCTTAAGTATTACCTGAAGTCAGGTTAAAAATAACTTGTAAAAATACGTTGCTAATTTTTGTACTTGTAAGACTTAAAAACATTCTCAAGTAATGTAGTAAAAATATGTAAATTACAAGAGCTTTCACGTACACGGAGAAACCTCGACATTTCCTACATATAAATGTTTATTCAGCTTGTGGAAGAAATTAAAAAAACCAAAACTGAGTAGCCTATCTGTTCTTCCAGACTATCCTCTACATCTATACCAAATTTCATCGAAACCCGTTCAGCCGTTTAGGCTACAAACTCTAACAAACATCCATCCATCCATCCATCCATCCATCCATCCATCCATCCATCTAAACATTCGCATTTATAATATTTGTATGATGTATGATAGTAAGGATATAACATGAAGGAAAATAAATTTTAAATAAATAATATTTAGTGAAATTGTAACAAAGTTCTTCAAAATGGAAAATTCTTAATTGTTTTTAATTTTTTTTTTAAGTTTGCTTTTTTAATGAAATAGATACACTGTTTATTAGAACGACATTATTTTCATTTCTTAAGTATTACCTGAAGTCAGGTTAAAAATAACTTGTAAAAATACGTTGCTAATTTTTGTACTTGTAAGACTTAAAAACATTCTCAAGTAATGTAGTAAAAATATGTAAATTACAAGAGCTTTCACGTACACGGAGAAACCTCGACATTTCCTACATATAAATGTTTATTCAGCTAGTGGAAGAAATTAAAAAAACCAAAACTGAGTAGCCTATGTGTTCTTCCAGACTATCCTCTACATTTCATTCATTTAGATCCGTTCAGCAGTTTAGGCTACAAACTCTAACAAACATCCATCCATCCATCCAAACTTTCGCAATTAGAATATTAGTAAGATAAGATTATGTATTAACATTGAATATAGTTACTTTTGTTTTTATTGGCTCGGACTAGGAAAGCTAGCTTTAGCCCCTGTCTTCGTTCATGACAAATAAAAATAAAACTCGGTAAGTAACATTTGTGTTCTACATCTGTGTTAAGTTTAATCGACATCTGTTAAGTAGTTTTGAAAACACGTAATAACGAATATACATCCATCCAAACTTTTGCATTTATTATATTAGTATGAGTATCATTGTTAGTTGTCAATTACAGAAAGCTAATAATAGTCTTTTTGTTTAAATTTTCCTTTGAATCTACGAGTATTTTAAACTTAACACCAGTGTTTATGTTAAGTTCACAGTTTATGTTAAGCTGAGAATGACGTCACAAAGGTTATAAACATTGTGTTAACTTGTTAAGCGGGTTTAGGGGCGTGACGTCACGACTGACGCCCACTTCAGCGTCCTTTGTCACTTTCTAACGTTCAATAGTGATGGGAAAAATCTACACAGGTTTAATTATCGATATATTTTAATATAACAATTTTTTTAAAATTCAAATTGAATGTTATTAAAATTGTTTAATTATTTGATTATTTATTTCAGTTTCTTAGTAAATTCAACATTTTAACGATCGAAAGAAATTCATATTTATGCAAATTGAATTATAACAAAAGTTTGTAGTGAAAACATTTTCTTGCAATTTCTTGTAGAGACTTAACGTCTACTTTTATCTATAACTAGCTCTTGCTCGTGAATTCGTCCGCGTGAAATTGATAAATATAGCCTATGTTACACACTGATAACGTAGGTTTTTAATAGTGGAAGAATTTTTAATAATATTAGTACTGACGTTGTGAAACCTCCTAATAAATATTTTTTCACACATTTCTCGTTTTTAATACTACGTTATCGATATATCACATCACTAGTTTACGTCGCTATTTCCAGTCTAAGCTCCGCTGAAAGACCTTTAATTTCGTAGCTTACGCTTTCAGAGCCGGCGCCGACGAAAAATCCTTCTCAAAATGAAAATTTTTTCCAACACATTTCCATGACACTTTTCACTTGCACGTTCTTTTTAAATTCATACACTAAGCTGTGCTAGAAGGATTTAGTGGGTTTCTTTTTAAGGTAAACGTATGTGAAATAGATAAATTATTAGTGCATATTAGGTGGAGATCATACTAATTTTGGTTCACCCATAAGTTCCCTGCAGCTCCAACCGCGTGATTAGAAAAACTTTATTTTATTGTTTACATTTGTCAAATTCTCAATTGCAAATGTCAAAATTACCGTTACCATAACCTTGCTTCCTTAATGTTGGCTGCTTGTAGTTTATAGTCCCTTTCAAACATTGAAGTTTTTCTAATAATTTACCCCCAAGTTTAACAGCGTGAAAATATATAGCCTAAAGCATGTCGTGTAGGGCTTTTTATTAAAGAAAGAATTATTCAAAAATATGCTGTGATTGCTGACATCCTACGCCACGAAGTAGTGTGTGTTTACGCTTTATTATATTAGTATAGAATATAGAATATAGAATAGATGGAGTTCATAACCAAATTAACAATAGACTTATTACAATATGCGTTGCATCGATCGTGTGACCACACCCTCACTTCGCTTTACTCGCCCTATTTTAATGACTTTCATGGTAATTATTACGTTCATATTAATAATAGTTATCAATATACAATGTAATTTTTAAATAATATCTTAGTCTGTCTAGATTTCTTTTCGTCCTTCGTTCTTGCGTTATCTAAACCAGTTGCACGATAAAAGTAATCGACTTGATATAAGATTTTGAAAAAAGAACACAATCGTCGGATGGTTATTAAATCGAGAATTGTGAATGTCACAAGAGAATTTACACTTTACATAAATTATGTTATCTATACATACTCGTATAATAAAATTGGAGTGACTATTTGTAATATCAAAAGAAAAATTCCAGATTTCTGGAAGATGATGTATCTGCGTTGCTGATAACGAAAATCGCATTTCTTTTTTGTCTGTCTGTCTGTCTGTCATGTAATCTCCGAAACGACTGGGCCGATTTCGACGGGACTTTCACTGAAGGGTAGCTGACATGGATAGGCATATTACAGGCTACTTTTTTTAAATTCCACGGTGTCAAAATGGCGTAACGGATGGTACTATGCGCACGAAGTTTGCGGGCGACAGCTCGTATAGCATAATAAATTTGATAAAGAGGATGTAATAAAATTACATAATTCTCAATTAAAATTCATAAAAACACAGATAGAATCTTTGTTACTAAAATAAATTGGTATTATTTAAATTACATTGAAGTCTTTTAAAGGTCAAAGTTGGCGTTCACGAGAAATTAGTTTAATTGTTCCAAGACAATGCTAACCTAATTTGAATATTCCGCGTCTTTGAAAACAAAATGGCGGCTCTGTTACAATGGATGTTTACTGAGCAAGCTAATCTCGTTTTATTACTGAGTTGAAACGTCATGTTTACTTCTGTATTTGCAAGTATAAAGATAAACTAAAGTTAGCGGTTTATTCTATTACTTATTTAAACATAGTGTTTGTTATTGTTGTGTTTAGTTCTTTTGAAGTGTATGGCTACAATTACTACAAATGGTTACATCGTTTCACTGCAATAAATGCGTTTTATTTAATTCTACATCTCACAAAAAACGAGAATAAAGGGAAAAGAGAATTCTGTGCAATTAAAATTATTTAAACTTGAACGTTTTAACATAAAAGAGTTAAAAACGGCAATGACTTTTTATATTAAACTTTTATGAAAAACCTTTTAATGAAATTGAATAGAAACAAGTCAGAAGTAGATATGTGATAGTAATATTAAAACTATTATTGATTTCGTTCTTATTAAAATATCATCTATGTTTATTTATTTATGATCGACTCTAAAAAGGAGGTTCTCAATTCGTATATATGTTTTTTTGACCGACTTCCCAAAAGAAGGAGGTACTCAATTCGTCCATATATTTTTTTTTTTTTTTTTTTATTTTTTTTTTTTATGTGTGTTACGGCATAACTCCGCCCCTGGTAGACCGATTTTGAAAATTCTTTTTTTATCCGAGAGGTAGTGCTTGCAGGTGGGTCCCATTTTTTTGTTTGATTTTTGGAGTCAAAGACTACGGCGTAGTTAAATAGTTTAGCTCAAAATTGCGTGACGAAATTTGGTGTCTTTTTTGCTTTCTATGCTTCCGTAGCCTAAACTATAAGACTTACACAAAAATTATGTATGGAAGAATTGTAGGTCATTCAATTAGCTGAATTAAAGTCTGCGATAGCATATATCTATCTCTTAAGGTTGTCGCACAATAACCACTTTTTTCATTAAAATTTCGATCAAAATCTATACCCCACTTTCAACGCTATTACTCGTGTTCGATATGAATCCTTATCAAAATAAATGTGTCCATCATCAAGAGAATTTAATGTAGATTATAAATACCCTTGGAACTGTGTAATTCCGATAAATAGTTTAGGAGATATCATAAATAGCAAATTACGAGTCGCAGAAAAAAATACCAACTTGTAACAAAGTTTGCTTTCTTGGCTTACGTAGCCTAAACTATAAGACCTACATAAAAATGATGTATGAAAGAATTGTAGGTCATTCAATTAGCTGAATTAAAGTCTGCGATAGCATATATCTATCTCTTAAGGTTGTCGCACAATAACCGTTTGTTTCGAGAAAACCGTCAAATAAGTGCAATCGACTTTATTTAAAACGCTTTTATTCTTATTTGGTATGAATCCTTATCCAAATAAATATGTTTTCACGATAGAGTATTATATGTAGATCGTAATTGCCTTTTACAGTATGTAATTCTGTGCAAGATTCTAGAAGTTATCAAAATATTAAAACTCACGGGCAACAACGGCGCGCGGCCGCACCGAATTATGAGTGAATGATCGCAACGATGTATTAGTTGTTTACTTAATTTCTTAGATAATCGATTTAGATAACTCATTATTTGTTTGAAAGCTAGTGATTATCATACTGCGATGTCTAGATTCACTAAAAATCGAGAAATAAATAAACTTTTTAATAAAAAACAAAACCGACTTCCAAACAAAATACACTAAAAACAAAATATACTAAAAACAAAATCTTCTCAAAAAAACAGTACACTAAAAAGTAACGAAATAATTTCTTGAAAATAGTAAACCTCCCTTATTGTAGCTGTTATGTCTATATTGTACAATTATTATTACTTTGAAGTCGGTGTCAGTCATTACTAAAAACGTTACTATACTTTCAATTGTCAATTGTTATGGTAAAAATGTAGAAAACCTTACGTAGAAATATCACTGCATATACCTCGGCTGACACCGACATCAAAGTGATAATAATTGTACAATATAGACATAACAGCTACAATAAGGGAGGTTTACTATTTTCAAGAAATTATTTCGTTACTTTTTAGTGTACTGTTTTTTTGAGAAGATTTTGTTTTTAGTATATTTTTGTTTCGTGACTCCACTCCTAGTTGTTAGATTTCCATTTTTTTTTATTCCAAAGGTTTAGTTTTATAATGTCTACCAAAAAGTCATTTGTGTTAGCTTTTTAACTATTTTTGAGGTACTGTATTCTGGAAGGTTATTTAGTCTGTGATATAAATCAATACCATTTATCTTTATTTAAAATAGCAATATAAACTTTGTAATTGTGATCCAACGCATTATTTAAATATTTATGTCATGGTTTTTAAGTGTCTTATGTTAATAATCGGACAGTAGTCAGATGTCAGAAATAAGGGTGTTGCATTGGCTCGAAGACACGACGGCCATATTGGTAGTGACGAGCGTTGATACATGGAAAAACGGTATTGTTGGTAAGGTTATTCTGTGCAAATTGGAAGAAAACATAAGAGGTAAAGAAGACTATATTTTATTAAAGTATAACAAGGTTGTTACGCCAAAATTAGGAAAATCTTTACAAATAACATTAAACAAATTCTTTATTAACTTAATAACGTTTTAAAACAACAGTCTTCATCAATTTGAAGTAACGCAAATTAAAGATGGCGCTGAAGTAACGCTATTCATTCATTAGTGTCGATATAAATCTTCATCCGGGGTGAAAAGAGGTCGCATAGCACAAAAATAGCCCCGACCCCTGACCGGGTTACTAAACAAAGGTTTATAGCCCCAGATGTGGACCTCGCCTTTTGTCTACACAATAGACAGATATCTGTGTCTTCTCGTTAGTTTTATTTCCTTGCACATGATTACTTTAAGATATAAGCAAGGCCGGAAATATGCAAGTAACTAGCACACTTGCACGCCATCTACAGGTGTGGCTAACTTGTATGGTAGGTATTCAAGTAGCTTTCACGATATTTTTGCGACAGTTACTGCGAGTTGTGGGTGGGAATGAGGTAGGTACGAGACAGGACATGTCTTGTCTCATACGATCTCGTTGACATTTTACTGGCTTGTATGAGCGAATTGTGTCAGTAACAAGTATGCTAGGTACTACCTTTATTTTCGTGTATATTATTAGTAAATTCTGAATGTCGTGTCCGACGATTTATTCTAGTCCTCGTTCTCATCCCACTTTTTATTTAAAAATGAGACAATAGAAAGGAATAATGATTTGTCAGGGTAAGGGATATAAAGAAAAATAATGTCCCTTTTCCGTACATCCCGTCCCCTGCACATTAAAAGTAGGCAAATCAGCTATCTTCAAATCAACACTTTTATTTTACATTTTGTTTTAAAAAGCTTTTTTTAATATCATATCTACAGCACATTTATATGCAAATCTATACGACATAAAAGCTGTAAAAACTGTAGCCTAAAAAGCTATAACAGACGTGGAATATAGCCTGAAGACTTGGAATTATGTATCGCGCACGAACAACGAAAGAAATGGAATAGATAAGTAGCATTTTGAATAAATATTTTGTGAAGTCGTCATACTATGAAAGAGTCATATACATTTAAAGGATTGTATTTAAATGAACTAACATTTATATAAAAAAAAAATTGGCGAGTGAGATTTAAACTCGGTTTTTACACGAATATTTTAGAATTTTAATTCTGACGTCCAATTGTAGGTGTTTGTGCTGATGTCATATTCCTTATGACACTCTAGAGAGGATGACAAATCGAATGACACCTAATTTGTCAAAATCGATTAATTAGTTTATGCTGTAGGCTATCACAATTGAATTTAAAGACGTTAAAAAAATATCCTCGTTTTCAGTCGGGGTACAATAAAGGTTTATTTTAGCTTTTTATGCTTTAAAAAAGTGTAAACCCGCACTAAAAGTCAACATTCCAACAAACGAAAAATCCAATACTCCACTGAAATTGTCGCGTGCCTCAGCACCTCACTCTGTCAATTAACTGCAATGCACTTTGAAGTGCTACTGGGAAATCAAATTGACTGAAAGTTTTTATTACATTTTTCTATAGGGCAATGACCTATGACGTCATACTAAAACATTCGCATCCCTTTCACTCTATTAGCAAAAGCAGAGACAGTGATATTGTTACATTTGACATTACAAGTTGAGATATTATATTTGCAATCTATAGTTTAACTACCAAACATCTTGAACTCTATTCTCTTACCATTCCAATACATAAAACGGGTCATTGGAAACTGGCGCAGTTATACCATACTTCTTGAACTCTAGTCTTATACCGTTTCTATACATAAAACGGTTCATGGTATACTAGTTCACGTATCACGCAATACTGACAAAGGTTAGTAATAAATTCTCGTAGTTGCAATTGGTTTTCCGTTGCAGGTTTTCTATAGATTGTATATCTACTTTCACTTTGTTGTTTCGATCTTCATACGGAAGTTTAGATTTAGATTCTAGACTTTCAATAGATCTATTATCTAAGACATTGTTAGAGAATTAATTACTTTTCCTTATGGTCTGTTTGTAGTACTTTAATTCATTTAATTAGTTTATTAGATGTGGATTATATTTTCTTAACTACAACTAAGTTAGATTTCTTTTTAGAAGTAAAGCTAAAATTACAGCCGTCAAATATATTACTAAGGCTGCTAACCTCATTTCTAACTGACAGTCTAACTGAATAGTCTAACTAAACAGTTTAAATTGTGAGTGTAGGGAAAACTTTAACTGAATATTTAAACGGTTAAAATGTAGTCTACACAGTTTTAACTGAACCGATCGAATCTTCAGTTAAAACTGGAGGTATAGTGGGCTTGATGTTTTTTTTTATTTTAAAATATTAGTAGATTTTTGGTAATTTACTAATATTTCCTTTAACCATTCCAACTAAGCTCTAGGCTTGTGCTAGGATATGGTTGGATGTATTCGAACCCTCGACCGCAAGATCGGTACTCCATACCCCAAACCATAAGGCTATTGGTGCTTAATTCTCTCCATTCATTAATTATTGTTCGCTAAAACTGTTCAAAGACGTTCAATATTACTTTAGTCCAACTTAATAATCTATATCTATACTTCTATTCTAATATTATAAAGAGGAAAACTTTGTATTTTTGTATATATTTGATTCACGCAAAAAGTACTGGGCCGATTTGAAAAATTCTTTCACCATCAGAAAGGTAATTTATCTGTGAGTAACATAGGCTATATTTTATTATTACTAATGTTTAGGAACTATAAAAAACAGCGTGTTTCCGTTCAAATATACATTTATAGAAATCACAAACAATATTTGAACATCTTTTTAATATTTTTTGTATATTTACTTTTCGTGGCTTTAAAATATCAGAATTGAATATTTTTTCAAAGGGAAATAAACAAATAAATTCGTCGTTCGGTTACGTCGACTGACAGCGAACGAAAAATATTTTTCCATTTCGAATTTCATATTCGACATAAAATGAAAATGTTTTTTACGATATTTTCCGTGAAAACTCGCTTTTGTATGAAATAGCATTGTCAATTACATTCTAAAGGCAATTAAACGTTTTCATGTCACATTTTATAAAAGAGTTATTTCCATAAATTCCACCAATTAGAGCGGACGCACACCTTTGATTAAATTATCGCACAACTGTTGTGCGATTGTTGATTGTTTCGCAGCCAATTCAATTGTTTAGTTGCACAACTAAAATCGAGTAGTGTGTGTATTCCATTTAAGCTCATAGGAATCAAAGAGAGACTAAACAGTTGTGTGATAGATTAGTCAAAGGTGTGCGCGCGCTTTTATGGAGCAAAATAATTAATGAAAAGCACGAGAAGAGTAGGTGAATGTTTGAAACGATGTTTTTGTCAAAAAATTAAGTACATTGTACTTATCAATACCATTGTAAATGTGTGGGTGCTGCCATCTCGTGGCTTAATTTGTCACCACATAATTTATAGCGACCTCCGTCAGTGAGACTTGACAGGTGACAGCTTTCGTGTCTAATTAATTAGGAATTAGATTGAATTAGAAAGTGGCAAATATACTCTGGAACAGACTCGAGAACATTAACAATACCTATATTTATACAATACTAGTTTTCGCCCGCGACTTCGTCTGCGTGATATTAAAAAAATAATAAAAATGCAGCCTATTTTACTCACTGATAACGTAGCTTTTTAATGGTGTAAGAAAATTTAAAATCGGCCAAATACTTTTTGTGTTTATTCATAAATACTACCTCTTAATAATATTAGTATAGATATGATGTGATGTTTCTGGTCATTTGCTGCGTATAATCTAGAAAACAAAGCAATATCAATAATTAAAACATATATTGCGATTGTAACTTATATTTGAATAGCTTCTCAGTTGGTTGCATATCTTTATTAATCTTTAAATCTAGCGCTTTCGTAACAATAGCATCAGTCAGAGAACAATCACATCGTCCGAGTGGGGGCACGGGGATGGGGGCACGGGGGCACAAAGCGGTGGCAATCACAGTGCCCCCACATTACAACTAATGCCATTTCAAAACAATAGTTTCATTATTATAACATTAATTGCACTTTATATTTGACTAGCTGTTGCTCGCGACTTCATCCGTGTGAAATTTAAACTAGCCTATGTTACAGATAAACTACTTTTCTAACGGTGAACTACTTTTTCTCCCCTCTCAAACTCACATTTTTAGGTTATATAACAAGATGTTGTGCCAGATAGATAAAAGAACATCGCATTGATTGTAGACAAATATAGCTATCTTACTAATATTATAAATGCGAAAGTTTAGATGGGTGGATGTTTGTTAGAGTTCGTAGCCTAAACGGCTGAACGGATTTCGATGAAATTTGGTATAGATGTAGAGGACAGTCTGGAAGAACACATAGGCTACTCACTTTTGTTTTTTTTTAATTTCCCGCGGACGGAGTCGCGAGAGAAAACTAGTATTTATATATTTCAGTTGAAATGTACGAAGAATCCGTTCTATAAATAGAAATAGAATATTGAACGCATGAAATATTTATGAAATGATTATTGAGGAAATAGTTGAGGTGTAAAGGATATGGGAATGCCTTTCCCGGGGGAGCGCAAAAGCGGAAATTGCAGCGCTGAATAATATAGTTGCACTGCGTATTATGTAGACTGTTGGTATATACTTCAATCTTATTAATATTAAATGTGAAACTTTAGATGGATGTTAATATGGTCAGTCAATATCGGTCGCTAGATGGCGCTAATAAGGCGCAGCATTTATGTAATAACTAGCTTTCGCCCGCGACTCCGTCCGCGTTGTATTAAAAAAAACAAAACCAAGTAACCTATGTGTTCTTCCAGACTATCCTCTACATGTATGCCAAATTTCATTGAGATCCGTTCAGCAGCTTAGGCTACAAACTCTAACAAACATCCATCCATCCATCCATCCATCTAAACTTTCACATTTATATAGGGGCAGCATTTATGTAATAATTATTTTAAAACACAACAGATTCGCTTATTAAGTTTTATTTCGGCGGAAAAAGATGCGGGCAAAAGCTAGTGTTACTTTTTTTTATATTGTATCTTGAATTTCAAATAGATTTGTTATTCAGAGAACATTTTAAATTCTATTACGAACAGCTTTTTAATATAGTAAATTAATATGTGTGTGTTTGTTTCAGGGCTGCTATCATGGGACTCTGGAGAGCACCAGGTCGATTTAGAGAAGGAGCTGGCCACCCTCGCGGAGCAGGCACCCGAGGGGGAGGAAGCCAGATATGGTCAGTACCACAATATACAGAGTGTTGTTTTATAAATTGCCATTCGACTATTGTCTTGAACTATCTTATCTTTGAAGCTTATTTGGAATATCAGTAAATTAAAGAACTAAAAAACAATAGTATCCCATCTGACTTCTAGTTATTGAACAAGTTAACTTATAGCATGATTAAGTATTTTTTAATGGAAAAAACATCAAGATTAAGTAATATTTGTTCTTACTTATAGGAGTTTATCGATTTCAAGCGGTAACTGAAATTTTTTTCAGTAAATTACAATATATTTCAATTACTTTACACTTATAATATTTAGGGCCTATCCCACCACTGGCTGATAGAGGCTCAGATAGCTTAAAAATGACGTCACTGTCAGATAAGGGAACAAAATCCGATCCCATCACATATAATATTTTACACGTTCGATTGCTATCAATTTACAATTTTGTGGGCAGGCCCTTAGTAAACTAAAAACTTGTGATATACCTTTCCTTTAGCTCATAAAACTTTCAGCTTTGTTTAAGGAAACATCTTTGTCTCTGGATATCAATATTTAAGTTCACACCAGAATAGTAAAGTTCCTTAGGGTACGCTTCGATCTTCGTGAAAACTTAACCAAGCGTATAAAGTTACCCTTTTCACGTGTCTCTTTAGAAATGCCGGAGATAAATTTTGTAGTACCTCATTCTGTGGGTAGAATTAAAATATATTCCAATAGAAAAATTCTACAAAAAAATTAGCATATATATCTAGTGTCAGCCAAGGGCGGATCCAGCTTTGGCGCCAGGGGGGGGTCACATAGTCGTGGTCAAGTCAAGAGCTTGACAAAATATCTATACTATCTATACTTACTATTATAATAAAGCGTAAACACACACTTTGTTGCCTAAGATGTCAGCAATTACAGCATATTTTTGAATAATCCTTTTTTTTAATAAAAAAAGCCCTACTCTTACGTCATGCTTTAGCTATATATTTTCACGCCATTAAACTTAGGGGGTAAATATTTTGGATAAAAACCCTAATGTGGGAAAGAGACCATAAGTTGCTGCCAACATCAAGAAAGAAAGATTGCCTAGGTTTGTCATGTCATGTCATTTTGACATTTGCTATTGATAATTAGACAAATGTAAACAATGAAATAAAGTTTTTTTTTTTTTAATAAAAAGCCCTACACTTACGTCATGCTTTAGGCTATATATTTTCACGCCATTAAACTTAGGGGGTAAATATTTTGGATAAAAACCCTAATGTGGGAAAGAGACCATAAGTTGCTGCCAACATCAAGAAAGAAAGATTGCCTAGGTTTGTCATGTCATTTTGACATTTGCTATTGATAATTAGACAAATGTAAACAATAAAATAAAGTTTTAATAATTTCATGCGGATGAATCCGCACGCGAACAGCTAGTCATTAATAAAATATTATTCTATGGCTTCCATAAAAAGCACTTCTTGTACTGCCAAAAATCGTAAAAAACCTTTGATTTAATATATAAATTCACAACATAATTTTACTGTAGAGATTTATTCATTCAAAAACACGTTTATTCGACAAACAAAATTATAACCCGAGCTCTACTAACAAAGTATAAGGTAACAAGATGGGCCTCTAATTAAAATAACGCGGCGGTTACTTAACCAACCCTCAGGGTGGAGTTTACGAGCGTCTTTTGTAGGCACGTAATTTATTTAGCTCTCGAGACCGGCCTTTATGAGATTTTAAGATGTTTATTAAGGTGTCCGTAGTATTATTTTGCTAAATTTACTGCCAAAGATTAAAATACAACACTGGGAATAGAGTGGACATTTTACATTAAATATTTTGTTCAAAATTTCACGTAATCGTGAGTTACCAAGATTTGTTTCACGACGTCCCTTCTATTAACATACGAATATGTTTTGAGCCGAACCCTGAAAGAAATCTTGAAACACTTCGCGTCGTAGACACTGCTTACAATCTGACAAAAGTGTGAAGAAGAGGGATGGATGGATGGATGGATGGATGTTTGTTAGAGTTTGTGGCCTAAATGACTGAACCGATTTCAATGAATTTTGTTATAAATGTAGAGGATAGTCTGGAAGAACACATAGGCTACTCACTTTTATTTTTTTAATTCCACGCGAACAGAGTCGCGGGCGAAAGCTAGTTGTGATATATTTAAATGTCGTTTCAGTATACGACCGTAAATAACAAAGAAGTACAAATATAAGTAAAAGAATGTGCAAATAAAATTAGATAGTACAAGGTTCTTCCATTTTCCCGTATCATCCAATTAGTTGGTGGCCTCGGCGATCAATCTACCCACTAACTCGTATTAGGCGTGACAAAGCAATCCCTAACCTTTCCCCTAATCTTAGTAGAAACCTTTGGCATTTGCTCAAGGCCGATTGAGTTATATTTTATTAGATGACATGCGTTTATTCTCTTATTGCTCGGTTCAAATAAAAGATAATGAATTCGATAGTACCTTTTAATTGGATTCTTAAATAACGCATTTTTTTTTGATTTCTTGACATTTTAAAATAATAATAAAAACATTCCGTTTGACATGAAAACTAGCAGATTTTTGTCATCATACAGTTTAAAAAGTAAACGCTTAAATTGAAAACAAAAAGCGATCGAAAACATTTTTAGAATTTATTTTCTATCCAATTTTTCATTAGTGCCACAGCCTACATAATAAAGTACCCATAGAGGTAATTTGTTTAGTTTCTGGAAGGTTTCCCAGCTATGAAGGTTTATCACAGTTTCTACTCGACTGAGCGATCCCATTCAGAGCAAATGGTTTTAGTTAGGCGGTCGATTTACGCCCGAATTGTATATAAACTTACCCAATTATAGCCATAAATAAATGTAGGGCCAAACGTTTTATTGAAGCCTATAAAGTTGATTATACGATGTTTCATGCTTGTGATTGTTTAGTTGTTAAAAGCACTTTATAAAATATACTCGTCTCCCTCACTCTCTAGGTTTTCAGCGAGTGTAAGCGAGACAGAAGTAATTGACATATTTCCAGTACAGAGATTAAGCTCATTATCTGAAAAAGTTGAGAACCGGCCTTTTGTTTAAACTTTTTACATTGTTAATAAGTCTGTTTATTTACTCTGCGTCTATGTAAAGCTTCGGGATTATTTTAATACCTCTGATAAACACATAAGGGCTAAATTGTATATAATATGTAGATAAATAAAATAATAGATTGGAGCACATGTCACGAAAGATCGTTTGAATGTTTTTGTAACGTCATCGACTGTATTATATTTGTGCAGCGGATACCGGACGTAAACACAATACAAAAAAACATAACCATCTTTGACAAGATGAAAAAAATATTCATTCTTAAAAAAATTACACGTCCTGAAACAATTCTATGCTAACCTAAGGTATTCCAAATTGTTTGTTAGGATAAAATATTTCAGTCTATTAAGCAATAATCAGCTGTAAAAAGCTGTCTGTTTTAAATATGAAATTTCAGATATAACATGTTTTTATACAAGTATAAGCAGTGAAAACGCGTGGTGTAGTAAGCGCGTGACAGACTTCGTTTTAATTCGATACAGTTTTCTTTTTAGACGGTTATTCGCGTTTCTAATTAGGTCATAAACAACACGAATATATAAATAACATTCTAGTCGACACGCAAACGTCAAATTGGCCTATATTATGTTAACCGTTTAACAGTTTGTTAAAAAAATTCAATGCCAAATTGTAAACTTTATTACGAAATATAGCAACATCGATTCGTGTCGCAGTGTTTTTTTAAATAGACATAAAATACTAAAATACGATATATATTTGATCATTTAAAACATTAATAACGACTGAATAATAATATTACTAAAACTATAAATGTGAAAATTCAGATGGATGGATGTTTGTTAGACTAAGTAACCTAATCTGCTGAACGGATCTCGATGACATTTGGCACAGATGTAGAAGATAGTCTGGAAAAACACATAGGATACTCACTGAGTTGTTTTTTTTTATTTCGCGCAGTAGTAATCACGGACGAAAGCTAGTTTCTTATAAAAATATCGTAATGAGAAGATTATCGATATTTACGACAGAATATCACAAATCCCTTCAGTACTATTGAGTTTCTTTTTGCATAAATAAATTACATTTCCCACTCTAGAGAAAAGGAAAATTTTCTGTCAAATACAGTTTTCAATTCCAATGTTCAAAGCTTTCAATAATGAATTCTATTAAAAGTTTAAATTAAAATTTCCAATGAATTTATGTTGTAACATTGTAATGTTACAATTAACTTAATATTAACTTAAAATGTATATCTATCTATACTATACTTACTATACTATTATAATAAAGCGTAAACACACACTTCTTTGGTGCCTAAGATGTCAGCAATTACAGCATATTTTTGAATAATTCTTTTTTTAACAAAAAGCCCTACACTTACGTCACGCTTTAAGCTATATATTATCACGCCATTAAACTTAGGGGGTAAATATTTTGCATAAAAACCCTAATGTGGGAAAGAGACCATAAGTTGCTAAAAGTCATATCATTTGACATTTGCTATTGATAATTTGACAAATGTAAACAATAAATAAAGTTTTTATAATTACACGCGGATGAATCCGCACGCGAACTGTTAGTTTTACATATTATATTTACATCACTAAAATTACTTTAAAAGGACACCTTAGTATAGATTTCTCGCTCAAGATATTACTTAATGATTCTGAGTGCGATAATAAAACCTTAATAAATTCTATCCCGTTGTAAAAACTTGTGTAATCCTAATTTCACACACACTTACAAATATTTATATAAAATACTGTTAGAAAATAAAGTCTCGATAAACACTCATGATGCTCTTCACAGACAAAGGGGCTGTTTCCACCCCCAAGTTATTAGGCTAGACACCCCTCAAGGTCGGCCCTATTATCTCCAGTACTAGAGGGTGCGAACTAATAAAATTACTCTTGAAAATACTTCAGTATCGCTTCTTTAACATATCTAATTAAGGGTGTCAATTTATTAAAAACATGGTTTTTTTTTTCGGAAAACAAACGTGGAAATGATAGATAATGTAATCAGGGTAATATATGAAAAAAACTCGCATTTTCATCCTAATAAATGACAATTTTTTATGTATAGTTAATAAGAAATTAAGATTATTTAAAATACTTTGCTCTGGATAATCTCAACAATAGTCGAATGGCTTACAACCCTTAATTAAACTTTAGCGCTCATAACAATAATATTTATGTCAACAGGAGAACGACTTATTCAATACGCATCAGAGAACCTGGTGACAGAGATCCTGATCCACCCTCAGATGAACACGCTGATGCAGTGCATGCGCAATCTCCTCAGCTCGTTCACACGCCATCGCCACCTCGTGCACGCGGGGTACACCTTCGCAGGGAATGGCTCCTGGATCATGCAGGTATGACGTCACAACCAGAAACAAGGATGGGAAGGGAACGTGGATTTGACGGTGTAGGAGACCTCTTTATGTGCGTCTCCTCCTCCTTCAATTAAGGGTAGGCAACGTATCCGCTATTGCGGAATGTCTATGGGCAGCGGTCGCTTCGCCAGTTTGGCGGATTCAGATCCGCTTGCTCTTTTGCCACCTTATGATAAAAAAAAACAAACAACGATCGAATTGAAAACACGATCATCGAAAAACCTATATTTTTATAAACAAACGAGCAGCGACAATACTAAGGTAATCTATCTATGCCTATCGACATTTGCAATATCAAACGCGTTGCCTACCCTTAATCCGGAGAAGGAGACGCACATAAAGAGGATATTTCCCCATCCTATGTGTCATCATCATCATCAACTTGCCCTTATCCCTTATGGAGGGTCGGCACAGTATGTGCTGCTCTTCCATACATCTCTATCAGCCGTCATATCCACTTTCCCAATCCATCCTTTCCTTATAAGAAAAGTGTGGAAACCGGGATGCACACTCATCAGTCGAAACGCGGAATTGCTCCCACTTTACGCCTGTCTTCTGTGTGGTCGTGGTACACCGGGCGAGCCGACCCATTCGTGCGAAGATGTTAAAGCGGGCTCTATTGTTAATTGATGTGTGACCTTCGATCGTAAAAACACATGAAAATCGAATATCAGAGTTTATTAATTATGCTCGTACGCACCAAAATCTTGTTTCTAATAAGATCTTACAATCGGAGGAAACTTACTCATTGCCATCTGATTTATTTTCTCGTTTTATCATCGCAAAATTTCTTTATTTTATTATTGCATCATTAGTTCAACGTCGAGTGTTACGTTATTATATCTAGATTCTAGACCTCTTATATCGCTCGAGGGTTAAGAGAATTTCATATTTCTTAGTCGTTTGAGACATTTTATTCTAACCTCTTGAGACGGTTCTTGAAGAGATGAAAGTATCTATTTATAGAGCTTAAGTTCATAAGAAAATTTTGAAGTAAATGTTACTTGGAAGTCGAATAATTAATGATGAATAACATTTTAATTTTATCTTTCATATTAAAATTAGTACAGTAATATATAGAAGTTAAATAAGAAATTTAACTTACAAATTAAATAGATAAAGCATAGAACACATGAGAGTTTTGGCATTGGGTCTTTTTGCACTCTCTGGGCGATATACTTAGCGCAATTTCATTTGTAAAATGAACTCATTTTTTCTCATAAGCTTTTATAAAACACTTTTTCACACTATTTTTTCTAACTCGGTACAACTTCACTCGTAAAGCTACAATACAATTTCCAAGCGACGCTCGTTGACAGAACAAAAAAAGAAATCTCCCGCCATTCCCGTTTAAATTTTATTCCATTCTTCAACAACAAACAACGTTCTCTGCGACCGTTTGTCGTTATTCATTTATTCTTCGCAATTCAAGTCCACTTTTGTTTGTGAACATTACAGTTTGTGTTTGCTAATGACGCAATGGATGGTGAATAGATAATGTGATCGGATTATTAAATCTGAATGATATGTTACAATATCGGGGATACTCGCGTTCCTTTATTAGATAACTAAAGTAATAGTAATAGTAGTAGCTTATTTGGGACGATATGGAATTGTTAATTAAAAAGATAGGAATTTCAATAAACGAGAATCTCTAATTAAAGTACAATTTACGTGAAATCTGTCGCTTTAATTACATTTATGCCACACATCACTCGCCGCCATCTTTAATTTCCGCAGTACGAATGAATTTCCGTTATAAATTTTTCAGGTTTCATCCCTTACGTACGAGTATGTCATATGCTAACTTGGAAACTTATTAAGCAGACAAAAAAGAGTCAAATGACATTGAAATTAGTAAAGCCTTAACCAGTAAACCTCACCCCCCAAAGTAATAGTGAAAAATGAGGCACCATAGAAATCTCACTCAGGGCGCTGGTAGTGCTTACAACCGGCCCTGGTCTTAACATAAATATTCCCTGACCAATTCAACAAATATTTGTGTAACTACAGTATACATTTTCGTCGTTAACTCCTCCTTACATTCCCATCTAAAGGCATTAAAGAGTAACTAGGGCCCCGTACGAATTACTCCGTAGATATACAATTTGCATCACGATGTGTTCATAATAAACTTTTATTTCAGGACGGGACATTCTCCCTTGCTGATTTTACTGACGCTTATCAAGAAAATGAAGTACAGCGCGTCATTCGCGCATACGAGAATTCCATATCGATAACGATTCACTGTGCGGCTGCCGGTGACTGGGCAAAGCTGCCCCAGATGCCATTCGTCAAGCACTGCAAGATTACTGTCAACCCCACTGATATACTCGACTCTGGCTCTCAAGCTATCAAGGATTTTACTTGTAAGTACTAAGTACAACTATGGTTACTTTATTCCACAATATATACAAGTGAAAAACTTATCGCACAACTGTTTAGTCGCGCTTTGTTTCCTATGAGCTTATATGGAGGTTACACTACTCGATTTTTAGTTGTGCAACTAAACAGTTGAATTGGCAGCGAAACAATCGACAATCGCATAACAATTGTGCGATAGTTTAGACAAAGGGGTGCGCCCGCTCTTAGCGTTCGCCCTCTAAGTTGACATGTAACGGGTTTTTATTTAAAATTGCATTTGTTTCGGCTTTGACTGTTAGGCATTGTGCAAGTCCGTGTATTTTTAGTATGCATTAGATAGACGTCACACGAGTTCATAATCTTATTAATATCATAAATGCGAAAATTTAGATGGATGGATGTTTGGAGTTTGTAGCCTCAATTGCTGAACAGAATTCGATGAAATTTGGCATAGATATAGAGGATAGTCTGGATGAACACATAGGCTAATTGCTTTTGTTTTTTTTTTTGTTCCACGCGTACGGAGTCGCGGGCAAACTATAATGAATTCATCTTCTATCTTGTGTATTATATTTTGATAATAGTATCCGTTATAAATGTAGTTTTTATTATTTACCTAGTAACCGCTTGTTATCTGCTTACTATAACACAGCTAAACAAGTTGATACAGACAGACCGACGGTTTACGATCGTGTTTGATGTCACCGACATCGTAAACTCTATGGTTTATTTATAACAGTTTACTACTACTTGCTATTATTGGAACTATGATTCACTTATCATAAATAAAGAAACAATAATTTTATCTCAATTAAAAGTATTTTTAAAAATTAAATTAATAACAGAAAAATCTTTTCTTACTGACTACTAAAACTAACAAATTTGCAACTTTGTTTATTGCAAAGAATATTCAACAAAATAATTATAGTGCAAAAATCTGTGTAAGTTTTATGGAAATTTTTTAATGAGCAAACTTAGTACGTCTTTGTTAAAGCTCTGGTAGCGAATGTACGACCAGTCTAGCATATTCCTTTGATAGTCCGCTTGTTAATTTTAAACTTTTTAATTTAAGAAAACATTCTAATAAGGAAAAAAGTGAGCACAGAAATTCTATTATGATAAATTGTTCTTAAGCTTCATAAAGCAACCTATAAATTAACTTTCTATTTTGTACTAATTAGTACATCAAAATAATTAATTAAGCTTAAGCGCCAATAGCCTAATGGTTTGGGGTACGGACTACCGATCTTGTGGTCGAGGGTTCGAATCCCGGCATTCGACTATTGTCGTGAACCATATCCTAGCACAAGCCTAGAGCTTAGTTGGAATGGTTAAAGGAAATATTAGTATATTAACAAAAAATCTACTGAAATTTAAAAAAAAATTGTGAGTATAAACTATGTAAAACATTTGCTAACTAAGTTTTGTTTTTAATATCAACTCCAACTTCAATTTTTTACTTGTATATACTGTATACCTTTAGACGAAGGAAAATTGCTAATTTTAAATTGCAAAAGTTTCCGTTTGAAGTATACGAAAATATAAGAAACATTCACAAGACTTTTAGCTAGTTTTCAATTAAATTTACTACTACTTCTATTATCATCAATATTTAAGTGATTAGTACATCTTAACCTATAGTTTTATATAGAAAAAGATAAACCTAAATTTTTTGCCACAAAGAAAAACTTTCATAATTCCAACCTATTCAGAGATCAATACGTCTTAGTTTGTACCAACTGGTAACAACTTTGACGTCGCTGTTCGTGCATGTTGAACTTTGTAACATTCACGGGTAGGAAGAAACTTCTCAATGCGGTAACAAAGTTCTAATTGCTTTTACTTCACGGATGTGGATTATGAAACAATTTTCAACACATCATAATTTCTCGTGGCGTGGTATGGACATGTTATGCTACGAGACGATGGGGACATAAACCAGAAAGTGTTAAGATTGAATGTGGATGGCTACAAAGGTAGATGAAAACCGATGAAAGTATGGATTGTGTGAAAGAAGATATGCTTAGGGGAGTGGATTCAGATATGACGGCTGATAGAAATGTATGGAAGAGCAGTACTATGCCGACTCTTCGTAAGGATAAGGGCAAGTTGATGATGATAATAATTTCTCGTGCATCTAGACATTATTGAAGAATCATTTATTTATAACTTAAAATAATCTAATAGCTACAATTTTGATCATATCATTTATAAGTAATCTAAAACGAAAATAACCGCAAATTCTAATTAACCTTCATTAATTAACTCTCGTCGTACATATAATGTTACAGGGCTAGGGTTGGCGATCGACCTAGATGTGCGCTAGGGCTATCCAAGACTTAATTAACGAGCCCCTGACATTTCTCAGCTAATGGCGTCCTTACCCACTTACGTATATAGGTCCTCTAGACCTAAATTTACCTACGCTTCTAGACCAAATAAAACTATTTAAGAAAATTTCTGCTTAGATTTTCACAAATTATGTTTAATATTTTATTTATATTCCATACATGTCATATCTGAATTCGCTTTTTTAAACCAATCTTTTTACTATACATTTAGTAAAATAATCTTTTGTACCACTTACTATGCAGTTTTCTTTAAATTCTTCTTTCTTAAAAACTCGATTTTAGTTTCAAAACTTACACATAAAATTTCCTATTGAAAGGTAAATTGCGAAATCTCAAAGAGGAATGTTCAACGAAGTTTAACTTAAATCAGATTCGTTCAAGTGCAGCTCTTTTGATTGCATTCGCAAGACGAATGTGGAAATTCAATGTGAATACGAGATACGAAATGAAAGGTTCAATATTGAATAACTATATTATGTATTTTATATACGACTAGCTTTCGCTCGCGACTCCGTCCGCGTGGAATTGAAAAAAACAAAAGTGAACAGCCTATGTGTTCTTCCAGACTATCTTCTACATCTATGCTAAATTTCATTGAAATCCATTCAGGCGTTTAGGCCACAAACTCTAACAAACATCCATCCGTCCATCCATCCATCTAAATTTTCACATTTATCATCATCATCATCATCAACTTGCCCTTATCCCTTATGGAGGGTCGGCACAGTATGTGCTGCTCTTCCATACATCTCTATCAGTCGTCATATCTGAATCCACTCCTTTCTTAAGCATATCCTCTTTCACACAATCCATCCATACTTTCTTCGGTCTTCCTCTTCCTTTGTAGCCATCCACATTCATTCTTAACACTTTCTGGTTTATGTCCCCATCGTCTCGTCGCATAACATGTCCATACCACGCTAACCTTTTGCTTCTCAATTTCTCCACCACTGGCGCCACTTTCAAACTTCCTCTAATATACACATTCTTAACTTTAATTTAACTTAAATTTTCACATTTATAATATTAGTAATTAGTAATGTATTCGCATAATATAAGCAATTCCTATCCATAAGGTAATACTATCGAAGATAATTTCGAATTTATTTACAGCAAACTCTTTACGAAAATCTTTTTATATTTTCATTACAAATGATCTTTAACAATTATTAAAAACATTTAGGGCCTGTCCCACCAAATTGTAAATTGTCTGATAACAATCTAACGTGTAAATGTGATGGAAATATCGGATTTTTTTACCTTATCTGACAGTGACGTCATTTTTAAGCTATCTGTGCCTCTATCAGCCAGTGGAACAGGCCCTTATTCTCTCTACGGTAACAAATATTTACTTATTGAAAACTAATACATTCCTCGTGTACATTAACATCTCACATTTTAGTATCAATTAACTATAATCTATATTATCTATATTATCTATATTAATATTACTAGCTGTTGCCCGCGACTTCGTCCACGCAATATTAAGATGAAAAAGTAGCCCGTCTATGTCAGCTACCCTTCGGGGAAAGTCCGGTCGAAGCGACCCAGCCGTTTCAGAGATTACCCGAAACAAACGCGGCTTGCAGACAGACAGATATACAGACAGACAGACAAAAAAATTTTGAATGCGATTTTCGTTATCAGCAACGCAAATACATCATCTTCCCGAAATCTAGAATTTTTCTTTTGATATTACAAACAGACACTCAATTTTATTATATGTACATATAGAATTTCATTTGGCGTGTTTCGTGCTATATGTATAATAGCTGTTCCACGCGACTTCGTCAGCGCAGCATTAAAATAAAAAAAAGACACGAAGTACATAATTAAATTGGCAAAATTTGAATAAAAAGATAACCGTGAATGAAGTGGGAGCAATTCCACGTTTCGTCAGATGAGTGTCGTGCCGGAGGCCCAACTTTAGTCCCTTTTCCTTCTCACCCTTTTCTTATAAGAAAAGGATGGAAGGGAAAGTGGATTTGACGGTGGAGTAGATGCATAGGAAGGGGAAATATTCTGTTTATACCTGCTTCCAGTTAACAGTGGTAGAGCCCGCTTTAACATCTTCGCACGAATGGGCCGGCTCGCCCGGTGTAATACCACGACCACACAGAAGACAGGCGTGAAGTGGAAGCAATTCCGCATTTCGTCTAATAAGAGCGGTGCCGAAGACCTAATTTTAGACTCTTTCTCATTCCACCCTTTTCTTATAAGAAAAGGATGGAAGGAAAAGTGGATTTGACAGTGGAGGTGACGCATAGGAAGGGGAAATGCCCTCTTTATGTGCGTCTCCTCCTCCGTCAATTAATGGTAGGCAACGCATCTGCATTTGCGGATGTTTATGGGCAGCGGTCGCTTTCCATTTCGGTGGATTCAGGTGGCCGCTGGTTCGTTTGCTACCTTATATTATAAAAAAAAAAAAAAGTTGCATTCATTTGCAAATCAGATACATTTACCAGAAACCACCTTAATTGAATAGGATCTCCTTGCCATCCTTTATATCCACCTGTACTTAACCTACAACTTCCTGAACCTGAGGTGAACCACCTGTTACTACCTTCAAGCACCTACTAACATTTGCAACTCCCTTAATCCACCAGAATCTAACTGCAAAGGCCTGACACCATCTGCATTCTCTTGTAGTGACATGTAACCTTTTTTTTCTGCAACCCCTCGCAACCACATAGTCCATGTGTTTCTCCAAACTATATTTTATTACTATTCAAAATCTCAATTAGATAAGTCAAGGCATTGCGGAATTATCGAGTAAATACGTAAATAACAAATAACTACACATTCCTCCGGAACCCGACATTTTTCGCCGATGAAAAGTATTACAGACTATTTTCTCTATCTGTACTAAATTTAGGTAAAATATTTTTATCCGCTGCCGGGTTAACGCGTTAACATGTAAATAAGAAAACAACACATATCCTCGGAACCTAACATTTTCGGGGTAGAAAAGGATTCCACGTGTTATATAATACCATACTATGGTCTGTATCTATACAAAATCACAATAAGTAGTTTAGCCACTACGGACTAATCGTGTAAATATGTAAATAACAAAAAAACTACATATCCCTCGGGAACGTGACATTTTTCGGGGATGAACCTTATCCCACTGTGGTCCAGACTTTGTTAAATAAATGTGCCAAATTTCAATAACATAAGTTGAACCGTTGCAGAATTATCGAGTAAACATTAAAAACAAAATTAATGTATCCCACGGGAACCGTAACTATTTCTAGGATAAAAAGTAGCCTATGTGTTCTTCCAGACTATGCTCTACATCTGTGCCGAATTTCCTGGTGATCCGTTCAGCCGTTTAGGCTACAAACTCTAACAAACATCCATCCATAGATCTAAACTTTTTAAAAAAGTTTAAAATTCATAGTATTTAAGTATGAATTATGATTGCCCACGACTTCGTCCGCGTGGAGTTTAAAGTTCAAAACTTACGTTCGCCCTTTATTTCATCCTATTACCTAAAGTATTATCTTAGTAGTAATCTACGTAATGGACTACTACGGTGAAGGAAAACATCGTGATGCAACCTGCACATATCTGAGAAGAAATTCAAAGATACATATGTGTGAAGTCAACCAAGCCGCAGTGGTCCAGCGTGGTTGACTATGTCCTAGTCACCCTAATTTAGGGTAGGCTCCGAGCCCCTCAGTGGGGACGTATAGTGAGCTGGTGACGATGATGATGATGAATCTACGTAATAACCGAAATCTATTGTTGAAAGATTCCAAATTTCTAAGCCCGGTAGTTTGTGAGCTGATTTTTCGGTTACCCTTATTGTTTGTGTTCGCGATATCTTCTAAACTATTTGTCCAATTTAAATACTGTAAAGGACAATTTTGTTCTACATTAAATTCTCCTGGCAACGAAGGCATTTATTTGGATAAGGATTAATACTGAAACCATTAAAACAACGACGCAAATAGCATGCGATATTTAATTCATTTTGTAAACAAAAAAGTGGTTATTGTAAGAAAACCGTTAAAGATAGATATATGCTATCGCGAACTTTTCTGTAGAACTTTTTGAGATGTACATTTCTTTCATACATCATTTTTATATACCTCTAACGGTTTAGGCAGCGTAAGCCGAGAAAAGTTAAAGTTTAGCATTTTTTTAACGCCGGCCTCCAGAAACACGCTGTTTATTAATAGTTCCTAAACATTAGTAATAATAAAATATAGCCTATGTTACTCACAGATAAATTACCTTTCTGATGGTGAAAGAATTTTTAAAATCGGCCCAGTGGTTTTTGAGTTATTTCAATACATACAAAAATACAAAAATACAAAGTTTTCCTCTTTATAATATTAGTATAGATATAGATAAAGAGGAAAGTATTTTTGTATGTATTGAAATAATTCAAAAACTACTGGGCCGATTTTAAAAATTCTTTCACCATTAAAAAGCTACGATATCTGTGAGTAACATAGGCTATTTTTTTTTAATTCACGCGAGCGAAGTCGTGAGCAACAGCTAGTTAACTATAACATCATAAAGTCGATTAACAATATCTTTCAATGACCAAATTTAAATCCGAAGCAAAAATTACCCCATTTATTTTCGACTTTTAAGCCCGCAGCAAAGTAACAACGTTTTGCGAACATAATTGTGAAATAATAGAACAATACAGCATTGTGCTGCTCGTTGAATGGAATAATTCGAGTTTCGTCGAGAGCTCTTTTAAAGCTGTTAACAAACTACAATTATCTAGATATAACATCAGTGAAATGAGCTGTTTTTGATTATATGTATACAGGGTGATTCTTAACGAACTTTAAAACTATAGAAATTCTGGCAACATACTTTGCATTTAAATTACTATTGAAGACCTCTAATTCCACAAAGCCGTTGATCCGTCCTTTAAGAATCACCCTGTATATAGCCAATATTCAAACTACTGTATACTGAAACGACATTTACATAGTCAACCTTCAAATTAGATTAAAATTTTGACGTCTGTCTGTCATTTATTTAGATATTATAACTACGCCGTAGTCTTTGACTCCAAAAATCAAACAAAAAAATGGGACCCACCTGCAAGCACTGCCTCTCGGATAAAAAAAGAATTTTCAAAATCGGTCTACCAGGGGCGGAGTTATGCCGTAACACACATAAAAAAATATATATACAGACGAATTGAGTACCTCCTTCTTTTGGGAAGTCGGTCAAAAATATTTGATGACACAAATATAAAAAAAAAATCTACTCCAAACTTTTTCATCCCATTTCGTATTGTAAAATCACATCCATATTAGTTTATCATATTTTAACAGTTCTGTCATATATTACAGCTTACCTGGAACCCTACATCGTGCCAGCAAGCCTGGAGCAGCTGCTGGTGTCAAGCGACGTGGTCGGCAACATCCGCTTCAGCCACCCCACGCTGTACGTCTTCCCCGGCGGACAGGGCGACGCAGCCCTCTTCGGGATTAACGGATTCAACATGCTCGGTAAACTACTAATATCATTTATATATAAATAAAATTAATAAGTAGTTAGAACCAAGAAAAGTACTTCTGATGATTTTGGGGAGGAGATTCAGGTGCTAAGAAACAGGCTCGAAGGCTATTAAGCCACTTATCTTGTTCCTTGAATGTAATTTCCTAGGGAAACAGTAATGAAAGGAAACATACATCGCATTTAACAATTTTTCATCTGTCTGTCTCTCTGTGTGTCCACCAGCCGCGTTTGTTCCGGGTAATCTTCGAAATGGTTGGTCCGATTTCGACGGGACTTTCACTGGAGGGTAGCTGACATGGATAGGCTTATTAAGGCTTTTTTTAAATTCTGCGCTGTCAAAATGGCGTAACGGGTGGTCTAAATTTGCGCTAACAATATGCGGGCGACAGCTCGTCTTCAATATAACCACTTCAGTAACACAGAAAGAAAAATATCGCACGTCACTTAGCGACCCGTCTTCTCCGACCTCGGCACGATCTCGATACTTGGCTTGAAGCCAATTCCAATACTGCGTTGACAAAAAGATCTCTCACTCAGACCCTTAGCCGACGAGCGATGGACATTTATCAAGTTAATAGCTACACCTCTTACTGAATTTCTTGTGTTTGTATCAAGGACACAGACATCAAAATATCGAATCTATACTAATATTATAAAGATTTGTATTTTTGTATGTATAACTCAAAAACTACTGGGCCGATTTTATTAATTCTTTCGCCATTGAAAAGCTACGTTATCAGTGAGTAACATAGGCTATATTTATCATTATTTTTTTAATTTCACAGGGACCGCGAGCAACAGCTTTAAAAATGTTTTATGTTAGAAAAATTTGTTAGAGATTATTCCACCTTTGTAGTGGTTTTATAGGAATATTTTTGTCTGTTCCGCACTCTCATTTTACAAGCGGAACATAATTCATACTTATTCTGGAGGCGTACATCGATTTAAAAACCTTATCACGTCAATATCTGAGTTATATAATCTTTGACGTTTATAAAATTGATGACTTGCCGAAAACAAACGCTATTAGCTCAAGATGGAATAAAAAAACAAAATCTTTGCTGCGGACACTGGCTGGCAAAAAGCCAAGAACATCTCACATAAAAAAAATCAACCCTCCGCCTGCAGAATGAAATTACACGAACATTATCTAGAATATTCCGGAGGGAACATTTTAAACATTTTCATTTTAAATACCTCTCTGTGAAGAAAACTCCCTCGGGTCATGTTTTAATTAGTAGAAACTATAAAAGTTGCCTCACAATTTACTCGTTACGTTAAAAGCGCGTTGTAATTACAATTTCTCCGAGCACTAATTTGTGCGCTTAGAAACTGCTTATTAAATCCTTAAACAACCGAGATATTACGGATAATCAAAATATTGAATCGTTAAGTTAAAAAAAAAACTAACAAATAAGTTGCTAATTTATAACAATGAGAAATGTTTCTAAAATTATTTTAACTAATTGAGAAAAGGTACAATAAGTCCACTTATGTTAAGATTAAAGATAGGTAAACTACAGAAAATTGAAATGGCACACCCCTACCTTAGGGTCCCTATGATCTAACAGTTGTATAACAGTATGTTGAACTGAACATTCCAGTGGACGGCGGGTTCTCGCGCAAGGCGTGCTGGTGGGACTTCGCCCGGCACTTGGACCGATTGGACGCGGTGCTTCTCACGCGGCTCAACAACTGCTCGGCTGCGGGCATGGCCGCCGTACTGCGCCGCAAGGCCACCGCCAACGTATACCCACAGATCGGACACTTCTTCTGTAACCTAGAAGTAAGTATACTCTAACACAGACCATATGCAAAGTGACCCTATACAGAGTAAAGAGATTCAAAAAAATATATAGAGGAAGCATAGTTGACACTTCACTTGCAACATTTTTCACATGATCCACAAGCTATTGGTAGGTCCTCAAAACCACATGTCATTATAAATTGTATTATATTGCCAATAAGTGGCATTAAATAAATAAATAATATATTTTATTTTGTGACACTGTTAATAAGAGGTGGAGCTTATTATAATTTTGTAAAATGTTTTATAACATGTCAATAAGGACATAAGGTATCGTACTAAACTTGACAACATAGTACCTTTCACAGAAGTTACCGGTGAAAAAATGTTGTTCCCCATATCTAGTCTATATACATATATCTTAAATGTCTAATAGAATACTTTTCAAATGTTTTCATACTAATTCCAGGAGCGACGAGCTGTGACAAGTCCCGATGGTGACAAGGATACCGATCCTCTGCTTGTCTCCCTCTTGCAAGAGGGTTCCGACATGATGGCAGACCTACGACATATTAATCTGAAACCACAACACTGCTACCGAAGCCCTGAACCCATAAACTTGTACCATAAAGTTGGTCATGGTGAGTCCTACTATTAACATATAGTACCAACGTTAACGGAAGGCGAGGTTGAGCAATCGCCCAGGGCGCCTAACAGAAAGGAACGCCACAGGTCTACGAGTTAGTCTCACATAATACTCTTAACATCTCCACCTAGTGCGTCATTGAAATCTCGCCCAGGGCTACTCACAGAGCGCTCACGTTGTGTTACTATAAAATAATTGCATTATATATTAAACAAATATGTGTCTTGTTCGCAGGTACTCTCGACATGTACGTACTGAATCCGTCCAAGGACTCGAAACACGTTCGTGAATTCCTAAAACGATGGCACAGTAGTGAACAAAAGTTATTTGAAGGAGCGAGTGTGTCAGGACAGTTTAACTTTCCGATTCCTAATTTAGTATCGATATGTGCGTTACTCGTATGGCGTCCTGCCAATCCCGATGATACGATAACTAGAATAATGTTCCCCGGTTCTACGCCGCAACATAAAATATTCGAAGGCCTCGAGAAATTAAAACACTTGGAGATTCTTCAACATCCCACCTGCACCGGCCGCCAGCTGGCGACTGCCGCCGCCCCCGTGCCCGCGCCCGCGCCTGCAGCGCCCGCCGCAGTCTCCGTTATCAAAACTAAAGCAAAAAGTAAAGAAAGAAGTATTATTACAGAAACAAAGACAAAAGATGAAAAAATACACGAAACAGAACACACAAGAATTAAGGCAATCAAAGATGAGATTGATTCTAAAAACTTAATCGATAATAAGTTGTTAAATGAATTGGTCGATGGAGAAGACAAAAAAATTGAATCCGTTTTGCAAGAAGCTATCGCTGCAAGAATGGATTCCAAGTTGGACGACAAATTCGCTCAATACGAAAGCACCGTTGTTGATGGCTTACCGAAAAAAAAGGAAGCTAAAAAGAAAGACAAGCCCATCGATAAAAAGGCTAAACGAACTGATGATACTAAGGAGCCGATAACGAAAGCTGCTGACCTCAAGAAAGCGGAAACCGAAGCGAAAATAAAACCCGATATTAAGAAAAAATCTGAAATAAAAGCAAAGCCTGAAACTCCAAGTGCTATCAGCAAAAGTAAAATTAGTCACCGAACAACTCAAAAGAAGGTAACTTCTGCTGTAAGTGATAAGCGTACTGTTTTAGACGATAAAAAATCTCCTCCCGCGACACCGAAGAAATCGGTTGAACCTAAATCGATTACGAATATTATAAGCAAAGAAAAAGTGAAAGGTAAGACTAGACGACAAAGCCCAATTACTACACCTGCTAAAAGTGTAAAAGAAGCCAGCAACCGTAGAGTTGTTGAATCTAAGTACAAACAATCATCACCTAAGAGAGATGTGCCTCAAAAAACATCAGATAAAAAGGAAACGAAACCTAAGCGGGAACCCATTTCTAGACGGCCAAGGCCTATTGGTTCGCCGATTAAAGGTTTAAAATCTATGAAGAGTCCCTTAAAATCTGTTAAGGCAGCTAAAGGCGACACTGCAAAATTGAAGGGGTTACAGAGAGTGAATTATGAAGATATTTTAAAAGACGCTAAAAAATCTGACGAAGATACATCAAAGTCACTTGACGATATTAAACAACAAGAACTGGACGAAAGAGAAGAGCAAGAAATTGTGAGAGAAATAGAAGCTGTTTTTAATAGAGATAGCGAAGCTGAAGAAAAAATGGAATACGTCGGGCGTTCAGATATAGAAAAGATTACGTGTCTCATAGACGACACAAAAACAGACATTCCTGCTGACACTGAGTTCGAAGAGGAATATTTAATAATAGAAAAGGAAGAAGTTGATCAATTTACTGAAGATTCTATTGTAGAACAGGAAGTAAGTCCAGAAAAAGAAGCAGATATATTAAAGCATTTAAAAGACAAAGATGAATCTGAAAAGAAAAAAGAGGATTTAACTAGCCAAGTTAAAATAACAGATACAGAGAAAATAGCTAAAGAGGAAATCAAACATGATTCGAAAGAACACTCTGAAAGTTTAGAAGAAAAACAGGACATTAGCAGTGAAAAGAAGACAACAGATAGTAAAAGTGGGCTTTTGAAAGCAAAGGACTCACTTGATCTTAACATTGTACAAGAGTCACAACCAGATGAAAAAATTTCAACTACAGTGGAATCTGGGGCTACCACGGCGCCTACTCTACCTGAAGATGAACGTATAACACTAGATGAAATAAAAGAAGATCAGCATGTTGAAGAAAAGTATATTAAAGAAGAAACGAAGGAAACCCATATGCCGCAACCATTTATCGATAGGAAACCTCTAGTATCTGAAAGAATTCCCATAAAAGAACCGCAGCCAGGTCCTCTCAGAGACGTTGTAAAGACGCCTGATGAAGTTGCTGACCTTCCCTTACACGAAGAGGTAGATTACAGAACATTTGAAGAAAAGAAAACACCGATCGAAGAAACCGTGTATAAACATAAGTTAGATGTTGATTTACAGAAAGATTTGAAAATTCCTAAAGACCTCCCAATTAAAGACGCAATTTCTAGGACTATACAGGATGATATTGTAATTAAGACGGTCGAACGTCCATCTCATCCTGAAATAGTTACTGTGACGCCGGGTTCAGCACCAGAATCCCCGATGTATCACGATCAAACAAAACTTACAATAACTCAAGGCAAAGATTTAGAACCAGTGAAGGAATATGATGATAATGAGTATATTTACGGACAGTTCACGGAAAAATTACGAGAAACTCATATCACAACTTTGGATTCGCCAATAAAAGACGAAGTAAAAACTGTAGATGATACTCAAACGGGACTTGAAAAAATACCTTCAATACCTGAGGATGTGGAAAAAGAAATTGAGGAAGAAGATAAATTGGAAACATTAGAGAAATCATCCCTTAGTCCTAAGGATGTGGAGCGTATAGTAGCTGACGTAGCACAAGTTCTTAAATCAGATAAAAGCCTAGATGAATTAATAGCAGAAAAATCACCTATATTTCGTAAATCTCCAGAAGGTTTTAAGAAAATCGATGAAACACATTATAAAGAAATATCACCAATGAGATCACTTACATCTGAAGACGTTAGTGATGTATCAGACAAAACGGTGTTGAGCGATGAAAAAAAAGTAAAACGTGAAACAAAACTTGACACAGAACTGATAAGTACTTTAATAGAAAGTGAAGAGAAAAAACCACAACCAAAATTAGAAAATGGCGAAGTTGCGAAACATTTAAGTGAAATCACTGATGAAAAGCAAGAAAAACGTTTAAGTATTACATTAGATTCCGCAAAAACTCTAGAGAAATTAGAGGAAAAAATTGCAGATTTAAAAAAGAAAGAAGAAAGCATCCAAAAAGAGGTTAAACCAAAAGAAGCTAGTATAGAGAGGAAAGTATCACAAGTAGTAACCACCATCGATTCACAACTAACAAGTAAAGAAAAAGAATCGGAGTTACTTCTCAAAGAAGTTTTTGAAGAACAACTTTCTTCTGAGAAGGTGACCGACTTTGATCAAAAATTCGATGATAGAGACATAACCGAACAAGACAAAAAAGTTCTGTTAACACCGACATCGATTGATATTCCACCGGATACTGAAAAAGAGAGGGATAGCTCGGAAACTAGTATATATGAAGAAAAACTAATAGAAAAAGACTCACGCGACGATCTAAAAATGGATGTCGGCGCAGAAATTTTATTACAAAGTAATATCGTTTCTGACAAACTTGACGAAAAGCAAGTAGGTTTAGAAAAAGATAGTATTGTAAAAGAATATTATGATAAAGTGTTACCTTTTGATGGAGGTACTACTTTTGATGATTTGGATGACATTCAGAATTACACTGAAAAGCTACAAATGCTTACACAAAAATCTTTTAGGACAGAAATGATCATGCTTGGGCTGGTAGAAGACATGGAACAAGATCGATATATTCGGAGCTACAAAGAAATTTCTCAGCCAATTAAAACCGACGATGAATCTTTAAAAATAGTTCTCAAAGATCTTATTACATACGGGGAACCTGAATATATTGAGACAGTTAAAGATTGCGTAATAACGACAAAAACTCACACAGTGCAACGAAATATAATAACTAAGATAATCAAAACAAAGTACAGCAATAAAAATGGAATGCTAGTAAAATTAAAGACCTCAAAAACTATAGTTACAAAAGATAAAAAGCCAGATGGCTCTTTTATAAGGAACGTTGAAACAAACATTTATATCTCCGATATAATTTCTGTGTCAGAGCAAGCCGAGAAACATCTAAAGAGCGACTTACATGAATTATGCGAAAACATTATAGACGACGTCAAATCATCAATTATTCATACAGACGGTGTTAGAAGAATAATAAGCGAAAGCGAGGCGGATAATTTATTGAAAGAACTTGTTCAGATTAGTGAACCGGAAGAATATGAAATAAGTGGTATAAAAACTATAAACACAAACAATATTACGATTTATCGCACAATTATGACTAAAATAACAAAAACTTTGTATTATCATGAAAAAGCTTCTACTTTTAAAGTTATAATAGTAACTTCTACTACAGTCATCGATAAATCTCCTGAGGGATCGACAAGTTCAAAACACGAGAAAAGTATAGCAATAGCAGATATGAATAAACAATTAGAGGAACTAAAAGGTTTTCTTACACAGAAAAGCGAAAACAGAAAATACGAAGGATTGCTACCAATAGGCGAACCAATTATATCAGAAACAAAAGAAATGACAATTGTAACCAAAAATATGGTAACAATAAGACAAAATGTAATTACAACTACAATAAAACAAACATATATACACATAAGTCAGAAAATCTTCAAATGGACAATAACAGAAGTAAAAACCGATGAATATCCTAATGGCTCGGCAGTAACAAAACGCAGTCAGCACATATCTTACCACCAAGTGTCAGGCGAAGAAATAGAACAAAAATCAATAAGTCCACAAACACAACAGGTAAAAGAATCAATATCAAAGATTGATCATTATGATCATGAAAAAGGTCCTATAAAAACTACAGAAAAAATGATCACTACAAAAGAAGAAAGGATCACAGAGTCACTTATCGAAAAGAAAACTATTGAAAAAGTAACAACAGTTCCTAGTCCATTAATGGAAAAAGAAATTTTAGACGTGGTAAAAGATAAATACCTAAGCCCCGTCGATACACAGGAAAAGGTAGAGAAACTAACCTCAATAGTTCTGGATCAAAAGATGGCCATTGACAAACTTGATAAAGAGAAATCACCTAGTGATGTGGACACGTTTGTAAAGACTGAAAATCAAGTTCCTGCTGCTCTTGATGAAAAAATATCTGGTGTTAAGGAAGAAAAGGCCAAAAAATTGGAACCCACTGCTCTTCTCGAGAAACTTACTATTGACGAGCTTGTGAAAGAAAAAACACTAAGCCCAGACGATAAAGCCGAAAAAACCAGAACCAATTGTGGTAGCTGAAAAGTCCACTGTTGATGAACTCGTTAAGGAGAAAACACCAAGCCCTGTCGACAAGGCCGAAAAACCGATATTGATTGCTGAGTCTCAAAAGCTCACTGTTGACGAACTTGTCAAGGAGAAAACACCAAGCCCTACCGACAAAGAGATTAAGGATGAAAAACCAGAACCAATTGCTGTGGCTGAAAAGCTCACCGTTGAAGAACTTGTCAAGGACAAAACACCAAGCCCTGTCGATAAGGTCGAAAAACAAATAGAGGTGTCTGAAAAGCCCACTGTTGAGGAAATTGTCAAGGAGAAAACACCAATCCCTACAGACAAGGAAGTTAAGGCTGAAAAACCAGAACCAATTGTGGTGGCTGAAAAGTCCACTGTTGATGAACTCGTTAAGGAGAAAACACCAAGCCCTACCGACAAAGAGATTAAGGATGAAAAACCAGAACCAATTGCTGCGGCTGAAAAGCTCACCGTTGACGAACTTGTCAAGGACAAAACACCAAGCCCTGTCGATAAGGTCGAAAAACAAATGGAGGTGTCTGAAAAGCCCACTGTTGATGAACTCGTTAAGGAGAAAACACCAAGCCCTGTCGATAAGGCCGAAAAACCAGAACCCCTTGCGGTGTCTGAAAAGACCACTGTTGATGAACTCGTTAAGGAGAAAACTCCAAGCCCGACGGACAAGGAGGTTAAGGCCGAAAAACCAGAACCAATTGCGGTGTCTGAAAAGTCCACTGTTGATGAACTCGTTAAGGAGAAAACACCAAGCCCTACCGACAAAGAGATTAAGGATGAAAAACCAGAACCAATTGCTGCGGCTGAAAAGCTCACCGTTGACGAACTTGTCAAGGACAAAACACCAAGCCCTGTCGATAAGGTCGAAAAACAAATGGAGGTGTCTGAAAAGCCCACTGTTAAGGATATTATCAAGGAGAAAACACCAATCCCTACAGACAAGAAAGTTAAGGCTGAAAAACCAGAACCAATTGTGGTAGCTGAAAAGACCACTGTTGATGAACTCGTTAAGGAGAAAACACCAAGCCCGACGGACAAGGAGGTTAAGGCCGAAAAACCAGAACCACTTGCGGTGTCTGAAAAGACCACTGTTGATGAACTCGTTAAGGAGAAAATACCAAGCCCGACGGACAAGGAGGTTAAGGGCGAAAAACCAGAACCCCTTGCGGTGTCTGAAAAGACCACTGTTGATGAACTCGTTAAGGAGAAAACACCAAGCCCGACGGACAAGGAGGTTAAGGCCGAAAAACCAGAACCAATTGCAGTGAGTGATAAACTAGCTGTTGACGAACTCGTTAAGGAGAAAACACCAAGCCCGACGGACAAGGAGGTTGAGGCCGAAAAACCAGAACCAATTGCAGTGAGTGATAAACTAGCTGTTGACGAACTCATTAAGGAGAAAACACCAAGCCCGACGGACAAGAAGGTTAAGGCCGAAAAACCAGAACCACTTGTGGTGACTGAAAAGACCACTGTTGATGAACCTGTTAAGGAGAAAACACCAAGCCCGACAGGCAAGGAGGTTAAGGTCGAAACACCAGAACCAATTGCAGTGAGTGATAAACTAGCTGTTGATGAACTCGTTAAGGAGAAAACACCAAGCCCGACGGACAAGGACGTTAAGGCCGAAAAACCAGAACCAATTGCTGTGTCTGAAAAGCCCACTGTTGACGAACTCGTTAAGGAAAAAACTCCAAGACCGACGGACAAGGAGGTTAAGGCAGAAAAACTAGAACCACTTGCGGTGTCTGAAAAGACCACTGTTGAAGAACTCGTTAAGGAGAAAACACCAAGCCCGACGGACAAG